>OX465248.1:10837688-11437688 GCA_949987775.1 Aproaerema taeniolella
ATGATATTAACTTACCCATTAAAAAAACATTTTTCAACTCTTAAATTTTTTAGTCCCAATCTTATACACAGTCACATAGTACCGAGATATATTTGTATTCTGAATATAAGTTAAGACGATAACGCACACCTAATAAAACCTGAAGATATATTTTTATCATATATCAAAATTAAACGACGTAATTTTTGATTTAGGTACTTAGCGCTTAAACTGTGCTAATAACTAATAAACCCCGCACGCAGGCAAGGGGGAAGACTTAGTAGGTACATAAAAGGTCACTTGGAGGACAAAAATCACCTTTACGAACATTGAAAATAAAATACAAGCTTGTAAAAAAGACATTTAATCCATATTGTATCAACAATTACGTAAAAACTATTGATTATGTACGCGACTGTATTCATTTTGAAATGTATGCAGAACTTTCAGAGGCTATTTGTTATGTTTGGAAGTCAAATTAAACAGATATTTTTATGTTAAGCTAAGGCACTAATTACACACTAAACGTTGATATGAGATTTCATACCAATTACCTTCTAGTTATGGAGCTATCGTGTTGGGTCTGCTGCGTTGAACCTCCGCCCAGCAGGCACACCAAGATCGTTTTATAGCTCCGAAACGCTTGAAGCACTAGGTTTGAAACTTTTTTCTCGATGGCACCAAGTAAAGCATTAAAGCTTAGAACTAGAACCATGTCTCTAACTTTAGCCGTTTCCGTGTACGAGAGGTGGGTCTGCTGCGTTGAACCTCCGCCCAGCAGGCACACCAAGATCGTTTTATAGCTCCGAAACGCTTGAAGCACTAGGTTTGAAACTTTTTTCTCGATGGCACCAAGTAAAGCATTAAAGCTTAGAACTAGAACCATGTCTCTAACTTTAGCCGTTTCCGTGTACGAGAGGTGGGTCAATACCTCTCGTACACGTGATTCACATCCTTAATTTTTGCCATCTAAAGTCACCTAATTAAATGGCTTAGGTGAACCTAGTGTGGTGCTACTTACGTTTCGTAAAATGACGACCTTGTCTGCCGGCCTGAGGTGATGCAGCTGATGGGTGACCAGAATGCGTGTGGAGTGACGCAGGAGGCCCATCACACATTCTGTCATCAGGTGTTTGCCCACGTGCGTGTCCACTGCCGACAGCGGATCATCCAGGAGGTAGATATCTGCCTGTAGGACAAGTTTCGCGTCAGCGTAACCTCAATTATGATCCTGTTACAAACAATCTACACACATTTCTAGTTGTAGCTGTATTTGCTTTTGTTAGTGCCATAAATCAGGAATATAATAACTAGATTGTTTTAATAATATGTTAGTGCCTTGAATCAGGAATATAATAGTGCCTTGAATCAGGAATCTAATAACTAGATTGTTTTAATAATATGGCTACAAAATCAACGTTATCGTAATTAATTTCTCGTAGGTCCCGTAATGAGAGTTTCGTGAGAAGGTTGTTTCTAAAAAGTTACCAAGTTACCAATTGGTAGTTCTGTGTGGGATTACTAATCACCCAGTATACTACCATACCAAGCCCTTATCTCTTTTATTTGCGATTATACATTCAGTTAAAATTAAAATTTTGTGGATATTGCTGAGAAATTTGCATGTGAAGCGTTCAGAGCTTGTTAACTCTTGCTGATAAAATGTGTTTTATTACTGTCTGTATAAACAGTCCTTGTCAGTCACTCCCTTCAGTTCGTATCGTTATTTATTTACTATGCTACCTCGTCCTTGGAACCGCGATAACGCGTAAAAAGGCGAGTGTCAAAAATCACAATAAATTCACAAGTCACAATATTTAGTTATTGTAGGAAATTTATATTTGTGTGATTGACGGAACGTATTTGGTATTTATAGGGTTACCGGAAATTCGACACATTCCCTTTAAGGGGTTAAAGTATCTATTGGATTTGCACCGTACTAAGACCCTAACTTGGTTTGTAATACATATTTAGTTCACGGTGCAACCAATAGATGGCTTGTATAAAGAACGCTGTAAACGAACATAGTTAATAAAGCGCACTGTAAACGCGTTTATAACGGCTTTATAAGCTCTGTACCGGGGGCTCTCGGCCTCTTTCGCTGCCAACCACAATAAACACTCTCTAAATTCGATCCAAAATTTTCATTTCCCGGGTCCGCCAAGTAGAGCTCATTTGCGACATTTTTTTCCCCTAGCCGATAGTTATTCGTTTTTGAGATAATCGCGTTTTGTGTTTTTTTTGCTAAATGCCTATTTTTGACAAAAAAAGCTATGTAACTTAAAGCATTTCCTATTGTAATCTTTTTTTTATGCATAATCTGAAAGCTTACATCTTAACGGTTCCTAGACATTATAATAACCTTCATGTTGTGGACTTGGAATCGTGAGAGATTTAAAGGAAAAATCTTTGTAGTGCCACTTTGTCGTGAATTTGTGCAAAAGAAATTTATGGAATGTGTCGTGCAAATTACTTAATAAATGCCTTATTTCACTATCTTTCGAAAGTGGTATAAATCTTAACAAAAAACTTTATAAAAAAAAGTTATAACTTGAAAAGGAACTTTCAGAACAGCAGTGGTTTTTTGTACATGTTGACTTTTCTAATTGGAGAGGAATGAAAATAGGCTAAAACTACACACTACTTATTAACTGACATAAAATTTAAAATCCTGCTTAAAATGCGAGCTGAAGTTCCTCATGCATGCAAGTAATCTCTTCGCTATGAGCTCTACTTTAACCCCTTGAAGGGAATGTATCGAATTTCCGGTAACCCTGTATAAAAATATAACGTTTATTAGCCGGCGCAGTATATCTACATGTCAATTTTGCTCATGTCAATTTTATTTTCATTGAACTTGAAATGTTGTTTGCTTAAAATAAGTCAATAACATTTGTTTTTTTAACTCTTGTTGCGATTCGAATATAATTCGATACGACCGATGCGTTTCAATTTATCTCAAATTAGAAAATCTGCGTACGTATCACTATCACTACCTACATACCTAGTATAAAACAAAGTCGCTTCCCGCAGTCTGTGTGTCTGTCTGTCCCTATGTATGCTTAGATCTTTAAAACTACGCAACGGATTTTGATGCGGTTTTTTTAATAGATAGAGTGATTCAAGAGGAAGGTTTATATGTATAATTAGCTTCCCGCGCGGGACTTCGTTCCCGTGGGAATTCGGGAAAATCATGTACCCTATGTCCATCCCGGATAATTTAGAATTCTAATGGTGAAAAAATTTTTCAAATCGGTCCAGTAGTTTCGGAGCCTATTCGATGCAAACAAACAAACAATCAAATCTTTCCTCTTTATAATATGTACTAGCAGCCCGGCCCCGCGTTGCCGTGGCGCCAAAATTATTAAGGCCATGAATCGAAATAAAAACTATCCTATCTCTCAAGTTGGATCAAACTGCACACGGTGTACAAATTTGATTAAAATCAGTTAAGTAGTTTAGGAGTCCATCGCGGACAAACATCGTGACAGGAGATTTATATATATTAAGATAGATATAGATTCTTGCATTATTTAGTAGAGAAACACTGATAATTTTAGAAGTTTTTATATGGTGTCGTAAATAAACACGTTTTTATGCGCTTAAATTGCAAACGCTGGCTGAACCCTACGAGATAGATCAAAATAATGTACTACAGTAATGTACATACACCTTAAAAAGGTCTACAAAAAAGTCCGCGATGCTATATGTCTATCTCTTAGGGATAACCTAACCATTTTTTATCCTTTACTTTTTACGAGAAATAATGGCATATTTTTGAAGCGATTTTAAGCAATACAGCATTAATCCTTATCCAATTCAGGTCAGGAGGTACCTTAAATACATTGTGCATTTAATATAGATCAATATGGCCCTTTAGAGCATGTAATTTAAATGAATATTTTCGAAGATATGACAGATTTAAAATGCAGGGACATAGCGGTTGATGAAATTTGGTACAGAGATAGATAAGACCTTGGGAAAGGACATAGGCTACATTTTATCTCACAACGGGCACGGTATAATCTGTAGTCCACGCGGGCGAAGCCGCGGGCGGAAAGCTAGTAAGAACTATTTAGACGTTTATTGAATACTCACACTCACAGGTCGAAAAGTAGATAATATTGCATGTCAGTCAGATAATTATAGTGTGTGGCAATCATTAGTCAGATCCAGCATGCGCAGTCATGGTCAGATCCACTGAAAAATGGAGTTAGTCTAGTCGGACAGTGAAAACCTATATTCATTTGTAGTATTGTCTCCTACCGAGGTTGGCTGCAGCGTATCAATGCAATAAAACAGAATTCTGTAACCTATCGAAATGTGGAGTATTAGATAAGAAATGGAATTCTCTGTCTGCGTCTGTATTTCCGGGCTCATACGAAACCAGAGTCTCTTTAACCCTTTTAGCGTCAAGAGTTTTCGTCAAAAACGCCCACCACACGCCACGACATCAAACAAAAAAAAATGTCTTAGCGTCTGGCCGAACGCTTGGTGAACGATATTAAAGTAAAAAAAAAAAAAATCTGATATATCAGACTTTGGCGGCGAGGGCTCGAAACTTAAACGTCTGATAAATCAGACTTTGGCGGTGAAAAGGTTAAAGTTCGAGTTAATAGGAAATATAGACATCTTCTGGGTGAGCTTGCTACATCCTCGACCACATCTTCGCACCTGAGCTAGATTGTGGTCAAGAGCGAACCAATTCGTTATAAAAAAAAGTGAAGAGGAAGTACTTGTCTATAGCAGGCGCGTGCGAGTCCGATGCGCGCTCGTTGTCCTCCGCTGAGACTGATCCCGCGCTCACCCACCAGCGTCGAGTCTCCGCCGGGCAGCAACTCGAAATCACGCACCAGCGCACACGCCTTCACAACCTGACAAAAACAAAACGCTAATTACAGTTATTTCAGAAATAATGCCGTATAATCCGCCGTGTATCTTTATAATTATAGATGACCCTTCACAGCGGCCTTGACATTGTTTTATCGGTGAACATTTTAAAAAAAAACAACTGCTGGGGATCACGTGAGGACTGAGCTTAGGATAACTTCGCGTTCGTAAACATTTCAAAAGAAATGGCCTTCATACGCATCAAATTGATTTATTTTGTATTCCCGACTAGAGTACCTACCTACAGTAATGATCTTAGTCTTTATTTATTGACTGTTAAGCATTTTATTTTATTGGGAAGGTAAAATAAAATGTTATGTTAAGTCAATCCAATAATAACAGTAAACTTGATAGTAATACACATAATACAGCCGATCCACAAACAATAGAAACCGATTGCAAAACGATTGCATTAATTTCAGGATTTTCCTTGTTCACAACGAAAGGCGTACGTATACTCTTGCAGTCACTAGTATTAACTTCGTTGTGGTCTTGCACACAACGCGTAAATCATAAGTTTGTATATCTGAAGGTCGATGTTCTTGGGATGATGTGATGAAATCGATGACTTGCAAAAGTTGCCAGAGGTCAGGTGATCAAGTCGACTGATAATAAAACATGTTCCATTCAGCAGTTACTCTTATTATATTATAATTATTATAACATAGCATTTCTAGTTCAAAACAAATATAATATTTACCTTAATTTTACACTGTCACGAATCCAAAGATACACTAAACTGGTAAAGATAGCTTCATGAAACAAAAATAATCTTAAGTGGTTCATTTACACACCGTTTTTCTTATGCGTGATTACATATACACCTATGTTCTTTTGACTTCATGAAGCACTCAAGAGTCGTTTAGGAAATATCGTTGTCTAATATTTTTGCTAGTTATTTGTGACTAATTATTTTTGCCCGGGAGTGTGTTATTATGTAAACAAAACGATAATTAAAAACGAAAAACACGAAGGTTTAATTTAGCTGATTGTAGCGTCTGGGACGCAAGCGCAAGATTGCTAGCTTTTTATACGCGCTTGGAAAATAAGCCACAGATTAGTCCAGGGTTGATCTATTCATCTCACCAAATTCCACCCAAATCTATTCAATTCTTAAGTCGTGAAAGCGGAAAAACAAACTCGCAAACAAACTTTCGTTTTATCTACATATTTTATAATATTAGTGTGAAAATGATAAACTTACTTTTTGGTAATAGAGCGGGACCCATTCGTAAGAAAGTCTTCAAATAACGATTTTCGTGGGACTCACCTCCGCCATACGAAGTACTGGTATGTACTTATTTGGCATTCTTTCCTGAACACAAAAAGTGCGGTAGTCACTTTCTAAGGGTATGGAGGGGGTAGCTATGACGTATCAAAGATGGCGGCCGGTCCTATTTGATTTACGCTATATTTAGATAACTACTGGGCAGATTTACTTAAATAGGGTCTCAAATGAAAGATAATTTAATAAACATTATTTTATTCTAAAGATGCGTTAATGTAAAGCTAGTAACAAAATAAATATTTTCAAAAAACTACATTTTGTAATATTAAACTTTTTTTTACTGTGTGAAAAGAACAGAAACCATTATGGTTACGGTAATTAAACTTATTATAAAAAATAGCTACACTTATCAGCATTCTAATGAATCTAAAAACGTTTAAATCGAGCTGTAAACAACGGAACTGCAGTCGTCTAAGTGAGCGTGGGTAGCGCCGAACCGAACTACGATACTTAGATTTTGGTACGAATAATCTTGAAAATAACGTGATAAAACGAGTATAATCACAGCAAAATTAAAAAGTATTATGAACAGGCATAATTTTTTTTAACAGGTATCATTTTTTTTGTCAAAAAATTTTCTTCATTATTTTTACGAACTATTTTCAAAAATTCTCGTAACAAAAATAACGCTTCGTATCATATCGAAATAAAACTCTTCATACTTGCACGTACTTGCGTTATATTTCAAAACAAAGGACTCAATGGTACTGGTCTGTACTGATGGACATGAGAGTGTAAACGTACGCACTCGAGGCAGAGGCAGGGGGGCTACCATCTAAGCGAAGCTGACGCTGGGTGAACGAATGGAATGTTGACGATTGCTTCTTTATAAGGAAACCTTGATTAATGATATGAACCAAACACAGCAATGTACATCATTCCATTCGTTCAATCAGCATCAACTTCGCTTAGGTGGTAGCCCCCCTGGCCGCTGACGTGCGAGAGTGTACAGCCGCCGTTATATTTTTTACATCGGCAACACTGAGATTCATTCCGAGGAATCCCTGCACCGTGCTGCGCCGTGAACTTTCGCACTTGTCGCTTCATTCATTTGAAATCATTTGGTCAGGCCTATGACAATGTTGGTACTAATAGCTGCGAAATGGCGCTGCTATCGCCTTTAATTCGCCATCTTGTGACGTCATGCTGTATGTCAAGATAAGCTCAAACTGTCATGATGGCGTCTTGTCACTGAGCAAGTACAAGTACGGTATTATGTATGATTGCTCTCATGGTTCGCACAGGCGTTTACTGAAGTGCATTGCTAAATAAATGCAGTACTTATTATCAGTTTTCGTCGCGGAAATAACTAAAATGCATATATATTTATTTTATTTTATGATTGTCATAAGCATCTTTTGCCATGTGTAACCCGTATTATTACCATTTAGCTTTGACTCCACATAAAATTTTGTTATTTATTTTGTAGGTACGTGAAAAAAAAAATTTTCGAGTGTCAAAACTATCAACAACATTTGGTAACAATTTTATATCTAAAATAAATACATTTGTTTTGCAAATTATATTAGTTTTTTTATGACTACTTTATAATAAATCTAAACAAACAAATGTGAATTACACCTTATTTATTCTATGCTCTAGATCAGTCTTTCCCAACGTGGGCGATAACGCCCCCTTGTGGGCGCTGCAGGCCTAAAGGGGGGCGGTAAGAGACCCAGAAAAAAAAGGGGGCGTTGTGTAGGGCTTTGGGGTCGATTTATAATTTCATCTACCTAGCTAGGAAGACTCTTAGACACCGACTGAGCTCTCGACTCTCGACTACATCTTGTGAACATCAACTAATATTAATTAAGATATAGCTCAAACTCGGTTCGATATAATAGACCGCGGGCAATCATGTTTTAACAAGTTTTTGTTAAATAATCCGATTTGTACATTCCTGTATCAATCGGCTGGTTCTATAATACTTGTTCTTGCTTGTCGAGTACGATTGGGCGTCGAATGAGATAAACAAGTTTATGCACGTTTGTCTTATTCCTGTTGGTGCGTGCTGCTTATGCAATCCTATATAAACGACGTAAATTTATTTTATTTTCATTTGCGGTTTCGCGCATAATAGATAAGCAGTACTTCATTATAACACTTACGTATTTCTCAAAACAAAACAATGTCGGAAGTAAAAAAGAAGAGACGGCAATACTCTGCGGAATATATTAAATTCGGATTTATTGAAAATCCCACAAACCCGTCGTCGCCTTTGTGTCTTCTATGTCTAAAAACATTTTCGAACAAAGCAATGAAGCCTTCAAGACTGCAAGATCATTTGAATAAAATGCATCCAGATAAGAAAGACAAGAATGTAGCATATTTTCAAGACCTAGAGAAGAAGCATAATACTCAGCCAAGTGTATCAAAACTATTTTCGGCGGCTGCTAAGCAAGATGACGACGGACTTCGAGCTTCGTACAATATCTCTTTGTTAATTGCTCAAAAAGGCAAACCACACAACATCGGAGAAGAGTTAATTTTGCCAGCAATAAAGGAAGTAATAACTACTGTGCTTCATAAACCGGCCGCAGATATTATCCGAAAAATTCCTTTGAGTAATAATTCTGTGCAAAGACGAATTGATGAAATGGCTGAAAACATTGAAGAATCATTGTGCAATCATCTGAGGACTAGTCAATTCTCAATTCAGCTCGATGAGTCCACTTTACCAACTAATGAAGCGTTGTTGCTATCTTACGTGAGGTTTATTAAAGATGAGAAAATACGTGAAGAACTATTGTTTGCCAGAAATTTGGAGACAGATACAAAAGGCGAAACCATATTCAATACATTGGAAAAGTTTTGTGAAGAGAAAGAGATTCCTTTGAAAAATATTATATCAGTTGCTACGGATGGCGCTCCGGCTATGACAGGGCGCCATAAAGGCTTCATAGCGTACTTAAAAAATAAAATTCCAGATGTCCTTGCTATACATTGCGTTATTCATAGACAACATTTGGTTGCTAGAAACTTAAGTGAACGACTATTTCAATCACTGCAATATGTCATCAAAGCAGTCAATAAAATCCGTAGCAGCTCTTTGAATGATAGATTATTTCATCAGCTTTGTGTTACTAATGACGAAGATTTCAACCGTTTATTGCTTCATACTGAAGTTCGTTGGCTGTCAAGAGGCAATTGTCTGATTCGATTTTACAACCTGTTTGACTCTGTGATAGAGTTCTTGGAAACTAAAGATACAGAACTGCGCAACAAGCTCATAACATCAAATAATGATATAGCTTACATGACAGACCTGTATAAATTGTTCAACGACATGAACCTCCAACTGCAAGGCGATGAACTAAATTTAATTAAAACAAAAAATGTCGTTGCTGCTTTCGCAGCCAAACTGCTTCTGCACAAAAAGAATATGGGCAGACGTGAGTTTCACAATTTTCCGAATTTATCAGTATCCTGCAGTAACGACGACTTGTTTGCCTACTGCCAACATTTGGAAAACCTCCACATTGACTTCACCGAACGATACCAGGACATTTTAAACTTGGAAATACCAGACTGGGTGTTAGATCCGTTTTCAAATGTCAACATAGCAATGTCACCTCAGCTGGAAGAAGAACTTATAGAATTGACAACAAACGAAGAAATAAAAATCAAGTTCAAAAATGGATATCAAGAATTTTGGCTTCAAAAACCGATCCTGCAATTGTACCCTGGATTGTGGTCAATTGTTCAACGATTCTTGATAGCATTCCCATCGTCATATTTGTGTGAACGTGGTTTTAGTGCTGTGGCAACGCTGCTTACTAAAAAGAGAAATCGTTTGCGTGTTACCGAACGTGGCGACTTGCGGCTGTTTTTGAGTAAATTGGAACCTGATATCAACAAACTTATTGAACAGCATCAGATTCAACCTTCACATTAGTTTTTATATAAGAATTGATTATGTTTGTTTTATTTTCAATAAAAGATACTCTGTCCGAATACTATAAAGTTGCGTTTCAATAATCAGTTATAAGTACTTAGCGGTTTTTAAGTATGTTTAAAAAGGGGGGCGTTAAAAAATAATTTATTCTTAAAGTGGGCAGTAGACAAAAAAAGGTTGGGAACCCCTGCTCTAGATGAATAAATAAGCTACTTTTTAGTCAAAAAAACTAAACCTTATGTTTCAACAAATGGCGTAGTAAGTATTAGTAAATGAAAATATAAACAGTGCTTTCTGCAATTCTTTCCATCTGAGGATTTTACCACCCCTCAGCGTAAGCAGCAAGCAGCGAAGTAATAAAGGTGAAGTGAAGGTCGATGATTGATAGGCGGAAGAAAGTAAGAATAGAAGCAAGACGAAGAATGAATTGTGTTATTTGAAAGAAAGAAAGAATTTAATGAAAGCGTTAAAGTAGTCACAACAGTTAAAAATTAATAAAATCACTTAATAGCAAAATAGTAAAATGGCGCGGACGCGCAAGCGAACAGCTGATGGATGACTGCGGTGTCGAGAGAAGCGAGGGCAAGTGCGGCGGGGCGGTACGCGGCGCGGGGCGCGCGCGCATCTTGACTTGCATCATGTGACTCGAGGCTCGGAGCTGTGTTGGTGTGTGGTCCGAGATTCATAAGCGGAGCGGTTTTTTTGAAATTGTAAGGTGGCGGTACAAGTGACTTCGGCGAGCGGAAGTTGTTACGCCACATATTCCCCCTGGCCAGACCGTAACTACGGTCGATAAAAATCAGGGAATCTGACCACTCTTCCGCTTCGAGTGCGCCTTTCCTCGTTAATGGCTGGAGCGACATCTGGTGGTGTTGCTTCGCGTAACATGTAAGCGGGCTTCAGTCTGTCGATGGCGACATTATTGTGCTTCCCTCTGATGTCTATGGTGAAGTATTTTGGATGTCTTTCTATGACCTTGAAAGGTCCATCATACGGGGGTTCAAGAGAGCTGCGAACGCGGTCTAGACGAAGAAACACATGTGTACATGTGTTTAAATCTTTTGGGATGTAAAATGGAGAATTTGAGATGTGCCATTTAGCAGGTTTAGGTGTAAGTTTATTAATGTAAGATTTTAGACGGTTGGCGTATTCGGTAGGATCAGACGTTGACTCGTCTGTAGGTGAAAAGAATTGGCCTGGAAGGCGAAGTGATTCTCCGTACACGAGTTCAGCCGGCGTTGTCTTCAGGTCTTCCTTCACGGAGTTCCGAATGCCCAGTAGAACTAATGGAAGCGCTTCGGTCCACTGTGATGAGGGGTTGCTCATGATGGCAGCTTTAAGTTGTCTGTGGAATCGTTCTATCATCCCGTTGGCCGCTGGATGGTACGCAGTCGTTCGGAAGTGGTGTGCACCAACTAAGGTAGTAAGGGTCTTAAAGAGGTGACACTCAAACTGACGACCACGATCAGTGGTGATTCGAGCAGGGCATCCAAATCTGGCTATCCAGCCAGACACGAGAGCAGCTGCGCAGGTCTCTGCAGAAATATCTTTAAGCGGGTACGCCTCAGGCCATCTTGTGAATCTGTCGATGACAGTCAGGCAGTACCTATAATCAGATGAAGGGGTTAGGGGGCCGACGATATCAAGGTGTATGTGAGAGAACCTCGAGGAAGGTGTCAGGAAAGTGGAGAGAGGGGAATAGGTATGTCGGGTAACTTTACTTTTCTGGCAGTTTAAGCATTGCCTAGCCCACTCTCTACAATCTTTACGAATCCCTGGCCACACAAATCTTTGCGTGACCAGCCGCACTGTAGCTGTTCTCCCTGGGTGATTCAAGTTATGCAGCGTGTCAAATACTTGTCTCCTGAACTGCGGTGTGATATACGGACGAGGCGATGGAGTGGATACGTCGCAATATATAGGTAAGTCGCAGTAAATTGTATCCATTTTCTTCAATTTCAGGGTGGAACCGCGGATAAGGAGGCTTTGCAACTCAGGATCTTCCTCCTGAGATCGTGCTAGGCCAAGGTAGTCAATAGCAGGAGTTACTTCGTCAACCCGAGACAGAGCATCAGCGACAACGTTTTCCTTCCCAGATAAGAATCTAAGGTCGGTGGTGAACTGAGAGATAAAGTCAAGATATCTGAATTGTCTCGGTGAACATTTCTCTCTATTCGACGAAAAGGCAAACGTGAGCGGCTTATGGTCGGTGAAAACTGTGAAGGTTCTGGCCTCTACCATGTGACGGAAGTATTTTATAGCTTCGTATATAGCCAGTAATTCCCTGTCGTATGGGCTATATTTCTTCTGAGAGCTACTGAGCTTATGAGAATAGAAGGCTAGAGGTTGCCAATCTTCCCCGTTGCGCTGTTGAAGTACGGCTCCAATAGCGGTGTCCGAAGCATCTGTCACGATAGCTAGCTCAGCGGAAGGATCGGGGTGAGCTAGGAGAGCTGCTTGAGACAATGACGCTTTACAATCTTCAAAAGCTTGGAGTAGTTGCGGCGTCAGGTGTACTGGATGTGAACCTTTGATCTTTGGGCCTGCCAATAAAGAGTTCAGCGGAGCTTGCAGTTGTGCGGCATTGGAAACGAAACGGCGATAAAAGTTGAGCATCCCGAGGAAACGTCTGAGCTCTTTGACAGTTTTCGGCGTTGGGTACTCCTGGATCGCTTGAACTTTAGCTTCCAAAGGCTTAGTCCCTGTTGCTGATACGCGGTAACCAAGGAATTTGGCATCAGGTTGACCGAGATTACACTTGCTAGTGTTGACGATGATACCGTACTGCTTCAAACGGTCAAACAGTGTACGCAGGTGGAGTCTGTGCTCTTCCACGGAAGTAGAAAAGACCAGGATATCATCCAAATACCCGTAGCAGAAGTCTAATCCTCTGAGGACCTCATCTATGAACCTCTGGAACGTTTGTGCTGCGTTCCGAAGTCCAAAGGTCATAAATGGAAACTCGTAAAGACCGAAGGGCGTCGTTATCGCTGTTTTTGGGATATCCTCTGGATTTACAGCGATCTGGTTGTAAGCTTTTACCAGGTCTATCGTAGAGAATATTGTACTACCTGAGAGCTGGTATGAGAAGTCATGGATATGCCTGATAGGGTAACGGTCTGGAACAGTTCTGGCATTAAGTGCACGGTAATCACCACATGGTCTCCATCCGTCGTCCTTCTTCTTAACCAGGTGTAGTGGGGAGGACCATGGGCTTTCAGAGCGTCGAGCTATACCGTTAGCAAGCATATCCTCGAATTCCTTTTTTGCAGCCTGCATGCGGACCGGATCGAGTCTTCGTGGTTTACTCGCTACTGGTGGACCTGGAGTGGTCTTTATAAAATGAAGAGTGGAATGTTTGGGTGGCGTGAGCATACCTGGAGGTCGAGTTATCTCCGGGTATTCGCGTAGAATTTGATGAAATTCACTCTCACCTGTGACAGCTTTGATAGAAGTGGCTTCCTCAGCTGTGCCCATACGTGTTGCATTCACAGTCAGTGTCGTCGTATTATCGATCAGACGTTTATTTCTACAATCAAGTAGGATGTTGTAGTGACTCAAGAAGTCAACTCCTATTATGGGTTTGGAGACGTCTGCGACCGTGAAACTCCAGGGGAAAACTCTTCTTAGACCTAAATCCAAGTTTATCATCTTTGGTCCATAAGTGTGTATAACAGTATTGTTAGCTGCTACGAGGTCATATTTTGACTTGAAACAAGGCGTCCTGATAGCCGACCGGGGAAAAACACACAAGTCTGAGCCAGTATCCACAAGGAATCGCATTTTTGAAGTCCGATCGGTTACAAATAGACGGCCTGATGTTGAGGGACAGTCGTTGGCCGCTACTTGCGACTGCCCTGAGCGTTTTCCGCATTGAAAGTACAGGGTTGCTTGCACTTATTGGCCTTGGATCCAAAGGTATAGTGGTAAAAGCAATGTGGGTGATCCTGTGGAGGCTGTCGCGGTCTGCTTTTTGAGCGGTTATTCCTTTGAGGCCTGGATTGTGAGCGTGCACGTCCTCTGCCGTTGAGCTGCTTGGTGAGTAAGGCAACTTGCTTGGTTAGTTCACTTATCTGCTTAGCCATGTCGTCTGAAGATGACGATGCTGCGGATGAAGCGGCGGCGTAGGCTACCTGAGGTGCGGAAGGAGCAATCTCGTAGACTTTGTCAGCCAGCTCTGCAAGATTGTCCAACGGTAAGTCGTTCTGTGAAGCAACAATGGTTTGTATGTTTTGCGGTAATCGGTTGGTCCACAGACTTTTAATGAATTCAGCTGTTCCGGATGGTCCTGCCAGGTTCTGGAGGTGGCGCAAGAATTGAGAGGGCTTACGATCGCCAAGCTCCTCATGGACAAGCAGTTGCTTAATCCTCTTCTCTTGCGAGGCAGAGAGTCGCTTAATGAGTTCAGTTTTAATTTTTTCGTACTTGTTAGTAGTTGGTGGGCTAGTGATTATATCCTTCACCTCTAACGCGTATCGTGCCTCTAGTTGGCCTGCGACATAATAGAATTTCGTCTCATCACTTGTTATTTTTGATAGAATGAATTGCGCTTCGATTTGTGCAAACCATAAAGCGGGTTCATCTGCATTAAAAGGCGGGATTCTTACGCCCACTCTACACACTTGGTCTTTATCTGCTTCCGCCATGCTCACTTTAATATAAGAAAATAAAATCGCTCACCGCTTATGACTTGTGCCACACCCCAAGTCCTTTGTTCTTTTCAACACTATTTGAACTGTTTTAAAAAACGGATTAATCCTCTGCGTTGCGATGTTCACTGCACTGGATTCCTCCTGGCTTCGACGGCGGTCACCAATTATGAGGATTTTACCACCCCTCAGCGTAAGCAGCAAGCAGCGAAGTAATAAAGGTGAAGTGAAGGTCGATGATTGATAGGCGGAAGAAAGTAAGAATAGAAGCAAGACGAAGAATGAATTGTGTTATTTGAAAGAAAGAAAGAATTTAATGAAAGCGTTAAAGTAGTCACAACAGTTAAAAATTAATAAAATCACTTAATAGCAAAATAGTAAAATGGCGCGGACGCGCAAGCGAACAGCTGATGGATGACTGCGGTGTCGAGAGAAGCGAGGGCAAGTGCGGCGGGGCGGTACGCGGCGCGGGGCGCGCGCGCATCTTGACTTGCATCATGTGACTCGAGGCTCGGAGCTGTGTTGGTGTGTGGTCCGAGATTCATAAGCGGAGCGGTTTTTTTGAAATTGTAAGGTGGCGGTACAAGTGACTTCGGCGAGCGGAAGTTGTTACGCCACACATCGATAAATAGCTAATTCGCTCAGTCGAGCTTTCAGTGAACCGGCTTATCTGCAAATCGTGCCATCGGCAAAAAACATTCATTTAGAACGTCCTTTCGGCGAATTGAGCTGTCAGCACAACAAGGTATCGGCTGAAGATTTTTTCTTTCAGCCGCTGGTCGGCGAACAGTGATTTTTATATACAATTATATCGTTCAAGAGTAATTCTATGAACCCTTGCGAGCTCGAGTTGAGTGCTCGTGTATTTTATGTTGAGTTTGAAGTTGAGATCCTTGTCACAAATCCTCCTCCGTCGACGATTTTGTCATCTTAGGTTATTTTTGCAACCTGCTTTAACACACAACGCTTAAGTGTTGTGTTGGTGGTTGCACTGCAACAGGTGAACGCTACGGTTTTTTTGTTTCCCGAGAAACAGTTATCTAAGAAGTTTGTGGATATGTCTTTTCTCGCGCCAACAAATCCTATACTCCTTGAACTCTCTAAAGAGCAATTGATGAAACAACGCGTTAGTCAAAAACATTTTGACAAAACCCAATTAGATGAAGAAGGCAAGAGAATTCGCTTTTCTTACACATGTATCTTCACTGAAAACGGAATTGCTCTGGGTGAACCACTGAGTAAAGCAGGTAAGTCCATAAAATCTGTTACGTATTATTCTTAATTGGACACACTATACCTATTATTTTGATTTTCAAATTCAACTTTCCATCACCTGGGTCAGCTACAAAGAGCAGAGAGAGTAATGTGTAACCGTGTAATGACACTGGGGTCACCAAAAAAGATAACAATTCAATATTAATTATAGTAGTCTTTCAAGTTGCTTGACAGCTCCCGCCAAAAAGGTCAGACGTTGATAGTAGGGAATCCAATCCCGCAAACGCGGGATCCCGCACCTTTTTTGCGGGATCGAAAATGCGGGATTAGTCGTGCGGGATCCCGCGTTGGCTTTTTTTTTTATTAAGAACTAAAAGTTTGTAAAATGGGCTCAGACGATGCTCTGATTATTTATTAGACAGTAAAGCCCCATTAATAAGTATTTTAAGATTTTTCCTATGGAATACGTGACTTTTCTATGGAGTTTTTTAAAAAAATAATGTTGTTTTCTGTCTTTATTTTACAGCTGAATATAGTTTGAGTTTCTATTTTGTGTTGTGTGAATCCTGTAGGTATTGAAACAGAACAATCGAACAGTATACATGTAATTCAGATATGAGTCATTTTTTTTTAAATAACTTCACATCACGATAAGGTCTATTTGAATATTTTTGATTATACATAATTTGTTTTTGAGTCTGAAATGAATTTTCCAAAACTGTTGAAAATTTAAATATCCGAAACGCATTGCTATTGGTAAGAGTCAATATGACGTCAAAGTTCTTGACAACAAAATTACTCAAATGAATGAATACTTGTATATTGGTTGGAGAATGTTATTCCATGATGAATTAGTCGAAACTTCAGTCAAAATATTTAAAATCTACAAAATAGTCCTGAACTGTCACGCTAATCGCGCCAAAATGGTGGCCGTTTAAAGTACTCGTGTCAGTTAGCTACTTTTAACTTTCGAAAAAAAAACGTATAATTACTTTTCATAGTAGACATTTTTTAACGATTATTTAGCGATGTAAGTTATTTTTTTATTCTTTATTTTACATGAGCATAAGATATACAAGTCACAGTATAAGAAAAACAGCACAAAGGCGGATTCGGATTATCTCACAAGGGGATTTCTTGCAGTCAACCCAATAAAAACAATAATCAAATATTAATAAAAAAAGAAAAAAATACACGCATATTCAGTCGATTCATTTGTGTCTTAATTGATATGTGAAGAGGTACGATACAATTATTTTTGTTGTAAAAGTTTTCATACTAAGTTAAACGAGTGAAAAATTCCTGTGGTTATTAAAAACGAGCGTGAGTTTAGTTTATAAAGAGTTTAAAAGTTCAATTGAAGTATGGAAACATTTTTAAGACTAATAAATGGGCTTAAAACAGAAAAAAATATCAAAAATCCTAATCCCGCGTGCGGGATCACGATTTTGATGCGGGATTGGATTCCCTAGTTGATAGTCATTGAAAATTTTTATTTTTTCTTTTACTTTTCCATAGATTATCATTGAACCATTTTGAAAACATGAGAGTGTTAAAGGTGTCACCTGGGTGTCACTCAAAAAAGTTCTTATCCACAATTTTTTCACAAAATTACTGATTGCCATTTATATAAAGTGAAGTGTTCTGCGCTACATGATATTGACGGAATTGTGGCAACACATATGGGTCTATATTTGAGAATCTATCTATTCACTTTTATTTACTAGTTCTGGAAATTGGTTAAGCCTTTAGCGAAGTACCTATTCAGTTGTACAACAACTCAACTAAAAGTACCATAACCTTGCCTCTCGTGAACTGACTAGATGTCTTACCACAGCAATACAGATTTATTCCTAGTGCAGGGTGAGTCGGCTGACAGTCTGTCCCATGAAGAAAACCAATAGGCATATTTATTACCCACTGTACTTTAAAACTGTACCTACTGCTTTTAAGTATTTAAGTAATGTTAGTTATTACTACCCAGCAGCATGTCAAAGATTTATTTGTTTGTTCTCGGGTCATGGGTATTTGTATTTTTTTTAATGTGTGTTTCAAGGGACCCACGACACAAGGGAAAACCTTAGTGTGGGCCTTTGAGTGTGTAGCGTTTATTTATTTGTTTATTTACAATTATTTTCGAGAGGTATCGAGGATGATAACCCAGAAATGACTTTGGTGATTGGAAGGGCTGGTACGTATATTTATTATTTAATGAAACTATGTATCTAAAAAATCAATCAGGATCAAAAACATTTGATTCGTGTAATGTAACTTTAACCATAGCACGTCATATTACATAATCTAGTTATCTGAAAAGGAGATGCTTTGCATTTTTATTTAGATTGCATTTGAATTTTTATCTATGTCTTTTTAAAGTACAATCTTCCTCCAAGAACAGACAAAAAATTAAACTTAGAGGGCACCAACCTAGTAGCTGTTACGTAGCAACAACATAAAGGCAACAGCTACTCAAGAGTCTGTTTCAACTCATGTATGATTTATTAAAATGGGCCAAATATTCATATAAAAAAAGCTTTATTAATGCTTACAAACTAGCAAAATTTAGAGCTCCTCATGAAGCTAAAGAACTTTTTTTAAAGGAACCCATATCAAACATCAACTATTTTTTTAGTTTTAAAAGGCGATAGCAGCGCCATTTCGCAGTTATTGGTACTAACAGTGTCATAGGCCTCACCAAATGATTTCAAATGAATGAAGCCACAAGTGCCAAAGTTCACGGCGCAGCACGGTGCAGGGATTCCTCGGAATGAATCTTAGTGTTGCCGATGTAAAAAATATAACGGCGGCTGTACACTCTCACACGTCAGCGACCTGCTTCTGTCTCGAGTGCGTACGTTTACACTCTCATGTCCATCAGTAGAGACCAGTACCATTGAGTCCTTTGTTTTGAAATATAACGCAAGTACGTGCAAGTATGAAGAGTTTTATTTCGATATGATACGAAGCGTTATTTTTGTTACGAGAATTTTTAAAAATAGTTCGTAAAAAAATTAAGAAAAATTTTTTGACAAAAAAAATGATGCCTGTTAAAAAAAATGATGCTTGTTCATAATAATTTTTCATTTTGCTGTGATTCTACCCGTTTTGTCACGTTATTTTCAAGATTATTCGTACCAAAATCTAAGTACCGTAGTCAGTTCGGCGCTACCCACGCTCACTTAGACGACTGCAGTTCCGTTGTTTATAGCTCGATTTAAACGTTTTTATGTTCATTAGAATGCTGATAAGTATAGCTATTTTTTTATAATAAGCTAAATTACCGTAATCCTAACGGTTTCTGTTCTTTTCACACAGTAAAAAAAGTTTAATATGGCAAAATGTCGTTTTTTGAAAATATTTATTTTGTTACTAGCTTTACACTAATGCATCCTTAGAATAAAACAATGTATATTAAATTATCTTTCATTTGAGATCCTATTTAAGTAAATCTGCCCAGTAGTTATCTAAATATAGCGTAAATAAAATAGGCCCGGCCGCCATCTTTGTTACGTCGTAGCTACCCCCTCCATACCCTTAGAAAGTGACTACCGCACTTTTTGTGTTCAGGAACATATGCCGAATAAGTACATACCAGTAGTTCGTATGGCGGAGGTAAGTCCCACGGAAATGAACTCATTCTCCTTGGGTCCCGTTCTATAATGTTTTCGATCGTAAGGTAAACCGAAGAGAATATTTTGTCGAACAGTACCGACAAACAGCCACGGTTCCTGGCTAGCATAAGCTATTCGGGCTCCACCCAGGGATACCGTTCCTTGTGACGGTTTTAACTCTCCAAGGATCAACTGCAGCAGTGAAGACTGAAAACATTATATCCAATAAAGCATTTAGATGAAAAGACTTAATACATCTTCTTAATTTCACTCCATTCGCGGTTTTGCGGTATATCTTTCAGTTCTCTATAAGTTGTCACTTCCACATTTTTTTTTCTTTCAACTGATCGCTGAATGATTATTTGAATTCTAAAATGCATTTACCCACCTTTCCTGAACCAACAAGACCAACGATGCCAACGAATTCTCCAGGTTGTGCAGTGATTGATATGTTTCTCAAGGTTTCAACAATAGGATCCGGTACCCAACTTGCACTCACTCCCGCAAGCACAAGGCCTGTATGCTTTCTCTCTTTCTCAATTTCCTTTTCTACTCCGTTACTTATTTTGGTATATGCTTCTATGCTTTTCGCTGGTTCAAGTTCTTCTAGTTTTAGGAATTCCTGCGAAATGAAGTAGGTTCGCTTACTTAGCTTACTGAACTCACACAACGAGACTTTTAATCAGTAAGCAAACAAGATAATACAAAACTATGTTTATTAGAAATCGTAAGAGATCATCTCATATTTGAACTATGATTCTGGAATGGCCTAATGTCTTATTCGTGTGGCGCTTACCTCAATTCGTTTGACAGAGACCCTAGTTTCTGCAAGAAATGCTAGAGCCATTGGGAAGTAAATATTGCAGGCTAGTTGCAGCAGATTGAAGTACTGGACCAATGAGAAGGTGATTCCGGAACGGATGTGGCCGCCCATGACCACAAAGGCTACTACTGCCGCAAACAAGATAAACCTTTCGGTAAACACCATCAGAGCAGTTGAGAATCCCTTGATCATACTAGTCCGCATTATGAAGTGCACTTCCAATCTGTGAAAATAAAATAGTCTTGTTTTACAAAAAGACCTTCGTCTCGAGTGACTAGCAACATTAGTGACAATAGTGACTGAATAAAACGAGGATGTAAGAATCTACATAATTTTTAGTATTTCATTCTTAGCATTAGTTTATTTAAAATTATCTCAAAAAATCTTAGGCTTCAGTAGGCAACTAGGTGTGTGGTTAAGCTGTCATTGAGAGCTGATACTTACTTGCGGAGTTTGTGAACAAGTTTCTCGAAGGGTTTTTCCCAGGCGTACATCTTGATGACCTGGACACCGCTGACCAGCTCACTCATGACCTTCACCCTCTCATCCGTCCGTTTTGCAATTTTACCTCGTTGGACACCCTGACGCTTACTCAGGTATGCTAAAATATCCAAAATAAACATCTTAGTTGTAGTGAATAGTTTTTATCTGTAAGTACTTAAATAAGTGTTTGCTTTCTTTCACATTATAAAAGATACCTATTTATATTAGGTAAGTGACTGTACTTTGACTGTGTGCAAGCGCTTTGTTTTAATTTTCAACCCCAAACGAAAAAAAGAGTTTTATAAGTTTGACATGTGTCTGGCTGTCTGTATATATGTATGTCTATGTGTCTGTCTGTCGTATCGTAGGTCCTTAATGACTTTGATTCGTTTTTTATCAAAATTGATTCGTTTGCTTATAAATTGTATTATAATATAATCTATGAATGTAGGGGGTGATACAACATTTTTAATTTTAAATTGTCTGGAATTGTTTTAGTTGAATAAAGTCATTCTAAAATACTGACTAGGTAGATTATTAAAGTAATGACTGCTTGTGCAAAGGACATCACTATAACTTCTAGACGGAGATCCCAGAGCCGCCAGACCTTACTTATTTTCTCATTAACCAAATGTGTGGGAAATAGTAGTGCTATTACGTTTTAGTAACGTATGAATACCAGCTAACCTGCTACAATTTTCAGCTACCAGGTTCTGAAGGTACAGTCAAGAGTAGGTCACGCTTTACACTACCACTTTAAGCTGAGCTCTGATTTATACTGCGCGCCATACAATGCGGGACCGGTCCAAAGTCCAAAGTGTCAAGCTTGACGTGCTCTTGAGTATACTTCCAAAAATTACTCACTTGTCTTGAAGTCTGGCTGCTGATATCTTATAGAATATAATTCATTAAATATAAAAATTAATTATCAACACCGCGATACACTCCGTCAGCTGTAATTTCTGCCAAAAGCTTTATAGTTCGCAAGTAAATTATGCGATTATACCTATTTATATTAGCACTACTCTTTCCCATACTTTTGGTTAGTGACAAAATAAGTAAGGTCTGGCGGCCCTGGGACAAAGTCGCTTCCCGCTATCTGTCTGTCCCTAGTATACTTAGATCTTAAAAACCGGCCAAGAGCGTGTCGGGCCACGCGCATTGTAGGGTTCCGTAGCAGCATGGTTCTTAATTCTACAAGCATATTATTATAGTTTATGTTAAAATCCCCAAATACTATACTTAATATCATAAACAAATGTATTAAAAAGTTTGGCCTAAATATAACAGAATGGAAGTGTTTAATGCGCGAGCGAAGCGAGCGCGACTTTTTTTTTGCGACAATTTTATTGTAAGGAATAATATAATAATATCAAGCTAAGCAGGTGTATATTTTTAATGTCGTTTTCGTAATTAGCACCCACAAAAACCTATTAAACGACACCTGAAGTGTCAATATGTTACAGCTTGGCTTTCGGCTCGCCTCACTTTTAGCGTGGAACCTTGTATGTCAACCATTTTGGATTAGGGTACACTTCGTCGTAAATGCTACCCTCGTGAATTATTCCACATTTTTTTTTTCATTATAAAAATTAATGTTTCCTAAACGGATTGCTGAATCGAAAAACGTTTGTAGTAAACCCCTTCTATCTTTTAAAAAGCTATCCTATGATAACGCACTCGATGATATCGGCTAGAAAAAAAACCATCGCCCATTCACGTTAATGGGAAACGAAAACATTTTTTTTCTACCATTTTATTTTTTAGATTTGTCACCACAATCAATAGGTATGTATGACCATGCCAAATTTCAGCTCTGTGCTACCAAGGGTTTCTTAGGAAACCTGCGGACAGACAGACATGGCGAAACTATAAGGGTTCGTAGATTACTACGGAACCCTAAAAACAAATGTATTATTAAAGAGTTTGTAATTTCTGAAATAATGTTTGTTTTGGTCTAAATGCAACCGAATGTAAGTATAAATTTCGCGAGCGAAGCGAGCGCGAATTTTTTTTGTTGTTTTTTTTTTAAGGCAATATTACTGTTAGAAATAATATCAACCTGCTGTTAAAATAATTTTGATGTCATTTTCGTAATTAACACCCCCAAAAAACTATTTAACGACACCTAAAATGTCAATATGTTACAGTTTGGCTTTCGACCTCCCCTCACTTTTAGCGTGGAACCTTGTAAACATATTCTTATTAATCCCAAAAACGTTTGGTCGACTATTACTCGCAAACTTGAAGGGCCAACTTATGTGTGATAGTTTTTCTTTTAATTTCGTTGTATATTCTATAACCTTGAATTTTTTAACATTTTTAGAAACAACTGTTTAACTGGTAGTGTCCCCCCCGGAAACATGTTTTTAACAAAAAAATTCACTTTAAAAATATTTTTTTCTCAAACGGAGTGCTGAATCGAAAAACGTTCTTAGTAAACCCCTTCTATATTTTAAAAATCTATCTTATGACATTCAATTCGATGGTATCGGCGAGAAAAAAAAATCCATCGCCCTTTCACGTGTATGGGAAACACCCGAAAAAATGTTTTTTCCAAAGTTTTATATTTTAGATCTGTCGGCGCAATCAATATCTATGACCATGCCAAATTTCAGCTCTGTAGTACCAAAGATCTTATATTAGTAAATATATTCTTATTAATCCCAACAGTGTTTGGCACTTGGTCGACTATTACTCGCAAACTTGAAGGACCAAGTTATGTGCGATAGTTTTCCTTTTAATTTCGTTATATAATCTACCAACGTGAATTTTTCCACATTTTTAGAAACAACCGTTTAGCAGGTAGAGGGGGGGGACACTTGTGTTTGACAAACATTTTCACTTTAAAAATTTATATTTCGCAAACGGAGTGCTGAATCGAAAAACGTTCTTAGTAAACCCCTTCTATCTTTTAATATGCTATCCTATGACACCCCACTCAAAAATATTGGCGAGAAAAAAAAAATTCATCGCCCTTTCACGTCTATGGGAGACACCCGAAAAAAATTTATTTTCTAAGATTTTACTCTACAGTTCTGTCGGCGTGATTCATATGTATAATCATGCCAAGTTTCAGCTCTGTAGTACCAAGGGTTTCTTAGGAAACCCGCGGACAGACGGACAGACGGACAGACGGACATGGCGAAACTATAAGGGTTCGTAGATTACTACGGAACCCTAAAAACTACGCAACGGATTTTGATGCGTTTTTTTTAATAGATAAAATGATTCAAGAGGAAGTTTTATATGTATAATACATGCATAATATAGTAGAGAATACTGATAATTTTAGAGGTTTCTATTGTGATGTCGTAAATGAACACTGGCTGAACCCTACGAGATAGATCAAAATAATGTACTACAGTATTGTACATACACCTTGAAAAGGTCAATAAAAAAACCCGCGATGGTATATGTCTATCTCTTAGAATAACCATTATTTATTCTTTACTTTTTACGAGAAATAATGGCTTATTTACGAAGCGTTTTTTAGCAATACAGCATTAATCCTTATCCAATTAAGTACCGTAATTAAGGCCTTAAGGCCGCCTTTGCGCTTTTTTGTGTAGTTAAGTATGTAAAACTTTTTTTTGTGACTGTGTGCAATAAAGATTTTCTATCTATTTAAGTATCTTAAATACATTGTGCATTTAATATAGATTAATATGGGTCTTTACAGCATGTAATTGAAATGAATATTTTCGAAGATATGATAGATTTAAAATGCAGGGACATAGCGATTGCGGCGGTACCGGCTGACCGATTTTTTCGTAGGTTGACCTATGTTCCTTTGGGATAGTTGTTCATTTTCATGGACTGATTAAGCATCCGAGAGGTTGAAAGAGATTTACCTAAAGCCCTGTATACAATAAAAAAAGGTTTAAAATCAAACTCTTTAATTTGGTACGAGACAAGTTTATTTGCCGCTAAATTATATAAATTAAACCAACTCAGAATTAACATTAATAATATTTCTGAATATTTAAAATTATAATTTAATAAATCAATAAAAAAAAATAAAAAAAACCCGACTGCTTCGTAAAAACTGAAAAGAAAAAAACAAGTAACTTCAGTAGTCGAGACTTTTGTTATCGAATATTATTGAATAACATAACGGGTTTAACAGTCGGGACCCCCTCCGCCCGCGATCGCAACCGCGGTTCGTAACCAGGGGCCTGATTTTTGAAACAATAGAATTCCAATTCGCATACGAATTGACAAGATTTGTATGAGATTCTCATGCGAATCTTGTCAATTCGTATGCGAATTGGAATTCTATCGTTTCAAAAATATGTCTCCAGTTGCGAATCCGTGTGGCTCAGGCCAGCAGACCCACGGAACTTAAACAATGAATTTAGGTATTCTATGTATGCCAATGTATAATGCCTTTCTGGTGCCTATTGATGCCAAAAGAACCATATCTAGTGGCATCAAAGTTTAAGAAATATAGGTCATTGTTTGTGGGTTGCTGATATCAGCCCAGCAGACCCACCTCTCGTACACGGAAACGGCTAAAGTTAGAGACATGGTTCTACTTCTAAGGTTTTTTATTTTTTTAATTTATTTTATTTTACACTTTTTAGTTAGGGTCAGATATTTATATTTGTTTATTTATTTTCTCATTAAGTAGTTGTATATAATATATCTCGCTTAAAATTAAACGATTTCCGCATTAAAAGCCTATACTGGGTGAAAAAGAACCTCCTAGCTATATTCAAAATCCTGAACCAGTATCACTCAAAGAACACATTTATGAAAAAAAAAATATTTTTTTAGATATTTTTTCAATGGGAATAAGTACCTACTTAGTTCATTTTTTGCCTGAACGTAGACATTACTCCTACACCAGGCACGCGAGGGGTGCGGGTAGCGCTCGGGGGTACACCCGAGTGGTGTCTTCGTTTAGGAAAAAAAATCCCCCCCCCCCAAAAAAAAAAGTGTTCAGTAAGTGATACTGGTTCAGGATTTTCAATAAAGCTTGGAGGTTCTTTTTCAACCTGTATTTGAGTGAAAATCGTTACTAACCAACTTTAAATCTTTATAGATCCTAAACGGTAATTCTGATTGAAAAACCATATGAGAACCTGTAAATGATTTTTAAATACCTATTCATTTATTCGATACCCCACTTGACATAGTTTGTCGAACTATTTAATTTTTTTCTTTTTCACATTATGGCGTCCAAAATCGGCCATTTTGATTTCTCCAAAATTTTATACTTTCTATGACACTCGCGCCGTTATGACGAATCCAAGGACGTATCATTTATCACAATTGGCCCACGCGTTTGGTCTAAATAGTGCCTCAAAGGTACAAACCCACATACATACATAGACTGATAAATATATTACCCTGCTTTGCGTCGCGCAGTCGGGTAAAAAGCTATTATTTTTCTGTTTATTACAATATAGGGTTGCCTTATTTAAATCTGGCTGCAAATAAGGGTTGCCTGCTGCTAAAGATCCGGCTGCAAAATCAGTGCGCTCATAGATTTTTTACTAAAATCCCAATTTTTACGTGCCTGTTTATGATTAGGAGAATATATAACGACTAAAATGCTTGTCAAAATCTGGCCGCTAGTATTTTTAATTAAATTATTTTTTATTGATCTTTCGTAATCATATTTCGTTCACTTGTTTTTTAAATAAAATGTCATCCACTTCATGGCAATATACCATGTAATAAAGACTTTGAAAAATCACGGTTGCCGCTGCGCACTTGGCCGTACGTCTTTGCAGCCAAGTGTAAATTCATCTATGATTTATATATCAAATTAAAGCCAATTTTTTTCTGTTAAAATATTTCGTTCACTTGTTTTTTAAATAAAATGTCAAAAATCACGGTTGCCGCTGCGCACTTGGCCGTACGTCTTTGCAGCCAAGTGTAAATTCATCTATGATTTATATATCAAATTAAAGCCAATTTTTTTCTGTTAAAATATTTCGTTCACTTGTTTTTTAAATAAAATGTCATCCTTTTTAATTAAAAATACTAGCGGCCAGATTTTGATAAACAACCTAGTAGATATACAGGGCTTTAGGTAACTCTCTTTCAACCACTCGGGTGGTTAATCAGTCCATGAAACTAAACAACTTTCCCAAGGAACATAGGTCAAAAAATAGGAAAAAAAAATTTTGATCTCCCATACAAAATGCGCTATATGCCGATGAAGTTTGCATGAGACCTCAAAATTTTTTTTTCGTATTTTGACCTATGTTCCTTGGGAAAGTTGTTCAGTTTCATGGACTGATTAACCACCCGAGAGGTTGAAAGAGATTTACCTAAAGCCCTGTATATTCTTCTAATCATAAATATAGGTAAAAAATAGATTTCTAGCAAAAACTCGATAAGCGTAATGATTCTGCAGCCGGACCTTAGACTTCAACTGATTGACAGGACTCAGGACAGCCAGGTAGATTTGTTTCTCTGTGCGAGCGAATAAGCAAGATAGACGTACGCAGTGAAAGAGTGAAACAGACAGATTGAGTTGCGTCATTACTTGGACTAACAGTTTTGCCAAACACCACCACCGGCTAGTTAACAGAATTGCCCTTAATTTTGTTACTCAAATGGAAAACAGAAAACTAGTCTGATTCCTATGTTACGATATTGGATCACTCAGTATCGGAAATATAATATCAGAACTATTATTCCGAGATTCCAATATTACGATATTCCGAGATTCCGATATTCATGCTCGAACTCCAACTCACTCTTGACTGTTTTTCATATTTTTTTAATTAACGTAAAGTATGTTTGAAATGTTTACAAAGTTTGAGGTGGATGTATTATATTGTTTTTGAAATACAGCAGTTACAAAAGTTGTTAAAAAAATTGCGATATTTTGAACGTTTATCGTATGTAGCTTGAGCTTGAGTTTAATTTTATTATATTTCACTAGAGTTACCATCATAATACATATTTAATGAAAATTTGAACATGCTCTCTAAAATAGATTGAAAGATAGAGGGCAGCGACTGAAACACGTAACGTACATTATCAACTAGTGTACGCCCTACAATTCGTTTCCATGGAAACTCTGTGTAATATCTTTTAGGTAAGCTTCTACAATATTTGAAGATCATCTTTGTCAGTGGATAAAGAATTCCGACTCTTCTTTTGTATGGGCATTCCTAAATACCAGATATAACTGAGATTGGCAAATTTTGAGAGGTAAACTTTATTATTTATACCTCCAAAGTGCAATAAAAAAGTTTCACGAAAATTCATTCAGTGGAACTGGGTTCCGAGGTTTTGACGATTTTTGTTCTAACGGCGTGCATGGGCCTCCACTAATAGGTAAAACTCTCAATAGTTCTTCTACAATATGATTTATGATTTTTTTTACCGTGCTCCTATTTTCTTATTGTGTCTCGGCTAACTTCGTGTTTCCGAAATTATAACCAAACATCAATAAAGTACTAAATATAAAATATTGTTGACAGTAAATCTGATAATAGACATAACAAAAACAATAAAGTACGGAGCTATCTGAATTCAAATTGTTGTAGGCGATAAATCTAATAATTCATAGATATCTAGTTCGTGTGCATTCGGAAAATCAATGATTGCCGAAACACAGCAAAAAGCACTGTAGACCCTGTGCTGTGTGATTGGCTGTTTAGACTTGCTACAAACAGTTTACTGTTAAATAACAAACAAATAAAAAATCAAAAATCGGAAGTATGTATTCTCATTACATTCCACACATACATACGCTCACGCTTATAAACCCTATCGGGTAAGGCGGAGCATCAGTGGCTCTAGAACTACTTGATGCCACGTTTGACATAAATTCTAAGGGTTATTAGATGAAACATGATGTATGAGAGAATTTGTCAGCCTTTCGCCCACGACACAGCAAAACTCTCGAGTCCCATTTACTAAAAGCCTGGAAAGAGTTGGCAGCTGGTAGGTACATTCTAAGTTTTTCTTTCACTCCCAGTCTAGCGTGGAAGTTCATTGCCCAAATAATATCGCTCACCTAAGATAATTCTAATCACGATTTACCGATTAACGAAGTGCGTACGTCTCCGATTATTTCCTTACCTTGCACAATAACAGACTGAAGGACCATGACGGCCAATGCAGCCAGCGTAGCCCAAGCAATGTGCTGCCATACTAAATAAGAGACCACGGGCACCACGATTGGCATCACCCAAATGTAGTGCAAGAACATAGCGACCATGTCGAACCGCATCACGTCGTTTGACATCAAATTTATCACTTGTCCTGGAGCAGTTTTATTTGAACCCGCGCGATTAAGTCTTAAAATCTGAAAATAAGACGTGGTGATTCATAAATAGGATGGGAAATGAAAGCATCTTCCTCTACCGACTTACTTAGAACTCTCCCCTTGCCCATTCTTTAAATAACTGCGTATTATACAAGTTATCTATATAAATACTAGCAATGGCATTAGGGTATTTCAGTTTTATAAATTCATGGACTGATTAACCACCCGAGAGGTTGAAAGAGATTTACCTAAAGCCCTGTTTACAAAGTTAGATTTGTCATTAGGTCATCTTCTTGATAACAGTTAGCACTTTGCACGCGGATAACGAACTACATTTATACGTGAAATGAAAATCTCCGACGTGCAAAGTGTTAAGTAGGTAGACGAGTTATGATAACCTCGTTTTAACTAGGTCTTGTTTAAGGTAGATAGTTGATATCCATTTTCGATGTAAAACCTGAACTCGATTGAGATATATAACAGAAGAGAATCTATAACTGCGACTGAATTGTAAAAAATATAGTTTACAATAATTTTAAGGGAAAGAAAAATGTTCGGCGCGAATGGGAATAGAGCTCCAGGAGATTTAATCCTGGGGTCGTGGGTTCAAGTCCTATTCGCGCCGAAGATTTTTCTTTCCCTAAAAACTATTTGTGAATATCCCTCACGCGGGTAAGCGTTTTATAAATACGATTTTGCTATTTCTATAAAGCCTTACCTTTCTGTAAAGTAGCGAACAACATGCTATTCGAACTCTCATACCAACGCCACCTTGACTTAGCATTAAATGGTTCATTATCAAGGCGGTACTGATACTTAATGCGTTCATAACGAAATTGTAAATGTGTGCATTTCTGTATGTTTCCGAAGTTTTCTCTCCGGCAAAATATCCTATAAATAAACCCAGCGTGTACGGGATCAAAGGCCTGCAATAAGAAAACGCGTTTTTAAAATGGAAATAACTATAAAATATTAAAAAGAAAAATAGCTAAGTAGGTAAATTCTATTGGTTAAAAAATTGTCATACCAAACAAATACGAAGAGTATTCCAGCCATAAATCCACACATCATGTATTCCAGCCAGAAGGATCGCACGATTGCTTTAGACAGCGATGGTTTATAGCCTTTGCGATCTGCAACTTGTATTTCATTATGCCATGCTTCTTCTAGTCTATCTCCAAGCCGCCCAGACCGGTCTCCACTTCGGGCTGCCCATAAGTCCTCTACCGTGAGCCCCTGTTTGAACCCTCTTTTAAATAGGCTGAAGCTCCATCTGTGGACAAACATACAAAACATTTGGGTGCTTTAATCTCATGGTTAAGCATGGTCTCAGCAGTAACTGAACCAGGGCCGCGATTCTGTGACTTCAGTTGTGTGTCGATGGAATGGTCGCCATTTTATCCGTTCAGGTGGCGTAATTGAGAACTATCCAAATTTCATACAACTAATGACGGCTGCTTTGACTGGTGGCGCAACCGCAAACTGAATTTTCAGTTGCTAGGTAAAGTTAGGTAGCAACTTAACGTTTGGTTGGCAGTGACGTTGCTGGTCAGCAAATATATGAAAATTAAATAGGTAGTTTTTCAAGTTCGCCACCTGAACAGATAAAATGGCCTCCATTTCATCGACACACGACTGAAGTTACAGAATCGGGACCCAGGAGTTAGTTTTAGGCAGTACGAAGAAATTTCTGACGTATTTAACCTAACAAATACTGTCAAGAAAATCGGCCAAAACCAACATCATATCTTAACGTTAACGGGTATTCCGAAACAGGGAGTCTTTTTGTAGGTGACTCAGCCTACATGCTACAATATCACAACCTAACTAAGAAACATCCGCAAAGTACTTTAATCATCACGTTTTCTCGTGCGGGATCTGGATCGAGATATATTTTTTACACCAATCTCAAGATAAATTTACTCAGTTCAGTATTTTCAGTGCATCTTTAAGATGTAGGTAATTTAAAATGTTTAAATCCTTCCAAGACGCGAGCTATTTTAGTATGTAACAAACGCACCTAAGTATATTTCACTCTACCTATACCACATCCATAAGCTATAGCATAAATTATAATAAAAACACATATGTTTTTATTACAATTTCTTACAATATTATATAAGTAGTTCAAATAAAGTAGGTAGGTAGAGGTAACGTAGGTAGAGGTAACCTTTTATTAACATTGCTTTCATCCGTTGACATCGTTACATCTACCTACATATCGATGTCCAATAACAATGAAATCATCTGTTTGTAGAGTAACCACACCACACAGACACAGACAGACCAAAGACGATCATAAAATCATATAATGACAACAAATACAATGAATTTAGAACAAAGTGCTTTAAGAATTACAAGACAAAAGACTAAGTAATTAATATATATATACAAAGCTAAAATCTATTGAATAATACGAAAGATAGATCACGGACGCATAAGGTCAAAGACAAAAGTCAATAACTCGCAACGATTTAAACTTAGGGTCAGCTCACACCGCGATGCGACGCCGACGTTGCGAATAGAGCTACTCAAAATTGAACTTTATTTATTACATGAAAAGATAAACATTTAATTGTGAGAACGCCGCGGCGCGCGGCGGCGAGCGGCGAGGCGCGGCGCTGCGTGGTGCGACATGTTCTAAAATCTCACTGGTAATAATTAATAAAGTTCAATTTTGAGTGACTCTATCCGCAACGTCGCGTCGCGGTGTGAGCTACCCTTATAAAAACAATAGTAAATACACACGACAGCACATCAGACAGTGAATCTACTCAAGGTTGCCCTCATATTATTTGTAATACTGGCGTTTTTTCGTTTTAGCACTGCATACATTGCTGTTTGTAGTGTTGTATTTACCTTAGAAACTGGTTAAGTTAAACGAAAAACACGTGTGAAAACAGCTCTATTTAGAAAAGATATAAATATTATCATAGTTGGTGTATCGTGGGAATATCAATTGTTTTATTATACCTAAAGTTACTTTACCGTGTAAACGATTTGTAAGTCATTCGAAAAGATTTCAACGATTAGTAAAACAATTACATATTTACTTTATGTTATGATTTATGATAAAGTTTATGGTGTTAGTCGTCTAGTATTATAATTTTTTTCCACGTCTGCTCACCAGTGTACGTCGGTATGCTCCGCTAGTGGATACTTATTGTAATTTGTATCGTATCGCAGTTATAAATACAGCATGTTTGGAAGAGCGTGTGCCATATGATTCTGGTCAATCATATGTTCTGGCCAATCATTACCCTTTTTGCATAATCTTTTTTTTTAAGATTTTTTATTTTATTTCAAAAAAATTTCCGGAAGTTGCACTGTTTGTTATCATAACTTTTTTTTAGTTGGTGTTACGGTTTACATGTTCTTGTTTTTATTATCTGTGATGTATGCCTGTTCTATTTACATTAATATTTGTTTTAAATAATGTAAATTTAAACTATGGTGAGTCATCAAAGTCTTAAAAATAAAAGAAAAAATATCTTCAAATCAACTTTGAGGAGCATTTAAAAAAACTAAGCGTATCACAGTTCTTACAGTTCCCTTAAACTTCTCTAGTTCATGACGTTTCTATCGGTATACCACAAGCAAGACTTTTTTTTAAATTTTGGCATAAAATAAGCGACGCTTTTTGTGACCATATGTTATTCACTAACAAAACAATGGAAAGGGGTTTCAATTGTCAGATAGAGGTTCAGTGTGTTATTTTTCAACCCCCGACGATAGAAGAGAGGTGTTGTGAGTTTGACTTGTGGATCTTTTTGTCTGTGTATCTGTCTGTGGCTCCTAAACGAAACGAGTAGATCAATTTTGACGTGGTTCTTTTGTTTGAAAGCTGACGTGATCAAGATGGTTTTTAGTAAAAATCTGTCCAGGCTTTTGAAGATCATCAGCTCACTTCCTACTTGACAGAGGGTCTTACTAACTTTCACAGGTCCGATTGATTTGAACCCTTAACGAGTTGGTTGGTTAGGTTAAGTTAGAACTGCAACCCTCAACGCACGAGCCGAGCGAGCGTAGCGAGCGTGCCGCGGCAGCGGCCGGCAAAGTACCAGAAACGACTCGACTGTTGTCGTATCGACCAATCAGAGAACAGTGTAGTGTATTATATTACGGATGTCAGTTTAACGTTCAAATGTACACTGCTCAGCGATTGGTCCATTCGTGTATGATTTGACGTGTGGCAAAATCGTTCGTTAATAAACTTACAGCCAGGCAGAGTAAGTTGATCAATTAGCTAAAATTTATTGCGTTAAATAATAAATTTAACTGCCGTCTATGATTTTCCGATATTTGACAACCACCTTGAAAATTTATCAATTTACAATTTTTATTATTTTCTGGCGACATATACATTTCCTAGGAATTGTATACAATGACGGATTTCATACATTTCCGTTAACATAATAATATACACACACATATCTGACTTACTGCTTGGCTGTGTTAATACCAAATATAGCATGTCTACTTGCGTCGTAAATTAAACGGAATTTTTTTTCTTAATAAACTGTCCTTGCCGATTTCCTGAACTCTGGCTTCGAATAGTAGGTAAGTATTTGCTATCATTTTGTGCTTTGCTTTAAATTAATTTTTGAACTGAACCCAATGTTTGTCGCGTCGCGAGTATCTATTAATTAGAACGTTGTTTTTTTAAGTTCCATCAAACTGTTCTGAAGGTTAAGTACTCAACAACACTCAGGGTCCCATTAAGTTTGGCAATCGTACCATTATCGCAACGAAATAAGGTTGCCTTGTTGTCAAGCTCGATGTACTCTTACAATTAACAATTAATGGGATCGGATGGTGCCCTACTATACTCGTGAAGCTAAATTTGTGGCAACGAGACTTGATGGGCACCAATTTATTTCCAGAGAAGTGCGGACTCAGTTCTATTTAGATATGAAATCGTAGGTTTTCTTATAATGCAATTATTTGTAGATCTATACTTACGGAACTTAAATAGCAATCTAAGTATATCTTACTAGCTACTAGCTAACTTTCGGCCCGCGTGGAGTACCTACAGGTTATATCGTGCCCAATTGTGGGATAAATTGTAGCCTATGTCCTTTCCCAGGCTGTAATCTATCTCTGTACCAAATTTCATCAAAATCGGTTCAGTAGTTTAGGCGTGAAAGACGGACAGATAGACAGACAGAGTTACTTTCGCAATTTATAATATTAGTAAGGAAAGTATGGAATATTAGTAAGGATTATTTTAGTTTCATGGACTGATTAACCACCCGAGAGGTTGAAAGAAAGTTACCTAAAGCCCTGGATAAAAATCGAACAATTTCCGAATTAATAGTACATTTTATTGAAAAATCGTAACAAACCAACTTTAAATCGTCATAGATCCTGGACGGTGATTCTGATTGAAAAACGATATGAGTCGCGCAGTCGGGTAAAAAGGTGTCTTTTATGACGTAGGCAAGCACTAAGAAAGGATTTTTCATTACTCATACTCAGAAAGTAGGTCTGAAGTTGCCTACAAAGTGGCTTGAAAGTAATACTTTTCAAGCTTAGGGAGAATCGCTTTCAACTGACAGCTGTCAAATTTAGTATTAAAAAAATATGTTTCAACTTCCTATACAGCCACTCTATTACAGCGCGATGTAAAATTGAAATAACAAAAGTTAAGTATTCATTAAACAATTTTTTTAATGACTTTATAATAATTTACTTTAGTTATTTTTTTAAAATAACATAGATTTTGGCAAAATATTTACCAATTTTTTTAAAGATGAAAATGAAAAATAATGGCTGAATAGCTGGCCAGCCACAGAAAAAAAAACATAGGTACTTAATAGGCGGGAAAGTGGCATTCCGATCTTCATTTGTTTTTTCGAGTTGAAGAGTTTTGTAACTTTCGCATAGCAGTAATGAGTTCAGCTTATTCATGTTTTTAATTTTTACTTTCTTTGTATTCGTAATGAAAAACACAGTGTTTACCTCGGGTGAAAGACTTATTTAGTCCCTCGAACACATCAACGCGGTCTAGGGATATTGCACGATTTTTCATACAAAAGAGTTTTTTTATTTTATTATAAGATGGGTTAGCTCTTGACCTCAATCTTGACCATAAGGTCAAAGATGAAGTCTACGATGGAGCGAGTTAACCCAGAAAATGCCTATAAAGGCACTGGTACTCCCACGCACCGACGGAACACAGCGAGCTGTTTGGCGTCGGGCTTCGGTAGGAGGGTGGTCGCGAACCAGACGGCCCTTTACAGAGCCTACCACACCGCATGAGACCATAGGACGACACCTCAGATTCAGAAAAAAATGAAGTGTCGCTGCCTGGGATGGATTACTAGGAGGCAGGTCTCATTTGTGTTTCCTTAGTCGCCTCTTACGACACCCACGGAAAGAGATGGGGTGGTGTTATTCTCAACCGATCACCACACGGTTAAAGCTATAAAAGCATACTCGAGATACATGGAGGGCTATAATTTTTAGACGAGCAAGTGCTTAACCTGAATTTTCAATTCTAGTCAATAAATTTTGTTTTACTTGAAATTTGTGAAAACGTGACGACGCGGCTCGCCACGCTCCTCCGCGCCCGCGATTTTAATTCCGCGATTCACTCAATACCGAGCGAGGATCCGAGGGCAGGTCTGGCATTACCTCAAGGCCCCGCCTAGCCTTGAGGTAATGCCAGACCTGCCCTCGGAGCATCGCCCAGTATTAAGTGTCCCTGGACCTGTTATCCCGGTCCGCGTGGTTCCTCCCGCCCCGCGCACGCGCACTGACTGGGAAAAGTTTTCCACGGCACTCGCCGAGCACACGCCAACTCGCCCGATCACGACGCCACAGGAGGTCGACCTAGCCACCGAGGAGCTCACCACGGCCATCCAGGACGCGCTTAGCTCATCCACGCAACACATCCGCTCAGGTGAGAGGAAAAATCCCCTCCCCCGGCGGATCCGAGACCTAATTGCGGAAAAGCGCGCCCTGCGACGCGACTGGCAGCGCACTCGCTGCCCCACCCGTAGAGCCAAGCTTAACAGCTTGGTGGAAAAGGTAAAGGCAGAGCTAGTGACCGACGCCCGCGAAAGGTGGGAACAGCACATCATGGAGGTAGAAGACGGCGGCGTTCCCTCCGTGCACCGCCTGTGCAAACAGCTGTCGACGACCCCGGACCCCATCTGACCGCTTTACGACGCCCAGAACACCCCCAGGTACAAGGCAAGCGATAGGGCGGAATTGTTCGCAGACTGCCTGGAGGACCAGTTCTCCCCGAACCCCTCCGGAGACCCCGCCCACGACGAGGAGGTTCTCGACCACCTGAGAGAGTACTTTGCCGCGCCACTCGACCCGCGAGACGACCCGGTCGTGTTCTCGCCCGACCAGGTGCAGCGAGCGCTGTTACGCACCAAGCCCAGGAAAGCCCCCGGCCCCGACCGCATAACAAACATGGCACTGGGACACCTGCCATATATGACAGTGGCCGCAGTGGCGCGTTAGTATATCGGCATTTTACGCACCGGTCATTTCCCATCGGTGTGGAAACTGGGCCGCGTTATAATGCTGCCAAAGCCGGGCAAGGACCCGAAGCGACCCCAGAGTTATAGGCCTATCACCCTCTTGCCGACTCTCTCTAAGGTGTTCAAGAGACTCCTTCTCCAGCACCTACAGCCGCACATCATTCCCCGCCCTGAGCAGTTCGGTTTCCGGGCTGCCCACTCGACCACGCTACAGCTCACGCGAGTCCTCCATTTCTTGGCCATGTGCCAAAACAAACGTGAGTACTGTGTGGTCGTGATGATTGACATGGAGAAAGCGTTCGACCGCGTATGGCACGAGGGACTGCTATACAAGCTCTCACGGTCGAGTGCGCCGCGTCGCATCATACAGGTAGTTTTCCTAGCCGACCGCCGCATCCAAATCGCAGTGGAGGATGCGACCTCCTCCGAATGCCCAGTACGCGCCGGCATTCCCCAAGGCAGCTGTCTCTCACCAGCCTGCTACGCGCACTTCACCGACGACATACCCGCGGTAGGTGACGTCAGGCTAGCACTCTTTGCCGACGACACGGCGTACATCGCTGCGTCGTATCGCCGCGACCACGCAGTGAAAAAGATGCAGCCCACACTCGACGCCCTACCTCACTGGCTGTCCCGCTGGCGGATGTCGGTGAATGTAGCCAAGACGCAGGCCATGCTCACAGGCCTCTGGATGAAGCCTCTTCCTCAACTCACGCTCCAGGGCCAATCTATACCATGGGCCCCCAAGGTAAAGTAACGATAGATCGCCGACTAACCATGCGCCATCACGTCGGCGACATCGTTACCAAGACGAAAGTCGCACGGGGTAAGCTATGTTCTCATCTACCCTCCCAGTAGCAACCAAGCTCATGGTGTACAAGACGTACGGTCGCGTCTCGCGTATGCCGCCCCCGCCTGGGTTCGCACTGATCAGCGAGTCCAACAAACGCCGAATACGTGCCCAAGAAAATCAGTGCCTGCGTGCGTACCATCGTTAACGCCGGCAGATACATGCATAACGATGTGATCCGACGCGACCTCAAGCACGAAGCCCTGGACGAGTTCATCGTCCGCTTGGTGTGGGTCATGTATGACCGCGCCGACAACTCCACGCACGACCACCTGCGTGGAATAGCGCCACTCCACGCTAGACCGCCCGACCGACGCTGCCGAGCTCTCCCCCGAGAGCTAATCCCGGCGGCGGACGATGAAGCCCCCGACCAAGACACGCCGCCCCGCTCGACCTCCCCAAGGGTAGAGGTCGCAAGGCCGGCCCCCACACCGGACTTGACATAATAAAAACTAAGAAGCCTCCACGCATTGTAAGTACCACCTGCACCAACTTACCGGTCACCACCACCTACTACGCATACGGATAGAGCCGCAAGTTGCTGGACCCAGTGCAGCGCCGCCAGGCAGGTAATCCCCCTAAGACCTACGAATAGGCCGGGCACGCTCCCCCCTAAGCCCTGATACAGGCCGGGTAACACCACCCACCCTAAGCCCTGAGATTCTCACTATCCACGCAACTGACCGGGGACCTGACCCCCCCGCGCCTGCTGTGCTATCCTGTGGTATAGTAGGTAGGTAAGATTCCAAGACCCTAATTTGAACACTAATGCCCTAAAGTAACCAATGCGTGGGGCGCTACCCAATGGGACAGAAAGAAAAAAAAAAAAAAGACTGCCATTTTCCTCCCGACTGACACCAGCAGAGGGGCGTAGGCCGCCTCCGCGGTTATTGATCCCCTAGGAGCAATCCCCGCGGAACGACCTCGCCCTTACTCGCAACCTCACACCCTTTCACTGGCAGTATTACTTACCCTTTCATAGGGCAGCTGCCAGGGAAAGCCGTTAAGCCTATCCAATTGTCATTCCACCTGCCCTCTCCGTCATTCGCCTTCCCACTTAGTTCAAAATAACAATGGAGGGTAGCCAATCAACTCGAACGAGTTGACTACCCTTCCACAGAAAAAGATTTGGTGGGCGGGTGGTCGAGGGACTTGAATCCCTTGACTACCCTCCCATCCAGATTTTAATGCCCTGAGGCGAGCCCGGCCTCACCCGCTCGCCCGACCTTGTGACGGTTAAAAAGGCCCTTCCCTGTTGTGGTTCACGCGGGAGGGTGCGAGCGCGCCCCGTTGGGATTGGCCCTGTGGCCAAGACCAGCGGTTCGGCTCCTCCTCTCCCAGCGCTCTCAACTTCCCATGGCAGTGTCATTCTCCCAATCGGGAGCTGCCAGGGGAAGCCGATAGGATCAATCCCGGCACGGGTGGGGCGTGGACCCACCGTGCACACCGCTACAATAGGGATGGTTTTGCAATATTTTTTTCCCAAAAATCTGGGTTCGTTGTCTTTTTCCCCAAACAATCTAGGTTTTTGTAATCTTTCTCCCACATATAATCTAGGTTCCCCCATTCCCCTTTTCCCCTGTCGTCGCCGTCGTTGTTGTGGTCGTAGTCGCCGTCGTGGTCGCACACCCAACGCCGCGGTCGCCGGCAGGTGATGTCAAAGACCGGTCCATTGTTATGGACCGCGGTAGATTCCACCGCCATGGGGTTCGCCCCGAAGCGGTTTCCCCGTGCGCCGCTCGGCGCACGAGAAGAAAGTTCTGCCGCGTCATTCGTCGCCACATAATCCGGGAGCGCGCAGGATAAAAGGAACGCTGCAAAGCCTCGAGTCCCAGTTTATGTTTGTTTTACTTCTCCCCTGCGAAATATCCTGTCTACACAACATCGTCGGGTTCAACCTGGATTCGAGTAACCAGTCTTCGCGGTGCGGCTGACGTATGTCAGATGGTTTCTAGCCGCATCGGAGCTGTCGTCGTGATAACTACCTACACGTAAATGTCACGATTATCGAGTAGGTAAGTATGTACATACGTGCATGACCAGACCTCGAAATAGTCTTTTGTCTTAAAATTCCGTTCGCAAATAGTGGAAATCTTTTGTTAATTAAGTCTTTTGACCCCGTCTGCGGGCTATTCTTCATTTTTCTTAATTTAAAGAGTTATTAATCTTATTTCAAGTTAAATGAAATGTTGCACAGGTGCACAGATATCCCTACTTCCCTACTAATATTATAAATGCGAAAGTAACTCTGTCTGTCTGTCTGTCTGTCTGTTACCTTTTCACGCCTAAACCGCTGAACCGATTTTGATGAATTTTGGTACAGAGATAGATTAGAGCCTGGGAAAGAACATAGGCTACATTTTATCCCACAGTTGGGCACGATATAACCTGTAGTCCACGCGGGCGGAGCCGCGGGCGGAAAGCTAGTTTGTAATAAAGGTAAAGTCGACTAGGTACTCATTTCAGAGAAGGAAAGAAACAAATTCTTGAACGACATAATAAATTATATAGGTAATCTGAGTCATTTGTTTTTACCCGACTGCGCGACGCAAAAGAGGGTAACAATGTGTTATGTATGTGGGTTTGTACCTTTGAGGCACTATTTAGACCAAACGCGTGGGCCGATTTTGAAAAATGATACGTCGTTGGATTCGTCATTGACGGCGCGAATGTCATAGAAAGTACAAAAATTTGGAAAAATCAAAATGGCCGATTTTGGGCGCCATAATGTGAAAAAGAAAAACATTAAAATCTACGAACTATGTCAAGGAATCGTTGAATAGGTATTTAAAAATAATTTTTAGGTTTCTCATATCGTTTTTCAATAAGAATTACCGTTTAGGATATACGATACGTATAACGATTGAAAGTTGGTTAGTAACGATTTTCACTTAAATATAGGCTTTTAATTTGAAAATTGTTCATTTTTTATGCAAGTGAAATATATAGCTCGCTATAGGTATATATCGTATATACAAGGTGTTTCAAAACAAAACAACCCAAAAAAAAGAAATTCCAAAATAATTTTAAACGTGAAATAGTCGCAACTCTAGTAATCAGTTGCACGGTTTGACATCTTTCAAAATGAAAGTTTCATATAATTAATATGACATACTTGTTATATTAGAAGTAGAGCTGCGCAATAAGCAAAATGTTAATTAATTTTGAATTATCTTTTTTTTTTGGTTATTTTGAAACACCTTGTATAGCGCAGCTCGTAGTTTTAAGTTGAAAGAGGTTCGAACACTTTTGTATGAAGCCTGGCTTGCCTAAAGTTGCAAGTAAATACAAGTAGGTACATAAAAAGTCGCGTTTTTAATGTAGGTACACGTATGAAACATATGCCAATCGATAGAGAAAAAAATTACAAACATAAATACTGATTGACAAAATGTCGTAAGTGATATACTTTCTAAGTAATTTCAGTTTGAAAATGTAAAATATAATTAAAGAATATCATCGTTTCAACTGATTGTAAAGTCCATTATCATCATTTTAAAGCATCCCGCGTCACGACTAGCATTAAATTGGATTATCGTAATACTAAAATAATAGGATAAAATGCAAAAAAATATGTAAAACAAGTATTTTTTCGGTGAAATCATATCAAACAAAATTCTTACAAGCCCTAGTCATCCATCAGTAATTAAAAAATACCATAGAATTAATGCGGCGCGAAGAGTATAGGGTGAGCGGATAAGTGTCACGAGCCGCATCTCTTCCCGTCCCCTTCTTCACCACTGTCAATGAACCTCAGGGCTGTTTTATACCGCGCTAGGAGGGCGTGACTAAGCTTCTGTGCGTATGCTGTCACGTTAGTTTTAATAAAGAATGAATAAGTCAGCATGCGTAGAGAAGCTTTGTCACTGCGCTTATGTTAGACGGGCATGTCAAGTCAGTCAGTTTGTCACCGTGACTTGCACCGTGTACAAGCGTTCTCGTTGCTGCTGTAGAAGAAGTTTAAGTTGTTATCTTTTGTGAAGTTTTTGTTGTTGATATTTTTGTTATTTTTTGACTGTTAACGTTAGGTTTATCTATTGACATTTACGCGATGTCAAGTAACTTAGGCCCGCCAGGGACGCAGTGTTTCGTCTGCGGAACTAGTACTGCTCGCCCTAGAGTGCGCCGTCCGCGATCACAAATATGATGTTTTGGGCTTTACGAGGGATATCTAAACTATCACCTTTATGTCCAAGAGTATGCCAACCATATACAAAAGTCAGTCAAAAGTGTTTATTTCATTGAACATATAAAATGATACTTGAACACGTCAACATTATGAATTACATTAGCACTTTTGACTTTGCGCCTATTCGCAAAGGTGCAGTCTTCCTCAGGAGAAGAATAGGCAAGAAACTCCGAGGGTCGCTCTTTTTAAGTCAATCATATAAATTTTCTTACTTCTAATTTTAATTGACTTAATATCTGAATAACTCTGGAGCTGAGCAATTTATTCCCATGGTTGCTTGTCTAACAGATAATTCGAAATTCTATAATAGCCCTTTTTACAAAGTTTTTGTTTAATTATCGTCTTAAATTTTTCTAAAGGTAGGTTTTGAATACACATGGGAATCTTATTGTAGAAGCGTATACATTGACCCATAAAAGAGTTTGTTACTTTGTAGAGACGGCTGTCTAATATATCCACGTTATGTTTGCTTCTAGTGTTTACATTGTGCCTATCACAATGTTTCTTGAACAATTGTTCATTTTTCTTTACATATGAAAGATTATTAAATATATACTGGGACGCAAATGTCAAAATATCTATTTCCTTAAATCTATTTTTAAGAGACATTCTAGGTCTCAATTGATAAATCGCGCGAACAGCCCTTTTCTGCAGGACAAATATCTTATTGATGTCGGCAGCATTACCCCACAGTAAAATGCCATATGACATTAGGCTGTGGAAGTAACTGAAATATACGGTTCTCGCGGTTACTACGTCCGATAATTGACGGATTTTTTTAACCGCGTAAGCTGCTGAACTGAGTGTTCGCTAACTTATCAATATGAGGACCCCATTGAAGCTTTGCGTCAATAGTGATACCTAAGAATACAGTAGATTCTACATCTTCCAGTTTTTCATTTTTTACCTGTACATTGGTATTAAACTGTGTACTCCGCGATTAACCTCTTAAACCCTGGTGTCGAAGTTATTAACCCGCTAAAAACCTTCGCAGTGGCTCATGTAACCACTACTACCGCAGATAGGAGCCGGCTTTAAGTGCCTTCCGTAGCATGGAATATTCTTTCTTTCGGTCAATCAGGTGATTCCCTTCCTGTCTGGTGTCCCCGCCGGTTACCTCTACCAGTGGGGCCACAAGGATTATTTAGTCTTGATATCCTATAGTGGATCTGGGGGGATAAGAGGACTTATCAGTACTTATTACTCCACCCATTATGTTGAAGTCTAGTAACTTCTTTGTTTTTATGGGGTCATTGATACGTAGTCTAAATCAAAGTCAGTGTCCTAACCAAACTGAAGAAAGTCTCAAAATCATATTAATGTTTATTCCTGGTTGATTTTGCTTGATATTGATGGTTGATCTTGGAACCTTCTCGATGGCCGCGGCGGCGTGGGAAATGGCGTACGAGCGGCGCGAGAAACTGCGTACCAGCGGTGCGAGAAGCGGTCTACGAGGGGCGGTTCCAGTGGGGCGATGTCTCTATATTTAAGTTAACGTAGTGACTTTCAACCTTATTTTTAGCACTAGACTGTAAGCTCGTCCCACCGTAGAAGGTCTAGCTAGGGCAAGATTGTAGTCAAGAGCACACCAATGGGTGTGCCTTTTTTTTTGATAAAGATCACGGTGACAGTGAGTGACAAACTGACTGGTAAAGAACAGCCCTATGGTCGATTCCCTTCCTTTCACTCTGCATCCTTTGCGCCGCATTAACGTGCTATTTTTCTTGATGGATGACCCAGGCTTGTAATGAATGAGTAGTTTTTGGATTTTTATTGATGTGGATTTCACTAAAAACATATTTAAAATTTTTTTTTGCTTATAATCCTAATATTTTAGTATTACAGGAATCCAATTTAATGCTAGTCGTGACGCGGGATGTTTTAAAATGATGATAATGGACTTTTAAATCAGTTTATACCATTCCCCCTCTAGAAAGCTTCTTTTTTCACTGAAAATTGGGGATAAAGAGCTCTTTTAGTCACAGTTTTGATATTTGAATTTAGAACCTTAAAAAGATTCTTTTTCTCCCGCAAAACACGTAAAAAAAGAGCACTTTTTTTGTCAATTTTGGTGCTTAAATTTCGAACACTCCAATGGATAGACATACGACCTCCATCGCAAAGAATATTCGAAATTAAAACTCCTTGCGCAGATAACTCTTCAATATTTGAATGGTCAACATTTTCGACAGATTTAAATAAAACTTTAAAATAAAAATGTGTGTTCTTTGCTGTCATTAATTCGACAAGAAATAAATATCTCATCACAGATTGACCAACAAGACAACAACAAGAAAATCACTCTAAACTTTAGTAATTGTTCAAATTTGAATGTACAGAGGGCCGCACATCAGGTTACCACAAGCGTGCACTCTGTGCCGTTGCGATAAGATGAAAATGGGGTAACCTGATGCGCTGGCCTCTGTACATTTTCATTAATGTAACATTCCTTTTTTCTTGATTAAATGTTTATTTTCCGCTTAAATCTTGCTTTTTCTCGAGGTCATGGTATAAAATATAATGTGCAACTCTTGAATAAAACGGATTTTCATCGAGGGCTATGAATCACTCGCGTCATTCAGGATTCTAACACTTGAATCACTCGCTTACGCTTGTGATTCAATAATTTAGAATCCTTCATTTGCTTGTGATCCAACTTTGGCCCTCGCTTAAAATCCGTCTTTTATTCCCGAGTTGCACAATATACTATTAAATGATGATTTTCTTTTAATTATTTTTTACATTTTCAAACTGAAATTACTCAGAAAGTATGTCACTTACGACATTTTTTCAATCAGTATTTGTTGTTTGTAATTATTTTCTCTGCCGATTGGTACATGTTTCATACATGTACATCAAAAACGCGACTTTTTATGTACTTGTATGTACTTGCAACTTTAGGCATGCCACAGAGGTTCGATGCTCTTTATTACGAATTGAATAGAAAAATCTTTATTTTATAGGACATTCAGAATATCACTTAAAACAAGTGAAGATTACAATGAAATACATACAAACATACATTAAACGATTTAAATACGTTTTAATTAATTTTTATATGTATGTTAGTCTTTAAGGTACCCATTTATGTATGGGCCTTAGTTGCCTGAGAATAAATGATTTATAATAAACTCGCATTAGCTGTTTATATACAATGTATAATCAATAAACAAATATACTTTATCTGACCCTAACTAAAAAATATTTATTTATTTTTTACTAAACAGTGTAAAATAAAATAATTTTAAAAATAAAAAAACCCGACTGCGTAATAAAAACACTGAAAAGAAAAAAATAAGTGAGGACTACAGGACTTTTGTTATTGAATAACATAACGATTTTAACAGTCGGGACCCATCAAAAATCCGTCTTCCTAAGTCCAGACTGTTAAAATCGTTGTTATTCAATTAACATTTATGTCTTGCTGTCGAACTGGTTTCCGCAACCTAAGTATCCTCCTTGTGTGATACCTAGGTATTTAATTTTTTTTGGAACATCGGTTTTTACATCTTACATCTAACTGGAACGTACTTTACATCTAACTTTTACCTCAAAATGCCTCAAATATAGTGTAACTGAATATACTTAGAAAATTTATGAAATTAAATTCTAGGAGCCATAAATAAGAATATCTACCTATCTATTGAAATACTATTAAAACCAGATTTTAAACATCTTTAGATACCTAGTTCAACTTGAACTTTTCTTCTGAACAGGACCAGACGCTGCCATTGCCATTTGGTGCCTGCCACAGCTACAATACAAATGTTCAGAATGACCACCAGGAAAATTATATATTTGAAAACTGTTGAGTTCTATTACGAAACCGAAACTCATAAGATTTCTGAGCCAGTTGACACGCAAATGCAGCTGATGTAAATGCCTAGCCAACGGTTAGTGTTAGTAGGTTAGGTTAGGTCATTTATAGTTTCTTGGTAAGAAATCAATATACATATGTATGTAAGTACTCACGTTAAAAATATTTTCGACAGCACATTAGCACTGTCGTGAGGATTCTTATCCTTCAAAGTCACTTTTGATTCCATGGTAACGAATTAACAACAGATTGAACTCAATTGTTTATAAACTATTCGAGTCTTGAGTGAATAATTAAACGCTAACTCTGAAAAGTCATTTGTTAGAACAGCCGACGGACTTCGCTATTAACTTCGATTCGCCAAGGAAGAAGCTTTACGGCACATTGCATAATAAATTGACAACTTGTCGAATTTAGTTCCGTTATAGTCTCGTCGGAAAACACAGATTTATTAGTAACACAATGGTAAATCACAGCACCATAAATCACTGTATATTTAGATTGCTTCTTAAATATTCGGAATAAGTTACGTAGCACTTTCTCTCTTTTTATGTAGATCACATAAGTACCAATCCAGCAAAAGGATTGGTAAAATGGCGGCTCCGGCCTCGAGTAGGGAGGCGGATGATTCGTATGCCGCCCGCTGGGGTACTGACTGACTGGCTGGCCACAACTCGCCGTGTAGCTGCGCCCGCCGCCCGCGCCTCCGCCGCACCTCAGTGCCCGGCTCCGGCATCAGACTTATTTACGCACTATAAACAGTCAACGGCACATCAGGTTACCACAAACTGCCAAATTTCCCTAATGGATAGTAAACTCTAATGCTTCGAGATAAAATTGAAAATCAATTGAAGAAATTTGACAGTTTTGGATAGCATGATGTGCTATTGTCCCTGTAAATACATTGTGAATTTGTCGTTGTCACTATGAATGATTTTGAAGATTTAATCTGATGAATATCAGATTAAAATCTGCCAAATCATTCATAGTTTTAAACCTGTAGTTAGCAATCAGTATAAACAGGGAAAACCGTTTTATAAAATACTAGCATTCCGCCCGGGACTTCGTTCCCTTGGGGATTCTGGAAAATTATGTAGCCTATGTTACTCGGGGATAATATCGCATTCTAATGGTGAAAGATTTTTTTAAATCGGTCCTGTAGTTTCAAAGCCTATTCAATGCAAAAAATACGTACGGTAATAAATGGTGTGGCAGGTGAAGACACTAAGTAGACCCAATCCGTGTTCGGTCCCGTAGGATATATAATGCACGTAAATAGTGTAGCAAACGTGATTAAAAGTAGTCGGGTGTATATGTATGCAAACGATATGTGCCTACTATATGCATCGAAAGAAATGTGTCAAACATATACAAGAGGACTTCGAAAGCATTAGTATGTGGGCACATGACGACGGGATAATATTAAATCTAGAAAAAATTGAAATACATGCACATACACTCGCCCTACAATTTGCACGCTAAAGAGCTGAATAAAGATACTTTGAATCTTACAGGGCACACATAATATGATTGTTCACATCTCAATAAGATCAACTGTGTGTGCTTAGCGTGCTTAGAACTGCAAAGAGTTGAAAAGTATACGTATCTGGAGCTGACAGTTGATACTTCAATTAGAAGCTAAATGTGAGTGAGGTTTACAATAGGCTTAGGTCTGTGTTAAGAAAATTCCATCACTTGAAAAGAGTACTTAATAAAAAGACAATGCTTGTAGTATACTATGCTCATGCAGATTCATTGCTCAGTTATGGGCTCAGAGTATATGGACGTACTTTCAAAACATATATTAATGAAATTAAAAAAACTCCAAATTAGACTAGTAAAATTTTTAGTAAGTATAAAAACAAAGATTAGAGCATAAATAAGTATAAAACAAGAAGTGTACAAAATAATAAATTAGTCCAACCAAGAGCGACATCCCTAGTAGCGCTGGTAGAAAATTCGAAAAAAGATTTCAAAAAATCATAGCTTCTAAACTACAAAACTTGTTATCCTCTGTATTATCATCGTACAATAAAGAATAAATACATACATACATACAAAAAATCGCGGAACATACATGGGGTATTTTCGGATTCACCCAGGTTTCTAAAACAAATTGTTGACGTCACCTTTTGGACCACCCTGTGTACGGGGTGAAAGAAAACCTCCTAGCAATTTTTTTTGGTGGGTTTTTTTTTCCATAGACACCACTCGGGTGCATCCCCGAGCGTTATCCGCACCTCTCGCGTGCCTGGTGTAGGAGTAATGTCTACGTTTAGGCAAAAAATTAACTACATATTCCCATTGAAAAAATAATTTAAAAAAATTATTTTTTTCATAAATGTGTTCTTTGAGTGATACTAGTTCAGGATTTTGAATAAGTATAGCTAGGAGGTTTTTTATCACCGTGTATAAAAAAATATTATAGTTAAATAAATAAACATAGGTAAATTAAAACGTACTGTCAAGAGCAAATCAAGCTTTACACTACCAGTTTAAGCTGAGCTCTGATACATAATGCGCGCCATAATGAAACAGGGCCGTTTCAAAGTTCAAAGTGTCAAGTTTAGCGTGCTGTTGACTGTACCTACCTAAACATGATAATAAAAGTTAAAAAATGCTAGTGTGTTATCTGACGCTGTAAGGAAGGTAATAGTATTTTTTTTTTCATTTTCAAAGCTCTAAGTATATCTCCGAAAGTATCATTTCGACATTTTTTCAACCAATACTTTCGTTTTGTATTATTTTTATCTATCGATTGCCGCCAGTTTATTCAGTGGCCGCCATTTCATTTTTCCATAGTGGGGCTCCTTCGGGTGACCACCTTGAAGTTTAGGTATACCAGTTAGGTTGGATGCTCTTTGACAGTCAAATTGATCAAATACAACGATTAGTTTGCTAAAATGTGTCACTGATCGTTCAATTTGTTATTATTTTAATGTTGCCGAATATGCCTCACTAATACCGGTTATTAGGTTAAAAAAAATCAAACTAAAACAATTTTCTCGAACATAAAATTTTCTACGTGCATTTTCACCAAGCTACTAGCCGATTTCATCGAAAAATTAAGACCAATTTTTTTAATTATTTGGTAAGCTGAGGAATCACTGAAGTTTTTAAAATGAGTTTGTACCTATGAAACAGCCATTTAGTATTTTTAAGAGATTTTTGAAAATTATCCTGTTTATTGCAAACCAAAAATTTTCACTTTCGACCATTTTTTTAAATAACTTATAATGAAAAATGTGGCATAGGTAGTTGATTTATCACATGAAAAGGTGATTCAAGTTGATCATCTTACACAAAAATAAAATTTAAAAAGTCTTACTATTAAACAAGTTATGATTTTTTAAAGTAGCGGTGGTAGAAAATTCGAAAAACGTTCTCAAAAAAACCATAACTTCTAAACTACAAAAAATCGCGGAACATACATGGGGTATTTTCGGATTCACCCAGGTGTGAGGAATCTAAAAAAAAATTGTTGAAGTCACCTTTTGGACCACCCTGTATATTTGTACTTATAAAAAATCTGACTGGCCCACCCCTGGCCCACAACCTGGGTACGCCCATGTGCCTCGCTGATCGACTGAAGGAAAGAACGACCACCATCTCACCTATGTGATCATTACCTGTTTGATAAAATCTGATTGATCGATCTGCATTTCGCCGAGATAGGATTTTTTCTTTTAGACCTAATATAACGTTATTTCGATGAAGAAGATCTGCAGACGATAAAGAGTTTAACGTTGTTGCAGAAAAATTCGACCAGATGCATTGACTTAAATAGAGACTTCTTACATAGATCAAATAGAAAACCTTGAAATCGAGCGCAAATAAGAACTCATAATAAATGCGTTATAATAATAATAAAAAAACTGTAAGCATGATTTTTAGATTTTCAGTCATAAAGTTACTTCAAATGAGTTAAAATGATAACCATTAGATAACCTTTTAAAATAATGACGATAAGCGGACGCGAGAGATTCATAAGCATTCACAAGTCATAACTTTGTACTTGGTATGGTGCTCGTAAGGAGTATGTAACATATTTAACTATCATTTCATTACGTCATCCACGTACAAACTATTAATCAAAGACTATACGATGTTTCTTAACTAAGTATTAGGCTCTTTGATAGATTTACTACGAAATTAAAACTTGGGCTCAAATGAAAATGTGATAAGTATTTTGAAAAAACTACACGGTCTTACTCCTTCTGAACGAGGGAGTGGCAGGACATAAAAGTAAAAGGGGCGGGGGGCGAGTGGGCCGTGAGAGTAGGGTTAACTCTTGCCCTCAATCTTAGCCAAGACCATAGGTAAGGTCGATGATGGAGCGAGCTAACCCAGTAAATGCATAATAAAAGGCACTGGTACCTACTCGTACTTAGACACACTGACGTTATACAGCAAGCTGTTTGGCAACTGACTTAGGTGGTCGCGAATCAGACGGCCCTTTACAGAGTCTACCACCCCTCGTGGGACCATAGGGCGCCACCTCAAATTCAAAACAAATTGAAGTGTTGTTGCCTAAGATGGATTAAAAGGAGGCAGGTCTCATTTGTTTCCTTAGTCACCTCTTACGAAACCCACGGAAACAGATGGGGTGGTGTTATTCTCAACCGATCAGCACAACGTGATATGCTGGCCTCCTTGTACAAAGTATATTGGGTGCCCACACATGAAACTGCTGTTTTTTTTCTTCTAAGTTAGTTTTTTACATGCGTGCACCATTTCTAAAATAATGTTTGATTTTAATACTTGGTTATCGATCGAGATTTTTGAATACAATTTCTATTTGCTTTCGGTTTGTAACTCATGGCAAGGCTCAACTATAGCTCTTTTGACTGGATCACCGTTTTAATATTTGTTACAATTATATTGACACTTTCAGTAAACTACTTAAGTCAATTATAATTATTGTTAGCAATTATTAGCTGCAGCCCCGGATCTATGATTTTTTTGAACCGGGGCAAAATCAAAAACTTTATAATGGCGCCCCCTCCCTTCAGTTTTTGAGAAAAACTGTTAAAACCGACAAATGAGTAGCATTTTTTGTGACCATTTGTGAAAATAATACGACGGGATTCCCCCCTTGACAGAAAGATCACGCACACTATGCACGCGTTCAAAAAAATTTACTTGATCTGTTAAGATGCGTTCATAAATCACTTAGTATGTGTTCAAAAACTAACTGGGCGTATGGAAATACAAAAGTTTGTTTTTCAACCATATATTAAGATTCGATTACTTGATTAGATTGTAGGAAAAGAGAGATTCACTTGTTCGATATCTGTTTTCAGAATTTGTACATTTTGTCGACTATTTCGTAATTTAAGCAAGTTTTGCATAATGTTTTGAAATTGCCGAAAGCCTGTATCTATCTTTGACTGTTATGATAATGAAGATTGTTAGTTATCTTTCTTTGGTAAAAAAAAAATGAATTCAATTGACTGGTGACTTAAATATCCTTTTCACCGCCAAAGTCGTACATACACCAAGCGTTCGCCATACGCCACGATATTAATTTTTTTTTTTAATTTTAAGGGATATTGTTGTTTTATCGTAAGTCAATGACTGGTTGACTGCCTCAGCATAACATCATACAGGGTGTAAAGAACAGTTTAGCAAATATTTAAATAGTGGAATCTAGGAACTTATAACTATTGGGTGAAAACAAACCTCCTAGCTATATTCAAAATCCTGAACCAGTATCACTCAAAGAACACATTTATGAAAAAAAAAACATTTTTTTTTAAATATATTTTTTCAATGGGAATATATCATTTTTTGCCTAACCGTAGACATTACTTCTACACCAGGCACGCGAGGGGTACGGGTAGCGCTCGGGGGGTGCGCCCGAGTGGTGTCTACAACACGGTCACATTAACTTGACGCATGGCTTTGATTACGTCATTTTAAAACAATAATGAAAACGTAACAAAATGTCCAAAAACAGCAACAGAAAACTAGCCAGAATATCGACGATCGTATCGGTAACAAATATGCTAACCATACTGACGTTTGCAGGGCGAGCTAAGGGTATACGGGGGGAAGCAGACGGGGCCTCGCATTCCAGCGATGCGTCAAGTTAATGTGACCGTGTTGTACGTTTAGGAAAAAAAATCCCCCCCCCCCCCGAAAAAAAAATTTAAAAAAAATTGTTCAGTAAGTGATACTGGTTCAGGATTTTCAATAAAGCTAGGAGGTTCTTTTTCAACCTGTTTGTTCGACTAAAAGTAATTATTTTTTTCCCGGAAACGTCATGGAGTTTCCGTTAGTTACCTAGGTACTTTGTCGCTACGCTGTGTACCGCAAAAGCGTGCCCCCCCGTGCCGAACCGCTGTCAAAATGCGATTGCTGGTTTCCGTGTTTTACGCTGTTATCATTCTTGTTTATTCGAAAAAGGAGTCTGAAAAAATCTGAAAACTTTCCTGAGGAAAATTCCGCTGGAAATTCAGAATAATGGTCTGAGTTCAGAGTTTCTGTTTTTACTTACCTGTCCCTGTCCCTTACACCCTGTATGTTCGTTATCGCGCGGCGGCGCGACGAGATAAACTGTAAGTCTACATAGAAAGGCGTGCCGGAAGAGAACGATGATGATGGATTACCAGGTACTTGTCGATAGTGTGTAGGTATGCTTATTGCATGCCTCATGGTCATGAAAAGTATTTCATTTCTCAAATCAAATTAAATTTTGATGTAGATTGGATAAACACTATTTAAAATTTAATTTTAAAAGTGAAATAGTCGCAACTCTAGTAATCAGTTGCACGGTTTGACATCTTTCAAAATGAAAGTTTCATTTAATTAATATAACATACTTGTTATATTTGTAATAGAGCTGCGTAATAAGCTTGAATCATCTTTTTTTTGGGTTTTTTTGAAACACGTATAAGGCAACAAAAACATACTTCAAATGGTTGTCAAAAATGAAATTGACAAATGTTTTTTTTTCTTTAGCTAATGGCTTGGCAAAGGAAAACTTTCCATAATTCCAAATAGGAATATATAAGTTAAAATATATTAGCGTAGTGAGATTGTGAAAATAAATATTTTTTATTTCTTAGCAAAAAAAGTTCTTTTGTTTTTCCAGAAAAGGACCCTTAGTCCTATAACTATTATAAATAGAAACCAGACCGAATCAAAAATATTCTGATAGTGTCAGACATTGCCTATTCTGTATAATTCATATTTAACAAAAATCAAATCAGTTTCAGGAATAAATTTTGTTTTACTTACTACCTAAACATTTTTACTTTCATTGTATTGATTAATCATTATCACAAAATGCATAGAATATCATTTACAAAGTAATAAAAATGTCGCAGCAGTATTTGATTCTTAATACTATAATGCCCTTTGTACTTTACGAACATGTTGGCTTTTAGATTCTTTCAAAGCTTGATCTAGCTTATTGGTTAGGTGAACTAAGTTTGGTATGTCCATCTGAAGTAATACATGGTTTATGACATTCTGACAATGGCTTGCAGCTTTAGCATCTTGTATATTGGAATTTATGTGAATTGGGGATAGAGATTTTTCACTCTTTGAGTCATATTGTTTCTCCTTGTCATCCTTTAACTGACCAAAGCTTTTAGGTATCATCAGTACAAAATCAGCAGCAATCATTGGTTTCACAGTTTCAGAGCAACTTCTTGAAGCAATCTGTAAGAAGATAAAAGATTACACTATTGGTGATTATATTAGGCAAAAAATCAGTCCTATACTAACAATAACAGTAACAAAAATATCACCATAGAAAATAGAGGAGGCCTATCAGTGACATTGAGATCTAATAGCTATTTCATAAAATTAAAAATATTTTGCCTCACCTGAATCTCAAATCTCCATCTGAAATCTTGGTAAGTGGGATCCTTCTGTTGTAATAAATTCAAAGCTTTTGAAAGTTCTAGTTTTTTTGCAGCATATAACTTAAGCAGCACTTCTTGTTGCTCTGATGAGAACCCAGCTAACGCTAAAGATGATTTGAAGTCCCCATCTGAGAGCTAAAATTACAGTAAATTGAGTTTCTTACTTTAGCAGAGAAAAAGTAATCATAAAGAAACCTTAGTTCATTATCCCTGCAGAGTACATTCTACTACAAGCAATTGGCTGTCTTAGGCACCCTCTTGTCATTTTTTATACCGATGTTAGATTAGAAGCTAATATCCTTTTTTACATTTATTATAGGTGGTCTACTGTATGTCTGTAGTATTGTATTGTAATAGTTCATCGTTACTCAATTTACTCATGTTAAAGATAGGTACTCAGTATGTTAAAGTTACTCACATTATGTTTACAAGCTTCAACTATAAGGTACACCAAAGCATGAACCAGATTTTGTATGACTGACACAGGAACATTCAATTTTTCTGGAAAAAAAAAATTCAATAAAAGATAAGTACCTACTACAAGAAGTAAAAAAAACTTTTAGACATTTTAAATTAACTTCTACATAAACTATTGAAATTAATAAACTGCTTGTGTTATACATGGTTATTTACGTATACATTTACCAAATGCATGTTTACCTGCAGCTATAGCAAACTTCTTTGAGTTACTTCCATTGTTTAAATACTCAATTGCTAACTTACAAAAGTCCACCAAAACTGAAAACAATTTAGAGATTGTTAAATTATGAACGCTAGACCACTAAGGTAAGGCTCTCAAGAAAAGAAAGTACTATGATCTGGAGCATTCATACATCTCGTAAAGACAGTAAAATTTAAACATTACGGAAAAGACAATGAGCACCTAGTAGGTCAATGCTGATTGAATAAATGTTCGTTGACATGGAAATACAAAGAATAATGTAAAGACAGTAAGACCTCTTATGGGAATGCAGTACTATACATATGAAGATGAAAATTATGGATATCGTCCGTCTGACTTACATGATAACCAGGACCATGTTACAACTTGGGGTTGAATTAGAAATTCTGATCCTAAATTTGGGGTTAAAAAGTGGTTGGGGGGCAGGGGGAGGGGGGGGCAACCCCCCCCCCTGCTACTCCCCCCCCCGCGGAGATTATTATTATTTTTTTATGAATTTTTAAAAATTGAGGTGGGCATTAGAAATTCGGATGCATTTGAAATTCGGATCCCGAATTAGGGGTTGGGGGGTGGGGGGGAACCCCCCCTGCCACTCCCTCCCCTGCGGAGATTCTTATTTTATTTTATAAATTTTTAAAAATTGAGGTTATGTTGTTGTTGTGCTTACCGTTTAACGCAACCAGTCTTTTCTGGCACTTCGCCGGCCGCTGCCGCGGCACGCTCGCTTGGCTCGTGCGTTGGGGGTCGCAGTTCTAACCTAACCTAACCTAGGCTAGGCTACTAACAAACCTAACCATTTTGCCCCGATATATTCTCCGCGGGGGGGGGAGTGGCAGGGGGGGTTCCCCCCACCTCCCCCCTGCCCCCCAACCCCTAGTTCGGAATCCGAATTTCAAATGCATCCGAATTTCTAATGCCCACCTCAATTTTTAAAAATTCATTAAAAAAAATAAGAATCTCCGCGGGGGGGGAGTGGCAGGGGGGGGTGCCCCCCCCTCCCCCCAACCACTTTTTAACCCCAAATTCAGGATCCGAATTTCTAATGCCCACCCACCCTACAACTTACCTTGCATAGAGTGTTGATGCAGTAACCCCAGATGTTCTTTTTGTAAATCAGTAAGAAAAATGATCATTTTTTTAGGAGGTTTAGCTATCAGTCAATGGCAGTATTTCATGAAAAGTTAAGGAAACAATGTGTGGCACGAACTACATTCGTATAAATATATCTGTATAAACCAATCAGATTTTGTTTATTTTTCAACAATTTCACACAGCGTGTCACTACTACTACTACTACTTCTATTCTATTCTTGTGCATATATGGCTCTGTCCTTTTAAGGTAAGACAATTTTGCCAATATCGAGGTTGAAAACTACAAGTGAACGTATTTGTGTAAAATACACATACCTACTCAAAGCAAAATACCGAAGCGAAGCGAAACAGAAATACTAATGTCAAAGTGACATTAACTTTTTTATTATTGTCCCTAAGAAAACGTGTGTTATACAGCCCAAAAAAATTATCACATTGTATGAAATCTCGTGTTCAAGACATAAAACCATGAACTTAATAATAGTAGCTTTTAAGACAACAGTCTAACGTTCTGTATTTCATATATGAAGATATTAATATTTTTTATAATTATGTGACTATCTTTGTAAATGAAACATCCAAATAGTGTTGTCTACCATTATTTTATAATCGATATGCATACTGTATGTAATCAATATAGAGCCATTTATGTCTGTCATCTGCCCGCTGCTGTTTGTTTCGTGTTTTATCTGTCAGTCACATTTATATTGACCTAAGATAGTTTTATACATACATCAATGATCAGTTGGTGAAAATCGAGTGCAGCAAGGTAGCGTATAGTACCATGACGGAATTTAAGGTTTTTAGTTACTTATGCTCACAAATAGAGCGGCATAATTAAAATAAAAAATTGAATTCATAAAAAAAAATGATTTATTTACCACTATTTGATTACTTAAACACAAAATATAATTTTAAAAAAGAAAAGTAGCAAATTGGTCCAGGTCTCAGCGGGTTGCTGTAGTGGAACCGTCAGCAGCTGATATTCTGTCCAGGCCTTATCCAGAACTTGAATAATAATAAAGAAATAGACAAAATATTATAAAATAGGTGGCGTAGGTTCATACCTGTCTCGCTATTAGATCTGCAATAACAATCTGCGCCATATCACTATGGTGTTCTTCTCGAAGGACTTACTCCTTCGACCCTCACATGGTCGTGACAGTTTATGCACACCATTTCTGCCATGGCAGTAACAAATAAAAATAACAAGAACAATAACAAAACGGAAACAAAAACAGTCATAACAAAACGAAACAAACGATGATACTGAGAGCACAGTTAAATTTGCCGTCAGATGTAACAGAAATTGCATGGATAACTAACCTGTAAATAAGTGATCTTAGTTCTATTGTGACTGCGAGAACAAAAAGCCTACATAATCGTAAAAAATCAGAGGGAACAGGCTTAATTTGCTGGTTCGCTACCTATCCCACAACGAGTACGAGCGAGACAGCATGACTTAGTAATACCAGATAAGACACCTGCTGTGCTGTGACTCCGATAGGAATGTTAGAATCTATTACTTACTGTTTTTGACAAGTACATAAACTTACTATAAAATACATGTTGGAATAAATAGTTTAACCTTGAATAATAGCTCGGAGATTTGATTTAGAACTTTGGTGTGATACTAAAAAATATTCCATATGTTATATTCTATCAAAATAATGCGTTTATTGGCGTTGGCCAGCACTTTTGAAATTAGCCCAAAATTGTATAGGTGGTGGGTGATCTCCTTTCAGGCCCGATGTGCTCCCGACTGAACCATTAACAAATTATTAAAACAAATAAAGATAAACAGTGAAGATAGAATGACAAAAACAAATAATAATAATAGTAAGTACCAATAGTAGGAGTAGTTATGGTCTTATGGTTGGACACTTCAAAATTAAATTAAAATTACACATAAATTACACTAAATATCTAAAATATATCCTTATAGTAGGGCGGCATCTGCGGATTGCTTCAAACGCAGCCACTTCATCAGTTCGCGCGCGGTATGATGTCACCGTACACTCAGAAAGTGTACGTAAAGGTGGGAGATCATTCCACACCTTTGCAGCGGCGCATTTAAAAAAACCCGCAGTGCTGGACAACCGAAACACAGGGCGCGTGAAATAAAGACCACTCTGTGTTTACGTTGGCTTGACGTCAGGCTGGCCCAGAAAAAATCGGACTACGGGGAGGTCATGACCCCCCGTCCTGAATACGTCCCCTTCGAAAGCCATATAACAGAAGGAATAGCAACACTGACATAAAGTGTATGGACTGGCAGTCCTCTATAAATTACAGCATATGTCTCTAGGATGCATTGAAAGTGACAAATTCGCAGGAATTTTGACAAATTGAACGGAACTTGACGCAGTGAATTGTAAACAATTTGAAATATTTGAAAATTTTGTTAAAATTTTAAAGACTAAGTGAATTTTTGTATAAAGTTTTATTAATATTCAATTTTGAGACCATGAGAATATGCTTGGTTTGTAAATATAAACAGAAAAAAGGAGATAATCGGTCAATGTACAAGTATGTTTTTTTACCAACTTTTTTATTGAAAAATGATGTTTTAAAACGTCTTAATTCTACTTTAAATGATTAGAAATTGTAGAAAAGACATTCCTCTTTTTCTAAGTATATATATGGTAATGTTAAAATGACTATAAAAAAAAAATCTCGCATTTTCAATTTCGCTTGATTTGCCTGCTTTATTTCGCTAGTGCTTCCAAAGACAGTCGATACAAACAATGTCGATAGAAACATGTTATAGGTATATTAGTGTAAAATATTACTTAATGTTACGTACAATGGCAAACAAAACCGTTTTTATTTTGTTGAGTACCCATGATTACTTTTTTAGGGTTATGTAGTAGACTATAAAGTTATAGTTTCGCCATATCCGTCTACTCGCAATTTTCTAAGAGACCCTTGATACTACAAAACTGTAATCACACCTTAATATGTAAGCTTTAAACAAAATAAAAACGGCAAATTATTTGGGCCCGCCATAGAACAAATTTGTTCATGGCTCATGAGACATTATTTTAATTTGCTGTAACAGTGGACGTATTTTATAACGTGTAAATAGTGCACAGTTGGCTTCTGGTATTTGAAAGCAGCCCGTATAACAGAACTGTATTATAAGCTCTACATTAGAAGCAGGTAATACATAAGTTTTTTGGTTACATTCTTTTTATTAACTGCTACTTTATGATTTTCTGTAGTTATAAAGTCAGTATAGTCTATGGCTGTAAGAACAGAAACATGGTAGTGTTCAAGTTCAATAAAACTGTTTTAAATTGTAAGAAGAAACAAGTAAAATCACTAAGGCAAAGTACAACTTGAGCTGATTGCCTGCCTACCCCGCTGGGAAATACATATAGTTTGTCGACTAATCGACTTTTGGCCTCACTACGTCGAGTTCGGTTTTCTGCCGCTGCCGCCTACAGCGCCAAAATGGCGAAAATCAAATGGTCTCGTTTTTGATTTGACAACAGCCAGTCTAGTGGTATTTAACTTATTTTTTCTATGTCTATGAATAGCAATAAATATAATCGATATTTTATACTATGCACTACACTAATGCCAACAATGCATGCAGAAATGTCATTTCATTCCAGTTTCTGACATATATTAAAAATTTGGAAATTTCTTCAGTTTTTCAGTGCAGTGCGGTCATGAGTCCAGTTTATTTTATTTGTTTTTCAGTAGTGTAAATGCTGTAAACCTATCCAGCAAAATGGCTTTGAAAAAAGTTAAAGGTAATTTTGAGAGGATGTTCGATAAGAATCTTACTGATTTGGTACGAGGAATCCGAAATAATAAAGATAATGAGGTATTTATTCATTGTTTTATGTTAGTGATATTTGATTAAAAACCTTCGAGTGTTATAATGTTGCGCCTGGTATTTGTAGGCAAAGTACATAGCGCAATGCATGGAAGAGATAAAGGTGGAATTACGGCAGGATAACATTGCAGTGAAAGCTAATGCTGTCGCCAAACTCACATACGTAAGTCTTCATTTAATCTAAAATCAAAATAGCCCAGTTTATTATTGTAATGTAGTGCAGAACATAGTGTTCTCAGTTTTGTGCTTCCTATTACATTTTCTTGTTAGGTAAATGAGTTTTTCATATTAATTTTAATTGTTGCCTTTTCCTTTTCAGCTTCAAATGTTAGGGTACGATATATCATGGGCTATATTTAATATTATAGAAGTAATGAGTTCAAATAAGTTTACTTATAAAAGAATTGGATATTTAGCAGCTAGTCAATCATTCCATGCAGATTCCGAATTGCTCATGCTGACTACAAACATGATACGTAAAGATCTTAATGCTCAAAATCAGTATGAAGCCGGGCTGGCCCTTAGTGGTCTCAGCTGTTTTATTTCCCATGACCTAGCAAGAGACTTAGCCAATGACATCATGACATTAGTAAGTATTTATATTGTTTATTATTTAAATGGTCAGTGTTAACATAATCAACAACAACATTATCAATGTCTTTTTTTGTGTAAATACCCTTTTTGTGTATTGTGATGCTTGAAAATAAAGTTGTTTCTATTCTTTTCTAACATTTACAAATAGAAGCATAACCAAATCTTTCTTTCAACCAAAGTTATAAGTAATTAATTACTCTTCTAACAGACAGCATTTATGTTATTCTTGTATATCATATAACTCTGCCATTTGGATGTCAAAAATTCAGTTTTGTGTGGGACTATCTCCCATTTTCCCATGTCACATGCCTATGAAAAATATCAAATTTGCAGATGAGCTCTACTAAACCATACCTCAGAATGAAAGCTGTGCTGATGATGTACAAGGTATTTCTTAGGTATCCTGATGCATTGAGACCGGCTTTTCCAAAACTAAAGGAGAAATTAGAGGATCCGGATCCTGGTAAGTTTATTCATTAATAATATTACATTCTAAATACAATAATGTTTTCTTAGACTATGGGCCTTTTTGAGAACTATTTTTATATTGTGCAAGAAAATAACTGTTTTGCACTGGTAATGCTGGAATTCCAGTTTATAATATTTTGTTGTACTAGCTTCTTACCTGGAACTTCGTTCCTGTGGGAATTTGGGAAGATTATGTATCCAATGTGTTAATCCAGGGTGTCAGCTACCCCCATACCAAATATCCAAATTCCAGCCATATGAGCATGAGTAACAAACATCCATACAAACTTTTGCGTTTAAAATATTAGTAAGGATTTTGCAAATCGAGAGTTTCCCTAGCCTTTATATTATGATTGTCATTTTGTGTTAACAAAATTTTTAACTATATATTTTTTATTGAAATTTTCAATTTCCAGGTGTCCAATCAGCAGCTGTGAATGTAGTATGTGAACTGGCCAGAAAGAATCCAAAAAACTATCTGTCTTTAGCACCTGTGTTTTTCAAACTTATGACCACTTCTACTAATAATTGGATGCTCATTAAAATCATCAAACTGGTATGTGATTCAAGTAATGAAATATCTTTTTACCTTTTATAGTATATCTTTTCTTACCAAGTTGTACTATACATATTCATATGAAATAGATTATAGTTCTTAAAGTATAGAAAACAGAATTCCTTATTCCAAAAACATTTTTTTTACTCTACAATATCAGTATTAACAATTGTAAGTACCTACAGTGGCAAAAGTACCTAACTACATGTTATAAAATCACTTAGTCTTTATAAGCTAGTTAATAAATGAATTAGTGTTGGTTTTTAACCAGAAATTGCACTACCTGACTAAATGATTGTGTGAACAGTTTCCTAGAATTAACTATTCCCCTTTAAACTTATTACTTGTGAATTCTCCACAGTTTGGCTTAATGACACAATATGAGCCAGATATCGGAAGAAAAATAACTCAAAGCCTGATAGACCTAATCTGCAGGTACAACCAGTGCATAAAAAGAAATTACGAGCTGCTAGACTCATTCACAACACCTCACCATTTTCAAATTCGATTTAATTTAGTGTAAACACATTTTCAAAACATGGGTGGGCTTATTACAATTTGAAATGTTCTTAACTCTACTTGTCACAATGGGTTCTAAGTATATGTTTTTAAATCTTCTACATGGAGAATAAACAATATATTTAATTCCCAGAACACTGATATTGTTGTGACAAATATGGTTAGAAAGTTGCATTGATTTTTACTTAGCATGTCAGTGGGGAAGTTTTCACATATACAAACACTCTTGATTGGCACACCTCACATTTTGGATTATTTTTGCTGCTGAACATTTTTATAATGTCCTGTTTTAAAGGATCATAGGTTACAGAAGATAAGTCTGCGGGAGTAGGCCTTGGAAATAAACATTTAGAATTGGTTAACATAAGCTAGTCTTATGTAGCATCATTGTGTTTGTTGCAGTTTGGTGCCTTAACCCCATTAGAGCCTCGACTTGGCAAGAAACTGATAGAACCATTAACTAATTTAATTCATAGGTGAGTCAGTTATTGTCAATTGACACACTTTACTAATCAAATTAGTCTCTATGGGGTGAAGGGAGGCTAATTCAGTAAATTTCTTTGTTAGACTAACATTTTCGACAGCCTGTATTTCATTGGTGTTAGTGGAATTCCTTTTAAAAAGTAACTGTTGTACCAAATTGGCTGCTTTCACTGCTTTTCATGTATTTCGTTTTGTAGTTGGCCTGCAGTACTGCACTTTGACCAGGATCAGGATCTTTCAGAAAAACCCAAAAAAAAGTAAATCCAAAATTGATAAAAATTTTGCTTATTGCGCAGCTCTATTACAAATATGACAAGTATGTCATATGAATTACATGAAACTTTCATTTTGAAAGATGTCGAACCGTGCAACTGATTACTAGAGTTGCGACTATTTCACTTTAAAAATTAAATTTTGGAATTTATTTTTTTAGGGTATTTTTGAAACACCTTGTATACTAGACTAACAGTAGTTTTTAAATTTATTTGTAAATATGTTTTTAATAGATTAGTTAGATTAGAGTAACTAGAAAAATTACATAGTTTTCCACGGAGAGGTTTCTTTTAAATAATATTTTTCTAGACCTGTCTTGTGGACTTTTTGGAAACCTATAATAAATATGTAGACCATACTTTTATTTCACCTGTTCTACACTTCTTCCATGATATGCACTTAATCAACTTGGGCATGTCTGTAACAATATGTTTTTGGTGTTTTATTGAGGTGTTATATAATCAGAATATTCTTTTAAGTATTGTGGCGTCAATGACCGCTTTATGCTCTGCCTACCACGCAAGTTAAATACATATATTGGCGTCAATGTCTTTTTTGAAATTATTTATCAGTGACAATTAGAGGTATAAGTATGAAACATCCCCCTAAACTGAACATCTTTCTTCAAGGAACATAGATAGAAAATATGAAGAGACAGAACTTGTATGAATACAACTTATACAATCAACGAAAGGGAACCAATTATAAAATTATTTATTGAGATAATTTGTAATAGGTTCCTTATTAAAAGTTATTCAGTTTGATGGGAGAGTTCACGTCCTAAAGTTTCGCTAGCTAGTATAAAGTGACCCAATAGAAATGTGTGTTGTACAGTACGTCGGCGATGTCGCTGCTATACGAGTGCATCAACACGGTGATCGCGGTGCTGATCAGCATCAGCAGTGGCATGCCCGGCCATGCAGCCTCAGTGCAACTCTGTGTGCAAAAACTCAGGATACTCATAGAAGACAGCGATCAGAACTGTGAGTTTTTAAATATTGTTGAGAAAGAAAGAAGATTTTAGCTTCATGTCTCTGGATCCGCCAAAGGGGAAATTAATGATCAGCCCTTGCGGTAGAGATTAGTCCCGTATTACAGAACGCGACTCAGACTGATCTATATTTAAGTATTGATTGTCTCTTTCTCTCATTATCAAAATTACAAAGACGACTGCTACTTAAGTATAGATCTGAGTCTGAGTCGCTTTCTGTTATACGAACCTTAGTCTCCTAAGAAGTCCTAAGAAGTTAATGCCAATTTGCCGTAGATTTTAGACATTGTCTATCTGGTTCATGCAAAATGTAAGAGTCTTACTTAATAATAAGTTAATGATAAGTTGATGATAGATTCGTAAAAACAGCTATTTTACGAAGATTTTTTATAAAATAGTAATAGTATTGATTGTCTCTTTCTCTCATTATCAAAATTACAAAGACGACTGCTACTTAAGCATAGATCTGAGTCTGAGTCGCTTTCTGTTATACGGACCTTAGTCTCCTAAGAAGTCCTTAGAAGTTTATGCCAATTTGCCGTAGATTTTAGACATTGTCTATCTGGTTCATGCAAAATGTAAGAGTCTTACTTAATAATAAGTTAATGATAAGTTGATGATAGATTCGTAAAAACAGCTATTTTACGAAGATTTTTTATAAAATAGTAATAGTATTGATTGTCTCTTTCTCTCATTATCAAAATTACAAAGACGACTGCTACTTAAGCATAGATCTGAGTCTGAGTCGCTTTCTGTTATACGGACCTTAGTCTCCTAAGAAGTCCTTAGAAGTTTATGCCAATTTGCCGTAGATTTTAGACATTATCTATCTGGTTCATGCAAAATGTAAGAGTCTTACTTAATTTTTGCATGAACCAGTAAGAGTCTAATAAGTTAATGATAAGTTGATGAAAGATTCGTAAAAAGAGCTATTTTACGAAGATTTTTTTATAAAATAGTAATAGTATTGATTGTCTCTTTCTCTCATTATCAAAATTACAAAGACGACTGCTACTTAAGCATAGATCTGAGTCTGAGTCGCTTTCTGTTATACGGACCTTAGTCTCCTAAGAAGTCCTTAGAAGTTTATGCCAATTTGCCGTAGATTTTAGACATTGTCTATCTGGTTCATGCAAAATGTAAGTCTTACTTAATAATAAGTTGATGATAAGTTGATGATAGATTCGTAAAAACAGCTATTTTACGAAGATTTTTTATAAAATTGCTACATTTTCACCTTGGATTGATTTAGCGATACGAAGCTCAAAAATAGCTTGTTTTGTTTGATCTGTATTAATACGTATTTTAGGTCTACCATTTCTAAAATTTGAACTTTTATACTGGCCATAATTGGCTTAATGTTGTGAAAAACATGATAAAATGAAAAAATCCGTTTAAAAAATATATGGAGAACATATTTAACCTTCGCGCGATTCTTACACGTGTGTGCAGGATTTGTATAGCACGCGCCGTAAACGAGCGCGCGACGGGTTAAAGATCTAATATGACGACATTTAGAAGTTTCATTAACCCAACTTTGATGTTATCAACTAACGGGCATTGTGGTCTACGATAGCAATTAAGGTTGAAAAAGTAGGGACTTTCTGAACGGCCCTCGATTGCATGATGCGTCATAATCATAACATGAAATAAATCATACGCATGAATTAACTGTGACGTTTTCACTGTTTGAGAGTGCTCTATTGATAAACACTTAAACAACTCGCCCTACTCGATAGCCTCGAGCATTATGTTAACACTTGCTATGTATGTATAGAGAAGCCAGGGCATCAGGTTACTCCAATTTTGTTTAAAACTGTTCTGTTCGTAAAAGCACAGAGAGCACGTTGTAGTTAATCTGATGCGCTAGCCTCGGCACCTAGTTTTATTTTACCAACAGTTTTCTGCGTAGTTTTCCGTCTTATTTTGAATTGCATATCTCAGATCAATTAATTAAAGAATTTTAGGTAGATACTCGTAGACGATTTTTTTTAACTGAGTACCAATACCACCCTATACGTGAGAGATTCGACAGTATCGGTTTAAGTATTTTTTTATATTGATGTAAACTGCGAAGTTTTTAAGATGCTAGCTTTCCGCGCGGGACTTCGTTCCTGTGGAAATTCGGGAAAATTATGAAGCCTATGTTACTCCGAGATAATGAAGCATTCTAATGGTGAAAGAATTTTTGAAATCGGTCCAGAACATACATACATAATATATCTTTCCCCTTTATAATATAACTATAGATTACTTTACCGCTGCAGGAAAAAAAGCGCAGGTTTCTATACCTCGCGTGAACGTAAAAGCGCGATGCTATCAGTAGAAATGACATGACAGGTTAACCCACATAATCATAGCAGCTCATAAAAAGAGCTTTTTCTGCAGATTGATTCATACACAGCACGAAGCCACGAACTGGGTCAATACACGAATACAAGTGTAAATTACATATTGTAGCTGGCAATACATTCACTAATATAATAGCGAATTCGACAATGACCGCAATGTCGAATTTCATCTTAAAATTTCTTGGGTCTTGTTTTCCTAAAGTGAGGTCTGTTGAGGGGAATTTAGGCTTGTTAACCGTGGTACAGTTGAAGTAGTCTAGTCAACTGGTAAAATTTATTTTTCTTAATACAGTTGGCAGACGGCCACATGGTAGACCTAGACGGCGGCGATGGCGAAACGATTTTGACAAATTCGATAGGGACTGGCAAGGGAAAGGAGAAAAGTCTCATTGCATATGCTAGGATAGCAGATGACCGGACTACGGAACATAAAATAAATAATAAATAAATATTCTCTGGTCCAGTTGGTTAATTGAACTAAGGATGAAATAAACTTTCTATGGCACGGTTAACGTGATTTTTCGCACGTATATTGTTGGATGGCTAAATAGTGACATAGGCCACTTTTCAGTATTAAGTGTTTTTAAAATTATCTCACATTGAAGTGTAGACACGAATATTCATATTCAATATAGGTTCTATGTGGGTGTTGCTCGTGACTGTACCACAGATGAACTAACAATTTTTGAAGCTAGTGTAGATGGTGTGCTCGACTTTCAATTCAACAGAAGTCTTAAAATCGCTGATGTTGTTACAGTGAAATATCTCGGTCTGCTGGCTATGTCGCGGATATTGAAATCGCATCCGAAGTCGGTACAGGCGCACAAAGACCTCGTGCTGGCATGTCTCGACGACAAGGACGAATCCATCCGGTTGCGGGCACTTGGGCTGCTTTATGGAATGGTCGGAATTCATTTTTTTTACTTACTTTTTCTTAACTAATGCACCGAAAAAGGATATCTTTTTAAACCAGTTTTTGAACTGTATTCTGAGAAATGTAACAGAAAAAAGAAAAAATAATAATTTCAGCAACAAATCAAATAAGTTCTCTTTGCAAAACTATAGAATACAACTTTTTAGTAACTTATATGCTTGCCACTGTTTTCTATATTATAGTTTGAAATCGACGATGAAATATAATACTAATATAATACTAAATTCTAGGCAGAGTGCCTGTTTTCTTTATAAAAATCAAATTTTTTAATTACATACAGGATGTCCCAAAAATCTACGTCACGACAGAACCAAAAAAAAAAAAATTATAACTTTAACTTGTATACGCTCACGCCACTTACGATCTAACATCAAAAATAATCAAAACAGGTCTCAAAGAAAAATCTAATGGAAATAGTGAAGAAACTGATGGTTCATATGGAGCGAGCGGAGGGCACGCTATACCGCGACGAGTTGCTCACGAGGATGGTGGAGATCTGCGCTCAGAACAACTACCAACACGTGCTCGACTTCGAGTGGTACGTCACAGTCCTCGCTGAGCTCACTGAGATGGAAACTAGCGCTAAACATGGTAAGATGTCTTCTTAACAATATTCTTACCACCATTTTAGATTTAAATGCGTATCGAATATAATATTTTTTATTTTATAATAACTAGTTTTCCGCCCGGGACTTCGTTTTCGTGGGAATTTGGGAAAATTATGTAGCCTATGTGTTAATCCATGGTGTCAGTTTCCACCATACCAAATTTTATCAAAACTGGTCCAGCCGTTTAAGTGTGAAAGAGTAGCAAACATCCGTACACACAAACTTTCGCATTTATAATATTAGTAAGGATGTATGTAATTAAATCTTTAAATGCTTTAATGTAAGATCCTTTATGAACGAATATTTATATCACGAATATAAATATTCGTTCATAAAGGTAACTTTGACTTTTTTGAAGTAAAATCCTGAATTTTCTATGAAATAAACCTATTTTGACTTTAACTTCACCGATAACAATTTGTACGTGTATAAGGTTATAAATATCTGTGGCAGGTATAATCCTGGCCGCCCAGCTGACGGAGGTGGGCGCGCGCGTGGCGGACGTGCGTGCGTTCGCGGCGCGGGAGTGCTCCGCGCTGTGCGCGCGCGCCGCCGCCGTCCCGCCCGGGCCCGCCTCGAGGGAGGTCTTGTACGCCGCTGCGTATGTGCTCGCCGAATACTGCCAGTACGTTACTTCTTCTTTTCTTCTTTACATAGTATAAATTAAGTCGCTGTCTGTTCGCTTAGATCTCTTACTACCATGGATTTTAATGCCGTTTTCAGCAATAGATAAAGTGATTCAAGAGGAAGGTTTATATGTATAATTCATTTTCGAAATTCCCACGGGAACGAAGTCTCGGGCGGGAAGCTAGTTCTTAAATAAGCTATTTGCAAACCTCTCAAGAAGTGATCTGCGTTTTTTTCCTGAATTTTGACGTAATTTTTTACATTCTATTTTAAACTTAGCATGGCTCATATAACAATCGTGGAACTTTTGTGTGGTTTAAATATTTGGAAGATGTCATTGGTATAAGAACAATCCAGCAAATAGACAGTGAATACATTTTTAAATTTTGATTGAATTACACGAACAAAAATGTGACCGGAAAACTAATTAGTTAATTACTTTATGATGTAGATACTATTTAAATTGAAATTGAGTTTTTTTTAAACTCGCTTTCCGCCAGCGACTTCGTTCACGTGGCAAAGTAGCTTTCATCAAAAATAAAGTCGATCCGTTTTGCTCTGTTTCAAACGTAAAGGAATCACAAACAAACTCTTCATAATTTATAATATTAGTCACGACGTTTAAAGGGAAGACTGAGTGAAATTGGTGTTTAAAAATAATTAAAATTAGATAGATAGATACTCTTTATTGCTCACAGTCACAATAAAAGTTTTACATAACTTAAATACAAAAGTGCGCAAAGGCGGCCTTATCGCCGAGAGCAGAGATGTTTAAATAAATCATTTTAATTTGGTTAGCGAGGAGACAGTGATGCGCGAGTCGATATCCCCCCTGCTGGCGTGCGCGGGCGTGGGCGGCGGCCACATGCGCGCGCGGGCCGTGTGCGTACACGCGGCATTCAAACTAGCCGCAAAGTTACTTCTCGTCTACGAGCAACAAGGGAACTACAACTCTGTGATAGATGTACGTATTACTTGCTAATTAACCCGTCGTAGGTAATATATTTTAAACGAAGTAGGTAATATATTTTTCAAAATTTTATTTTCGTTAATTTTTATTTATTTATTGTTATTCAGGTAATCAACAGCTTATATTTGTATTAAGGAAGAGCGGCATCTCCTGGCACAAGCTAATATTAGCTTAAAAGGAGTTTCCGAACGAATGTCACGTTATATTTCTTTCATTAAAAAAAGCTTTCAGTTTCATGGACTGATTTACCACCCGAGAGGTTGAAAGAGATTTACCTAAAGCCCTGTATAATCATAACAGGATAAAAATAAACCACTGTAGATGTAGATAGACAAAAATCTTAATTTTAATCTAAAATGAAAATATTGTAGGTAATCGTCATGACATTAGAGGGCATGCGGCCGCTTCTATCCAGCGAAGATATGGAAGTTCAGGAGCGAGCTCACAACGCGACGGCCTTATTGTCACTGGTGCTAAGGAGATTGAACCCCACCCACCCTTTGCTCGACGCTGATTCACCAGCCCTGCCCGCTGATGTTCAGCCACTGGTCGATCATGAGCACAGGTAAGGCTGTTTTTAATATCGTGCGTATCAAAGAAATTAGACGACTTCATCAAATCTATTGTCACTACCGGTTTGGGCCATCTGTCAGATCAGATGTTATGCAAGTTAAAAACGTAAAAAAAATGATAATTCGGGTATGTGTTCATAATGAAAAATGTTTATCTTATATAAATTAATAAGTTCGGGTAAGGGAAACTGAGGAGGTAGGTATGGTATTACTTACCGATCGCTGCTGCTTATTTACGATTTCAAATGGTTTTATATACGATTTCAAATTTGTTCTCTTTCACTTTTAAAGCCACGCCTCTCACACCACGTATTATTAGTACTTTTGGCATGTTTTTATTGAAATAAAAGCACAAAATAGCCATAACAAACTACACAATCTACGATCTGTCAACAAATGGCGTTTCCAAGGTGACAGCATTAGTTCCAGTTGGCAACACCTGCTAAAAGAGCCTTATCGCACCTCCCGAAGTATGACATGTATTTATTTAAATATTTTTGGATACTACATATCAAATATTTATTTATCTATTTCCATGATAATATTCAATACCTATTCTGTCTCTACTATTTTCCTGTTGTACGTCTACGTATCGTGAATCCTCTCGCTCTCTCGTAGGTTGACTGGAAGAGATCCCCTTGTGGGATAAGGCCGCCTTTGTACCTTAAATATATTTAATATTTATCTCTTTTGTTTTAAAGGTATTAATTTTGTTTGATGTGCAATAAAGGATTTTACATTACAATACAATACGTCTGCCTTTCAAAACGCTACTCGCTTTCAGTGTAACTTTTTTTAAAATATTTTTATTATAAGATGGGTTAACTCTTGACCTCAATCTTGACCATAAGGTCTAAGATGAGGTCGACGATGGAGCGAGTTAACCCAGAAAATGCCTATAAAGGCACTGGTACTCCCACGCACCGACGGAACACAGCAAGCTGTTTGGCGCAACCAACTACATTCTGTCTAACTCGTTTTCGGTCTAACTCGCGGTTCGCCTAACTCGTTTTCCGACTAAATTGCGTTTGACCAAACTCGCGTTTGGTCTAGGCATAACGCGACATAGGCTCACAGCGTATTAGGCACACACGGCGAAAGGGTGTGATTTCACCATTTAAGTATTTGTTAAGTTGTCCTTCAAAACCTGTATATCTAGTCGTGCTCATTTTTCTTTGCCCAATATCTTTGATTAGTGATTACAGTTTCGAAATCAACTTTAGTCCAACTGCGGCCTATAATGTGGCACTGGTCTCAAGGAGATTGAACTCTATCGATAACGTCTGCCTTTGTCTTCCTTACCTAACTACTTTTGATCTACCAAATCCTGAATTACAGTCAAGCGTACGCCGAATTTAAAACGGAATAAAGCGCTAGAAAGAAGCACCTGCTTCTCGGGGAAAGGTGTAATTCAATTCGTGTCCACAATTTTTCTCAATATTTTAATTCAGTCGGATACCTCCTGTTGACAAAAATAAGCTGTTTGGACTTAAGGAGCCTATTAATGGGGAACACGTCTCAATTCTAAGTTAAGAGTCTTACAACAAAACAATTCATAATTTTAAAACAATGTCTTAATTCTGGTTTGAGTAAATTTTTCCTTACAATTTTTTTAACATTCATTTAAAACCTTGTCTAACTTTTTTGTAGTAAGGCAGGCTTATTACATTTTATTTTAAATGATTTGATGATACCGAAAGTGAAATTTAAATGTAATTTTTCAGCAATGGCCTTGAGGACAAGCTGGAGGATATTGTGAATGGTGAAACATCCTCTCCAGGTTTTAGCGGAGGCTTGATCGAGGAACTAGCAGACTTGTTCGAAGGAGAACTCAAACCTGTGGCGCCTAAAGCTCAGAAGAAAGTGCCTATGCCACCTGAGTAAGTGTTTTTCAAACTTGTTTTTTGTAATTATTATTAGAACGTTAGTGATTTATAAAGTATTTTAAGGATAAGTCAAATGTAGCGTCCACGTGTTTGCAGCGCCCTAGCAGAGTATGTATAGGCACGGTCTCCTCACTAATACTTGAAAATCAATGAAAATTCAATTTTCGGTCATTTATTTCGGTCAGTAATCGACCCCACAGTATTTAGATCAGTAGGCAAGGTAATTACCAACTGAGCTATCATATCAGGCTAGTCTAACTTAGCGTTACGTTTGTGATCAGCTTTTTTTTGTAGTTTATGGCTTGGTTACATGACTGTCTTGGGCAGTCTTTATTCAGATAGCACTCCCAATATTACTTTATTCATATTTCTTCGATAGTATTTTTATTTATTTATTTAAAAATACTTACGACTACCGTTACAGGCTAAACCTAATAAAATAGTGAAGACTTCTAATATTATTATTTAGCTGACCCGACAGACGTTGTCCTGCTTTCTTAAATTTTCTAATGATCCGCTCAACTTTTTTTTTAATAAGAACCTTCTCCTGACAATAAGGAATGCAACAAAAAAAGAATTAGCGAAAGAGTAACAAACATCCATACATTTATACATCCATACATCATTACAAACTTTAACATTTATGTTAGTTGGATTTATTGCACATAACATAAAATATGTAACGCTATTCTTTCGAATTCGCTCATCGTTGAACAAATGAAGAGGTAAGTTTTTTAGCTATTTCATTAACAGACAACCCCGGAAAACACCCGGGAAATTGTGTTAATTAAGTTTTGATTTTGTTTAATTATATTTTATATGTATGTTAGTCAGTAAGGGTTTTGTTGCCTGATAATAAATGAATTTACTTGTGAACGAGTTCTGCGATGCATCGTCTGAGAATCTTGTAAATGGTTTGCAGGCAAGTGATAGGTCGGTATTTCGAGGGATTTTGTTAGTCAGTATCTTTGGGAATCATGAACGTCACTTCTTGGGTAACGTTTTGCGGCATCATGTCTGGAGTTCAGATAAAATCATTTATATATTTATGTGGTTGAGGATATACGGAAGTGAACTTTTTATACCAATTAGGTATTATTATTATGATAGCCCAGTTGGTGATGAGCCAGACTTCGAATCCGAAGGTCGCGGGTTCAAATCCTGGTGCGGGCCTGTACCGCTAAATTCGTCTTTTCGGATTTATGTACGGATTTCTAATTATCACTTGCTCAACGGTGAAGGAAAACACCGTGATGAAATCCGCCCGTCCAAGAAAATTCATTTTCGAAAGACGAGCGGTCCACCAACCCGCATTGGGCCAGCGTGGTGGACTATGGCCTGAATCCCCTTCGTGTCTCGAAGGGAGGCCCGTGCCCCTCGTTGGGGACGTATATGGGCTGGTAAGATGATGATTGTTTGTGATCAGCTTGGAGCTCGGCCAGTGGCTGTCGCGGTCGCACTGGTCGTCCGACGAGAGCTCCGGCTCGGAGGAGGAGGCCGCCGCCGTGTTCGCCGCGCCGCCGCCGCACGACGCCAAGCACCCGCCGCTCACGCAGGAGGAGCTGCACATGGTATGCATTCATTTATACTAGCTTCCCGCCTTTTCGGGAATGAATTATACATATCACCTTTCCCCATTCTTCTTACCGCCGAGGGCCACGGGCCGCGGGCCTCCCTTCGAAACACGAAGGGATTTAGGCCATAGTTCACCAAAATCAATTAGTCATTTATTTCAAGCTAATGGCATACAAATATACATTGCTCATTATTCCTTTACATTTAAAAAAATAAAATTATTTTAGTTGTACTATATTATGTATTATGACTTAATTTTAAATGTTATTTCCGTACAAATTATATCCATGCATTCATGAAAACTGCATGAAAATCGGTTCGGTAGTTTTTGAGTTTACCGCGTTCAGACAGACCTGTGTCTTTATTTTATAGGTAACTAGCTTTCCGCCTGCGGCTCCGCCCGCGTGGACTACAGGTTATATCGTGCCCAACTGTGGGATAAAATGTAGCCTATGTCCTTTCCCAGGCTCTAATCTATATCTGTACCAAATTTCATCAAAATCGGTTCAGTAGTTTAGGCGTGAAAGACGGACAGACAGACAGACAGAGTTACTTTCGCATTTAAAATATTAGTAGGGAAGTAGGGATATAGTATGATATAGTGATAGGGTGACTTTAAATTAGTTGGCGAAAATTAAGGGTGCGAATCAGCTCATTTAACTGATAAACTTTCCTAAGAAACACAAAATTTGCGTCTCTATTTAAGGTCCTAATTTATTAGTCACTTACCTTCTAAGGCGTTATTGTATAGGTTGATAGTATTCCAAAAAACAACATAAAAATTAATTATCTAAAAATTAAATTTTGTAAAAAAAATAAAAAATGAATTTTCCATTTAAAGATAAAGAAATGGTTCTCTTTCGATTATAGCCGTCCACTCCCCGCTCGCCCGCTCTACTACTACCATTATTATTTACGTTTGAATGGATGGGTTTATTCAACATAGTAATGAAAAAATATCATAACAAAATTTTTCAAGACCTTTTAAATTTAATATTATGGTTTTGTTTTTTGACTCAAATGATATATTTTGACCTACACAATAACGTGTTAAAAGGAAAGTGACTAATAAATTAGGACCTTATATAACTTAACCACAAGTCTTTTTGTCTGGAAAGTAGATATAAAACCGCATAAATGTCAGTGAAGGGTCAGCCTAAACATTACTGTCGCTCAAGGCACTAATGGGTAACCAAAGTTGCAAATTATCACGAGCGTTTCCGTTCTTCCGAGTACACGTTAAGCCGTCGGTCCTGGCTGTTGTCGATTAACTACAGTCTTCAAACCAAGTCAGAAGCTATTTGGCTGTAAACTCTGACACCAGGTGAAAGTCAAAATTGCTTTTTTCCATACTTAAAATAAGTCAAAGTAATGGAGTACATTAGAGAATTTAAATACATACATATTCGTTCTTTTGACTCTACCGACTCTACACCTATTCGCAAAAGTGCAGTGTTCCCCCGAGAAGAGTTAGGAACCTTTGCGAATAGGCGAGAAAACTTCGGGGATAGGCAAAAACTCGGAAGGGTGCTCTTTTGGGTTAGTCAAGTTCGCTACATGCCTACACGATACCTTCACGTTAAGAAAGGTAGGAACTGATTATATGAATTTTGTTTAGCTACGAGAAGCTCGTCGCGCGGAGCAAGCCAACAACCCGCATTATCTAAAGGACGACTCGCCGCGCTCCTACCAACAGGACGACGTGCCCGTCGCAGAGATCGCGTTAGAAGTACCGCTACAGATACACAGTTAGTACTGACATAATGTCAACATGTTTACTGTCACCGTGTCACACAATCGGCACTAGCTCCTACCAACAGGACGACGTGCCCGTCGCAGAGATCGCGTTAGATGTACCGCTACAGATACACAGTTAGTACTGACATAATGTCAACAAGTTTATTGTCATCATGTTACATAATTAATACGACGCACTTAGCCTCTTGATTGGACATCAGAAGCCTCGATTGGGCAATAGATACATAACCGGTAGTATCATAATTTTAAATACACAATGAACTTAAACTGAAACTGTTTCTTGAGTAATTAATGTTTTTTTTTTGAATAGGTTAAATTAATGTTTTTTTTGAATAGGTTAACCTCGCGCCGAGGCAGCCCAAAACTAACGAAATGGGTTCTAATTTTGTTATTGTTTCTTTCAGCTAAAAGATCTGATAAGTACTTAATGACAAAGGAAAGCTCAAAGAAGACGAAGAAAGAGAAGCGGCCATCCAAAAAGCGAAAGAGTAAAAAAGATAGACCGTCCTCAGAATCGGAAGATAGTGAAGGTGAGTCTGTTATCCTATCCCGTCGCTCGCTTGTTTACGGCGCGTGCGATACAAATCTTACACACACGGGTGTGCAACAATCGCGCGAGGGTTACGAGCTAATCTTGTATCATCATGTCAGCCGCATGACGTCCACTACTGGATATCTACCTCCCCAAGGATCTACACATCGATCGGTCCTGCGTCAACCGTATCCAGCGGCTTCTCGTAATCTTTACTCGAGAACTTTTCTGCCCCAACGGCCATCAATCTAAGCAATGTATCACTGCTCACTTAAGGCTAGCAATTCTTCGAGCTCTTTCGGTGAACCTTGGTTCTCCTGTGGATCTCTCCATTTCTGATTCGATCGCGCGGAGAAACTCCTAGCATAGCCCCCCTTCCAGTCCTTTGAGTGATCTTAATCTTGTAATATATTTATTTATTAAGTGTAATCGGTTTCACGAAAACGACTTAAACGGTTTAAAATAAAAACATGTGTGCAATTCACACGTGGTAGTAGTGAAACCTTCACAAACGTACTATCTCATTTTCTCCCACTGAATTTTTGTATCTGTCTCTTTTTACTGTAATTTTTTCGTTTCATCGGCTTTCAAATCACAACAATGCTAAAGAAGTTTTCACTTCAAAATTCACTGTCCGGTGTATTTTGAATAAAAATTTTCGTTTATTCCCAATAGTTCTGTTGACAAAAAAAACACATCTTGTTAGTTTCTCTGGGACTTTGGGTCCCCGCTAGTTGTGTTCAGTTGTACTGTGCAGTTTCTGAAAGAATTACTGGGCCCGACGTTTCGAATGACAACTTTCAAAATTGGAACGGTCATATTTCCGTAAATTATGACCCGGGACTTTCCTCGTGCAAGCCAATTAAACGATAGGTTTTGACGAGATCTTCATTTCGGATGACAACTGTCAAAATTAGAATTTGGGCCATTGTGCCTAAATGTTATCAATATTATCTTGATAACCTATCAATAATCTTTTTTTACTTGTTTCAATTTTTTTTATATTGTACTAGCGGAAATACAGCAGTATTCCCTCGAACGTAATAATAGGGATTAAGAAATAATAATAAAGAAATTCAGGTAAGTAAATGTAATTGTAATTAAACTAAATAAATCAACTAAATAACAATAAAGAATTAAAAATAAATTACCAATAACATAGATATCTATGCCTATATATTTCTGGAAGGTGCCTGCAAATTACGAAAAAAAATTCAAACGATAAAGACTTAAGCATACTCCCGTAAAACTGAATAACGAACATGTTTAAGTGTGTTGATGCTGCAGTGTATTGATGTTGAAGTACAGAGGCAAGCGCATCAGGTTACTCCATTTTCATTGCAAAACCCCTCTTATCACAACAGCGCAGAGCGCACGCTTGTGGTAACCTGATGTGCGGCCGTCCGTACATTGTTGTGAAGCGCTCGTAGCCCAGCGGCGCTCGCTGATCTCAACCGATCAGTGAAGTTAAGCAACGTACACAGAAGCAGACTGGAACCTGATGGGTGACCAAAGTAGCAATTTATCACGAGCGTTTCCGTGCGAGCACGTTGTCGGTTCCGGTTGCTGTCGATTGCCTACAGTGGTTGAACCAAGTCCGAGGCCATTTGGCGTTTTGAAAACTCTGACACCAGGGTTAGCCAAGTTCGCCACACACTTGACTATACCTACACGATAAGAAGATGATTGTTTATGTGATATGTGTATTATTTTGGATGTGTTAGAGTCGGCAAGCCACGTCCGGCCGAGTGTGGAGGCCGGCGGCGAGCTTCCGGAGGGCGCTGCGCTGTCGGACGATGAGCCGCCGCCGCCGCCCGACGATCCCCATCGGGCTCTTGACCTCGATCTTGACCTGTGAGTAGGCACATGTAAAAAAACAAACAAAATAAAAGATAAATAATTAGGTGGTCTGCGACGTTCCCAATTTCGATTTCCGATCGTGGTAAACATTTAAAAAAAGTTGATCTTTAGAAAAATCTACTATTCTCGGGTAAACAGTAAAAGTCTGTAAGAGGAATGCGAGGGTTTTTCTGTATGATGGGCGAAAGGCTGCATAATGGTGAGAGCTGATCAACCTCTCACCATTATGCAACTTGTTCCATCTGATAACTCTAATAATTTGTGCCAAACGTGGCATCTAGTTGTTCTAAAACCACTGATGCTCGCCTACCCAGTTATGGATTATGGGCGTAAGCGTATGTATGCATGTTTAGAAAAAAGCAAAACTATTTGATAAAAGAAATAGTACCCATGTGAACTCTTGTTTGAATCACCTGTCTTAGTACTAAAGAGTTCCCTCCATAGATCTGGGGCACTATTTTTGAATCGCTAGAATCCACGCAAATCGATAAGATATTCAAAAATAGTGTTTAGATACGAGGGTACTGGAACCCAAACCGTAGTGACTTTTTTTACATAGAATCGATATGGTTTTCGACATGAAGTAATTCTGATAGTGTAGGTTGAATTATCCAGATTTATTTTTATCTACATTCTTACTAATACACTCGGCTTCAAAAAAATCGCACGTCCGTAAAAATAGGCTTTAAGCACTGTTAATCCTTAAGACAAGCAGTTATTCGTAGCAATATTGGTATCATTTGAGAGCCCTATAAAAACTCTTTAAAAAAATATCCATTTCATTTGATTAAAGAAAAAGCTTGACACTTTAAGTCACTGTGAATGACAATGGAACTGATTCTCCTCTTCAAATTTTGTTTGTATTGTTTTGTTTTTTGGGTATAAAAGGGTCGATACAGCTTATTGGGGGATAAATTTGCTACCAACAGTCGAAGAAGACACAGAAGAATATCTTTCATCAGAAAAACGTCCTTGAAGATGGACACTACTGCTGCTGAAGCCGCCCAAGTTATCGCACTACTGCAATCAGGACTACGTCAGTGTGATGTTGCTCGGCAATTGCACTTGAGTCGCTTTTCTGTTCGAAGAGTGTACCAGCGGTTCCTGCAGACCGGTGGCTTTGTCCGAAGGCGTGGGTCTGGTAGAAATCGCTGCACTTCTGCGAGAGATGACCGATTCGTCGTATCGAAGTCTTTGAGAAATCGGTTCTCTAATGCTGTTGAGTTGCAACAGCAGCTTCAAGCAGTTCGTAGAAGGGCCGTGAGTGTCTCTACAGTTAGAAGAAGACTAAAGGAGAGAAATATTGTGGCTAGAAGACCTGCCACGGGTCCAAAATAAACCGCAGCGCATCGGCGAGCACGCCTGCAATTTGCTCGCGCCCACGTCAATTGGACCCTGGACCAATGGAGAGCTGTTCTCTTCTCAGACGAAACGAGAGTGTGCCTTTTCTGCAACGATAGACGCAAAAGAGTATACAGAAGACAATGGGAACGTTTTGCCCAAGCCTGCATCCAAGAGACGGTAGAATACGGTTCCTGCATGTTCTGGGGCGGCATATCTGCCGACGGCAAAACTGAACTTTCTTGCGTCTCTCGGACCGGCGGTGCTCGCGGGCAAGGGTCGATGACTGCTCACCGGTACATCACAGAGATCCTGGAAGAACATGTGGTCCCCTATGCTGGATTTATTGGCGACAGGTTCACATTAATGCACGATAACGCTCGCGCGCACACTGCTGGAATTGTGCAGGGCTACCTTCAAGAGGTTGGGATCCCTGTCATGCAGTGGCCAGCGAGAAGTCCAGATCTGAACCCGATAGAGCACATCTGGGACCAGCTGAAACGCAAGGTTAGATCCCGTGATCCCGCTCCCGCGACTCTTCAGGAGCTCCAAGACGCCGTTATTGAGGAATGGGACAGAATCCCTCAAGAAGAGGTCCTAAAGTTGGTGCGATCCATGAGGGAGCGCATGGAAGACGTCATTAGGGCTAGGGGGGGTAAAACTAGGTTTTAGGTTAGTTTTAAGCAACTTTGTTTTGAAAAATTAATCAGATTTCATTAGGGTTTTTTAAGGATTTTTATTGTTTTGTAAATTGTTCTCAGTTCCAATAAAAAACATTGAATGAATTATTGTTTTTGCATTCTCTGTTTCCTTACCTTTCAAATGATACCGAACATTACCAATATTTCATAATACAAATACGATTGAAAGATGTTTAAAATAGATTTCGTAAAAGGTGCGATTTTTTTGAAGCCGAGTGTATTATAAACGCGAAAGTTTGTAAGTATGGATGTTTATTACTCTTTCACGCTCAAACGGCTGGACCAATTTTGATAAAACTTGGTATGGAAGTAGCTCACACCCTGGATTAACATACAGGCTACATAATTTTCCCTAATTCCCACGGGAACGAAGTCCCGGGCGGATAGCTAATAATATTTTATATAGGAAAGATTTTGGGATGTTTGTAATGAATAAACTCAAAAACTACTGGACCGATATCAAAAATTTTTTCACCATTAGAATGCTACATTTTCAGTAACTGGCTACATAAATTTCCCGAATTCCCACGGGAACGAAGTCCCGGGCGGCAAGCTAGTTCCGGATAAGTTAAAGCCTTTCTTCAACAGTTGAGATCTCCTAGTTCGTTTAGCTTCTGTTTTAAAATTAGAAGGAAGTTCCTGGATAAAAAATTAAAAACTGTCTTATATGCCTTTGAAAAGGGCGATGAAGTTGGTATTGTTAATCGCAGAAGTAATTTTCTCTCTGTATATCTCGTTCGCTGTCTGTACGGAAGAAGTAGAACGACAAAAATATGACGAATTATGAAACGCGTCCAGTTCATGTTAACCCGTAGCGCAAACTTGGCCTCTCCGGCTCACGCAAGTTCATTTAAGCTCTTACTCAATCAAGCATTTCCAGTCAGTAGAAATTGACGTATATAATTTGATTACAGACCTCTTCGCGAAGATGAACTTCTAACATCCAGAATACACCAGTATCCCTCGCCAGAAACGGGTCTCCTCAACAAAAAGACTAAGGAATCCAAAAAGTCTAAGACTACAAAAGATTCTACAGAGAAATCTGTTAAGAAAAAGAAAGATAAGAAATCAAAACACAGCAAAGTTGATCTAATATTCCCAGAGTTAAGCAAAAATGACGGTGAAGATATGCTCCTAACTAATGACAATAATATAAGTAAACAAAAGAAAAAGGAAAAAGACATCGGTGCATATGGCGACCACCACGTCAATAGCACCAAGACTGAGAAACATAAGAAGAAAAAGGAATCGAAAGAAAAAGATTCCAAGAAAAAAAAATCTTCTAAGAAAGGTAAGTAAAAACAACTATGGCAATCTGGTAATCATAATTAACCTGATTGTTGTGATAATTGTTTTGTTTTGAGTAAAATGTTTTTATTTATTTTACAGAAAAACACGAAACTAAAGTTGGGTATGAAGAAGCATTAGGAATTTCCACTCCTAGCAAAGAGGTTATATAGTGTATAATATTATATTCATGAATGACACTAAGTCCTTCGTTCTCACCACAATTTAAAAAGCTATTTCAGTGCAATTGTTAATTTGAACAACTTAGTATTTAATATTTTATTACAATTAGTTACGTATGTATTTAGGCATTGTTTTCATTCATATCTCAGTGAAAGATGTCCATATAACAAATGATGTAATATTTCCATAAGTCAATGTAGTTACAAAATAAAAAAAAATATCTATATAATCATGTACAGTTTTATTAAAAACGATTATGCAAACACAATTTGTTTCTTTTAAATATAATTTATAATATTGCAGTCAAAAAAACAAAAGGGACAATAAAACGCTAAAAAGTACAATTTTAACAAAAGATAAAAAAACTGTCAGAAAAATATAACTTGGAGAACTCAAGAAAATTGTGTCTACTTAGCGCAGGGATAACGTCGCTTCATCGAACTTTTTGCGCCGACTTCACCACCACTTGGGCCACCTGATCCTTCTCCTGATTTCACTGAAATTCTAACCTGAAAGTTAAAAAAAAAACAATTTTGCTTTTTCGTGCTTCTACATATTAAAGGTCTGAGGATGCTACAAGACATCGAAATTAATGACACTGTCCGTCCTCATAGTATCTTCATTGTAACAAACTGCTGCAATCGATTTTTTAGCATCCTGTCGTGGTTTAGGTACCTACCACGCTGCTACCTTTTTGTATAAACAGATGTAATGTAGGATAACGTAAGCCGTAATTATAAATGTGCGTTTGTGGGGATGGATGCGTTTTTGTTAGGTACTTATCCAAACTGCTGAACGAATTTTGATGGAACTTAATAGTCTAAGCGGTCACAAGAAAATTGAAAACGATCAAGGATACGAGTAGATTTGTTTTGATGGGTTGTATGGTGATTGCCTGATGTGAATTATGTCGGTCTGCTCTCAGTGGTTGCGTCTTCGGCATGAAAGGGGCTTCATTGTTGAGAATAAAAACGATACTGGAAATGGTCAGTTTAGTGTGTATTTGTAGTATGACATCTACGGTGTTGAAATAAGTTGGTCTGCCGGCTCTCAGTGGTTGCGTCTTCGAGAAAAAGCGCTTGAAAGAGCTAGGTAAATAATGAAATCAGCAAAATATAGTGTTTTATTGATTAAACTTAACTAATCATCTTTGGATAAAAATCATATTAATTATTAAAATATCAGTAGACATTGACGCATCTTTGGATAAAAAATCCGCTCTACTAAAGTGAAGCATATTATAATAATAATAAAATAATAAAATCATTTATTATCAGGCATCTAAGGCCCATAGATAAATACCTTACAGACTAACATACATATGAATTAAAAAGAGGGAGCCGGGAATCTCCCTCGGAAACGGCGGAACACCACGCCCTCCGGCCAAAAGCTCTCCTTCATGACTGTCTCCAGCATGAACGTCGGGAACCGCACCACAAATGCTTTGAAACTAGCATGGCATATTGCCATGCTTTGTCTTGAGAAATTATCTACGTAGTTAGATCTCCGCTAAATGGTTCCATCTCCGAGATACAGGTGTGGTCCAGCTGTAGTGACGTCACTGCAGCTGGGCCCCAAACAATCCCCGATAACTTAAACGCGGCCCCGAGAAATTCTGTTTTCTTTGCCAATCGTATACGACAAATTTTGGCATAGTCAAAAATTAAAATTTCGATTGTGGCCCGGCTGTGGTGATGGACTCGTTGAAATTGTCTCCAACAAAGTAGTTTATTTGTAACAGTCCAATGATGATGATGATGATGAGTCCAATAAATTTAAAAAGTAAAGAGGTATTGTACACAGTAGGGTTTCCTTTTTACTAGGCTATTTATTACTCAGGTACATTCTTAATCGATATTTGGGTTATAAATAAAACACTACATCTGCTTCGGTCCCAGATGAAAATATCAAGGGGGTTCTTGATGTGATAAAAAATAACTGCAAAATATCAGATCTGAAATAGGTTTATTACATATATATATGAAGGCATACAAGTTGAGTAACGATCAATAAGTTCACAAACTTTCCCACAATTTCCTTGATTAATTTCACAAGTCGCTACATAGGAATATTTAGTACATCCATAGAAATAATTATTGCATTGATACACGTTTCAAAAACCCTAAAAGGGTGAAATATACATAAAAATACTTCAAAATAATTACTTACTCAACTTGAAAGTAGCGACTTCGAATCGTTGTTTCCAGCAATTACAATTCTGTCTTCACTTTACGTAGTATGCTACTAATTCGCTTATAAATGTTAAATTATTTGAACTAGCTACTTAACAATCAACAACTTATTAACTAATAACACTACTTTTATGTAAATCAATAAATAATTTATGAATGAAATAATTAATCTAAATGAGTTACAAATATGGTATGTTGTTATACAACTTGCTGTTCCATTATCTCGTGACTATAATAAATTACAGTAATAGTTATAACAATATTGACAACATTTGCATGTAACACTATCACAAAATACATCAAAAAACGGATAAAAAATAATATGAAACATTACGTCCTATCTACAAATTAATAATGGTGAACATACCTCAATTCGTTCTTTACTTGTAAATAGTACATTCAAAATGAGTAATATTCATAGCAAGAAACACAAAATGCGCACATGTTTAGTTATCCTAAAGGCCCGTACACACTGCCGCCGTCGGCTTTTTATCCATTGCCGCAGAGGAAAGAGAAAGAGTCGCCATAGCCACTCGGCAATAGTGTGTAGTAGCCTTTATATTATAATACTAGCTATTACAAATGTAAAATGATATTTGAACTTTCATAATGTCTCGTAATTACTGGTAAAATAATGTATTGAATACGTCCAACCAATACGCATACCAATATTTAGTAATGTGTACTTTAGTTTAAAGCGCTAATGCTTAGGTAAGGGATGGTAAACTTTTCCCAAAATCGATTTTCGTCCGATAAAAGTGTACAAGTTTTTGTGTGCCATTTTTGGTACAAGATAGTTTGATTTTAGAGTGAATTTACCGTTTATGTCAAAAACATTTTCTTGGAGTATATTAGTATGATTCTCACGTGAAACTTTCCCCAAAGAATCCATATTGTTACTTTAATACTTTATTTTATAGCAATCAGTTGATAAAAATTTTTTTGTCAGCCCATATACGTCCTCGTCGAGGGGCAGTAAATTTAAAAACGAAATTTTATTAATGTATCGATTCATTGAGACATGTATGTCGTGTTAATTCCAAATAGACGTTAACTTAATTCGTAGTCATATTTTTAAGTCACCTAAATTTTTTATCTCCATTGTTCGCACCAAATAAGAAATATAAGAGGTGTGTTTGGATCGAACCAAATGATAGGCAATCTGAGGACTTTTTCGATAAAATCGTGAGCTCTCTTTGCATCGAGTTGAAAGTTCCATCCCTTCCCGGCTGAATAGTGCAATGCTGTGCTAATACTGTCTACTCCTCCTTGATCATGTACGAGGGTATGTCGAACTTCACCTCGACGCCCGCGTTGCGCGCGAGTTGGATGATCTCTGAGAGTTGTACGGCGAGGCGGGCGGCCTCGTCCAGATTGTTGCGGGGCACTATACGGAGGCCCGAGTCCGCGATTAACTTGCGAGCTTCGTTCACTTTCGTGCCCTGAAAAAGATTAATAAATAAATAAATAATTTTAGGGAAAGAATAAAATTTCGGTGTGATTTTACCCAATTACTACAATTATATGTGATTATCCCTCGTTTTAAAAATACTAAGGCCCATATTACAGGAGACTCAAGTCTTGGTCTATCTATACTGAAGTATTGATTGTCCATATCTCTCACTATCATAATGAAAAGCAACTGCTACTTAAGTATAGAGAGTCACTTTCTGTAATACGGACCTAAGATTATATACCATGCAAAATATACACATCAACACGGTCTAGGGATATTGTACGATTTTTCATACAAAAGAGGTGTGTTTGAGAAGCTACAAAAGCTTATTCGAGATACATGGAGCGCTATAATTTTGAGATGAGCAAGTGCTAAACCTGAATTTTCAATTCTAATCAATAGATTTTGTTTTAATTGAAATTTGTGAAAACGTGACGAAAATGAAAAAAAAAGCGTAAATTCGACTATTTTCATACAAAAAGCAGGCAAAAAGTGCATTTTCGTTTCTGTGACGTTTTCACAAATTTCAAGTAAAACAAATTTATAGACTAGAACTGAAAATTCAGGTTGAGCACTTGCTCGTCTGAAAATTATAGCCCTCCATAACTCGAGTATGCTTTTATAGCTTCCCAAACTGCAACAGACCTCTTTTGTATGGAAAATCGTGCAATATCCCTAGACCGCGTTAATGTGTGTATAAATGTTAATTAATATACCATGCATCGTGAAGCCGATATCAATTCGTATTGATCGACATTAAATTCGTCGTACACAAAGTGAGTTGTGAGCTACGTCCAGGACTATTATTTTAACTAAAGGTGTAAACAAATGCAGTAATGTAGGATCGATGTATCATCGGTGACTCCTGCATTAGAGAAGAAGCTGAATTACCGACTGTGACTGGCTGAAATATCACTAGAGCTAGAACTTTGAAAATTTGCACGACAGTAATTTTGTTACGAGCCGTAATGTAGGTAATTAAAGCGCCCGCTAAATAAGGAATCCATAAAGTTCCCACGGGAAACGAAGGTACGCGTTAAATGTGACCCACAATCTATTTCCCTATAATGTGGAAGACACGAGTTCAATTCTGCTTGGGGCATGAAACTTTTTTAAATGCACGAGGTTATGGCCTAGGTTAAACAGCTAGTGTTTTCAACAGACGCGGGGAGAACTCTAAAAGCGAAAGATATGTGTAGGCAGTGAGCCAACACGTGCTAGTAAGAACCGTAGGTACACACGACCACACATCAAATTACAATTATTTACGTCGCCCTTTTCTTTTAAAATAGTTGTCGTGAAGCTAGACATAATCGGATGTGCTGTTGTCTGTATTTGTTTATACTTTTTTTTACCTTCCTATCTGTGAGGACCTATTATTGGTTTTGTGTTAGTACATTTAATGCTAAGTTATTTAGTAGCTATTGGTCTTCCTAAAATTAAATATTGGGTGACTTTAATATAGCAAAAATTCAAGATGTGAATCAGTTTTCAAACGAAAGTCAACGTTCACCATCGAACATATGTCAAAATATGACAAAAATTATTGCGTCTCCATACAACTTTTTATACAGCACAATGCTGAGCTTGGCTCCTTTTGCTTCGGTTAATCTAGTTCTTACTTTTTACTGTTAATTTAGTCATTGTATCGTAGATTTAACTTTAGCAATAAACATGATTTCATTTCAGTTTCATTTCATTTCAACTTGTGCGATCGGTTGATTGCCTCAGTATGAAAGGTCATTTTTTTTTATTAGTTCTTTAGAGAGGTTTGGTTTCATAAGGATAATAATCAATTAATCACCGCCTAAAGTTACGCTATGTAATTTAAAGCTAATTTTTTTATAATAAAATACTTACAATAAACCTGAATAAACCTGTAATTGGCTTTACAATTAGACCTAAGCTAGCTATAAATTTTACATGTCTTGTGATTAAGCTGTTGGTTTTGTACAATAAATAAAATCAATCTTCGACCACATCTTTAGATAATCTAAATGTCAAGAGCGAACACATTATTAATAATAACAAAAATAAATACCTGCAAGCGCACAATGACGGGGATCTGTATGTCAAGGTTCTTGGCGGCCGTGATGATGCCCTCCGCGATGATATCGCATCGCATGATGCCGCCGAAGATGTTCACTAAGATGGCCGTCACTTTCGGATCGGCCAGGATGATCTTGAAGGCTTCCTAAATACAAATATGGCTAGGTCAGTAAATACTACGTATGTTTTTGGGAAGGCGTTATTATGCTCGGAAAAGGATGAGTTTATTTTATGTAAATTATTATAGATAAATATAATAAAATTTTCGTATAAACATTTATTACACAGATAATTTACAGTATGGGAACTATTGTTGACATGCTGAAATCGGCGAGTAAATTTTATAGAACAGAATAGATTATGTTTACTTCAATTTATTAAAATACAAGTGTTTCAACTAACATTTTCGAGCCAACATTTTCAACCAACGACATTTTTTCAGACTGGCAAGATGAGAGAACAAGACACGGCCTCCGTTGTTAGTATCTCTCTCGGCTCGAATTAGCTTCTGTACAAGGCGTAATGGAAAGTATACTATAAGACTTATAGTATAAGTTATTAGTAGCCAAGCATATCCTTCCCACCGGGCACTTTATGCAAGTGCCCAGGGCCCCGCGGTTAAGCGCGAAGTGTTGAGGGTATGCTCTACTCTCGCCCGAAAATTAGGCTTTTGTATTACACTTAAATAGTACCTACACTGATTTAACAAAGATGATTCTTAGGTTTAGGTACTATTACATTTTTGTGGGTTAGGTACCTATTACAGGGACCCCATTATCCTATGTGCACAGGGGCTCCTACTAATCCACCCCAGGCAACGACACCACAATTTTTTCTGAATCTGAAGTGGCATCCTATGGTCTCATGCGGTGTGGTAGGCTCTTTAAAGGGCCGTCTGGTTCGCGACCACCCTCCTACCTGAGTCCGACGCCAAACAGCTTGCTGTGGCCTTAATAGGCATTTTCTGGGTTAACTCGCTCTATCGTGGACCTCATCTATGACCTTGGTCAAGATTGAGGTCAAGAGTTACCCATCTTATACATAATAAAAATTAAAAAATAGGTCTATGCAAGTAAGTTACCGTGACAGCCTGTACGGTGGCGCCGCCGCCGACGTCGAGGAAGTTGGCCGGGTCGCCGCCGTGCAGCTTTATAAGATCCATGGTGGCCATGGCCAGACCCGCGCCGTTCACCATGCAACCAATGTTGCCTGAATTTTTTTTATATTAGTAAGATATTATTTAAATGAACATAATATAATAACAGAATTCGAAATGAAATTTGAAATTGGTCGATAAACCAAACACTTATAGACCATCAAAAGTTTTTGTCCTTTTTTTTACAAAACGTTATATGGAATTTATTGCTTGTTTATATACCCTGCACCTGCGTTTCAATATGAACACTTGCATATTATGCCCCATATTTCATAATTCGTGACCGCACCCGCGAGTTAACGTGAACCAGCACAATATGCTACTCAATGTTGACGTCACCGTTTAGTATTTCGCTCTCTGTCTAATTGAGTTTGAACGTTCATATCTTTCTTATTTTTAAAGATATTAAAAAACTATTTATACCAGGCTATTTATGAAATGAGGAAGCTTCAATTTAAATTATAATGATAAATTAGTCATGTACACTCAAGAGCACGTCAAGCTTGACACTTTGGACTTTGGACTGGCCCTGCATTGTATGGCGCGCAGTATAAATCAAAGGTTAGCTTAAACTGGTAGTGTAAAGCGTGACCTGCTCTTGACTGTACCCAATTGTCGGTGTAGCCGAGAAGACAGACTTACCGTCAAGCGCGATGTAGTTGAGGTCGTATTTGGAGGCTTCGATTTCCTTGCTGTCTTCCTGAGTGAGATCTCTTAGCGCGAACAATTCCTTTTGTCTGTACTGGGCGTTGTCGTCGAATCGGAACTTTGCGTCCAAGCAGAAGACTGTAAAGAGTAATGCATAAACGTAAGATATATTTAAACTTTAATATTTCAGATTTTTTAACTAAGTACTCTCATAAAAAATGTTTTCATATTCTGTGAGTCTTTTTGATCAGCTATAAAAATTACATGAAACATATAAAGATTACAATTTTCAATTTATCAAGATTAGATAATATCAAGAGATAGATATTATCTTATCAAGAAAGATACTTGTAAAAAAATATGCAGTCAAATGATGAATATTAATTAGTGTTTGTTACTTAGCTATGTAATCTTAGTCCGTATGGCGTGTTTTTAAGAATTCTACGATTCGCATATTTGGAGTAAAATCAGTTAAAATATTAGTTTAGAGATGGCTAGTAAAAATTACGTGAAAGTTAAGATTTTTTTAAATAGTTGGTTGGAAGGAAACTGAAAATTATAAATCAGTTACTTAAATACTAACCGATCAACTGAATATTTTTTCCGTTATAAACAAAAGAAAAACAAAGATGTGAAGAAATGAACTTACAATTTCCGGTGATAGCATCTTCCGCAAATGGATTAATTTCAATCATAAGAGCATCCTTCTCTAAGAAAAGAGCGTACATTTTTTTCATGACGTCCTTCACCATATCCGCATGTTGGTCCAAACCAATCTGTACAGATAATCATATATTGCAAAATAAATTACATTAATAGTTTTGCTATATGATGAAACTTGTTATATTTCAGTAAATTTTAAGATTTAAGATAATTTTAAGATGTTAATTGACTAAGAAGACATGTTGATTGCTCAACACTACCCGTTGATTGCCATTGTTGATTATAATTATAACCGAGTATTAAAATGAGGTATAACTGTCAAAATGAGGTTTTTCTGACCTTGCAAATGACGCGGTCGATTTGCGCGTCAGTGATGCCCTCCTTGATGTCAATGGGCTCGTAGGTGATGGCGTCGGGATTTTCTGCAGCCACATCTTCGATAGACACGCCTCCTTGAGAAGACGCGATGATTACAGGACCCTGCCATTGAAAATGATGAGTTCATATATGAGTTGAATATCGCATCAAAAGTAGGTATGCTACTCAGCTTCCGAATTCGGAGTTGTTAAACTCGACTTCGATGTTGGAAAAAACTATACCTGTTACTACCATCTACACATGGACAAAACTATACCTGTTATGGCCGGTTTGGTCGAGTGGTAGTAACGCTGCCTCTTGATCGGCGGGTCTTGGGTTCGATTCCCATTCGGGGCAAATATTTGAGCAGATGTTTGTTCTCGGGTCATGGGTGTTCGTGTTTGTCTTTATGTGTGTTCCAAGGGACTCACGACACAAGGGAAAACCTTAGTGTGGGCCTTTGAGTGTGTAACTTTTATTTATTATCTCTTTTCTCGTAGCCCAGTGGCGCTCGCTGATCTCAACGGATCAGTGAGGTTACGCAACGTACACAGGGGCAGGAAAATAATTCAAATTAACAGATTACTAAATCCTTTCACCAAAAACTGTCTGATGTGGAAAAGAAACAAAAGTTGAGAGAAGACTACGTACATTGAAGGACCTCTCCATCATGATACACATGTAGTACTCGCGGCGCGGGAATTTCCGTTCGGTGACCATCACCATATTGCAGATACGGCCGACGGCGCCCGTCTGTTTCGTCACCAAGTATTGCTTCAGCATTTTACCGGCTAATTCGCCGGCTACCTCCGGGCTGCGAGGACAAATATAGAGAAATACAAAGTCTATTCATTGACGAGCCCAAACAACTTAAACATAAACAACTTTACATAACACGCAGAAACATCATTAGGAACTTATCATGTGATTTCTCTGGTCAAAAGAAGGCCCTGACTTAACATAGTATTACTAGGATGTCCTAACATACACCTTCCGAAAAACAATTACCCACATGACGGACAAAACCGATTCATAATCCGTTGCGTTTTAAGGCGTATATACGCGGGGCGTGAATTCTTTTTATACTATCCCTACTAATCCCTACTATATGTAATATTATAAATGCGAAAGTAACTCTGTCTGTCTGTCTGTCTGTCTGTCTGTCTGTTACCTTTTCACGCCTAAACCGCTGAACCGATTTTGATGAATTTTGGTACAGAGATAGATTAGAGCCTGGGAAAGGACATAGGCTACATTTTATCCCACAGTTGGGCACGATATAACCTGTAGTCCACGCGGGCGGAGCCGCGGGCGGAAAGCTAGTGTTAGATAGATTAGAGTCATTCGGGGTAACTGTGCGCAGTGGATAAGTGTGCGCAAACCATTTATTTATAATTAAATACTTAAATACTAATATTATAAATGCGAAAGTAACTCTGTCTGTCTGTCTGTCTGTCTGTTACCTTTTCACGCCTAAACCGCTGAACCGATTTTGATGAATTTTGGTACAGAGATAGATTAGAGCCTGGGAAAGGACATAGGCTACATTTTATCCCACAGTTGGGCACGATATAACCTGTAGTCCACGCGGGCGGAGCCGCGGGCGGAAAGCTAGTGTTAGATAGATTAGAGTCATTCGGGGTAACTGTGCGCAGTGGATAAGTGTGCGCAAACCATTTATTTATAAATGGGGAGGGGGAAGTTTGTGATATTCGTAGGCACTAATATTATAAATGCGAAAGTAACTCTGTCTGTCTGTCTGTCTGTCTGTTACCTTTTCACGCCTAAACCGCTGAACCGATTTTGATGAATTTTGGTACAGAGATAGATTAGAGCCTGGGAAAGGACATAGGCTACATTTTATCCCACAGTTGGGCACGATATAACCTGTAGTCCACGCGGGCGGAGCCGCGGGCGGAAAGCTAGTGTTAGATAGATTAGAGTCATTCGGGGTAACTGTGCGCAGTGGATAAGTGTGCGCAAACCATTTATTTATAAATGGGGAGGGGGAAGTTTGTGATATTCGTAGGCAAATTAAAGATATGTTAATAGAAAATTAGTTTATGCGAGAAAAATCCATATGATTACCATTCATTCACTTAATAATGAAAATATTCAGAATTCGGTGTTTTACAGGTAAATGCTGTCACGGCAGATAGTCATTAAAGTAATTATTTTTTTCTATTAGTCATGTATTTTAGCTTGATATGTAGCATGATATTTACAGCTACGTTATATTTCAGTAAAGCTATGTATGTATTATTATAATTAGTCTGCTTGAGGTATCATAAATTCAAAAACTTTCCTTAGTTGCGTGTTGCGCACTTTTACCCGCAATACGGGTTAAGTGTGCGCATTTTGAATTCATCGGATTAATCCATTTTTTTTCTTAAGTGCCAAGGTTTTATTAATCATTTTTAAGTTTAATTATTACTCAAATAGATACTCTATAATATACATAGTTTCATTTTCCTTCTATACTTATAGGTTAATTTATACACCAGTTTGAATGCTTAAGTGCGTACACTTGCCCCAAATGACTCTAGGCAGGCCGTGAATGCCAACTCATGACCTGCCTCACTCCCTGATGTAGGTTGTCGTATAAGATCGAAACTGTCGGCTTTAACGGTTTTCAGTAATTATAAATACTAGCATTCCGCCCGGGACTTCGTTCCCGTGGGAATTCAGGAAAGTTATGTACCCTATGTCCATTGGGGATAATGTAGTTTTCTAATGGTGAAAGAATTTTTCAAATCGGTCCAGTAGTTTCGGAACCTATCCCAGCCTATCTAATGCTAACAAACAATCAAATCTTTCCTGTTTATAATATTAGTATAGATAAACTAGGCTACCTACAGACTGCAGTGATTCTTAAATTTCGTAATAGGTCAATAAAATAAAACCAACAAAAAATTCAAATCGGATTTAAATCCTACAAGAGATTTTATTGTTTTAATAGCTTCATTTGTTGCCAAACAAGACTATCCTAAGTTTTCCCCCTCGGCGGAGGTGTGCGTAAGTGGTGGGGGGTAAAAATATACCCAAAAAGGGATATTTTTGCAATTTTTCGGTTATATCTCGTAAAGGACTTACAATATCGAAAACTATCCTTCATAAAAGTTGGAGGGCATTTAATCCTGCGTTGGATAAGACCAGATCCATATTTTTTGGACTACCCGTTCTCATGCTTTAGCTCATCAAAGTTGGATAAAGGGTCAAGCAGGCTAAGGGAACAAGAGTGGCCCCCTAACGACGGATTTGATCATTCTTTCAGGTGGTATACTAACAGGTCCAATTTTTCGGTTATATCTCGTAAAGGACTTACAATATCGAAAACTGTCCTCCATAAAAGTTGGAGGGCATTTAATCCTGCGTTGGATAAGACCAGATCCATATTTTTTTGACTACCCATTCTCATGCTTTAGCTCATCAAAGTTGGATAAAGGGTCAAGCAGGCTAAGCGAACAAGAGTGGCCCCCAAACGACGGATTTGATCATTCTTTCAGGTGGTGTACTAACAGGTCCTAAGAACACTCTATGCTTAATATCAATCCTCGAGCTTAATATCAGAAAAATTAGGGTATCACTGAAAGTGTCATATTTTCTAAATTGTTCAAGTTAGATTAACCAAACAAAATCATGTTTAATAATCATAAAAAAACTACAAAATGCATATTGTTAACTTGCATCCTATTATAAAAAATATATTTTTCTTTTGCTAAAAAATAATCAGAGTATCACTTAAAAGTGTCATATGTTGTAAACTGTTCAAGTTAGATTAACCAAACAAAATCATATTTTATTAACCAAACAAAAATAGCCTAAAAAATGCATATTTTTAACATCATATCCTTAAACTTCATTATAAAAAACGGTTTTTCTTTTTCTCAAAAAATAATCAAGAGTATCACTTGAAGTGTCATATTTTGTAAACTGTTCAAGTTAGAATGATAAAAAAGTATGCATTTTGTAGTCTATTTTATTATTATTAAACATGAGTTGTTTGTTAATCTAACTTGATCAATTTACAAAATATGACACTTTCAGTGATACCCTGATTTTTCGACATTATCCTAAATAACTCGAAAACAAAAGAAAATCGAGGACTGATATTAAGCATAGAGTATTCTTAGGACTTGTTAGTATACCACCTGAAAGAATGATCAAATCCGTCGTTTGGGGGCCACTCTGGTTCGCTTAGCCTGCATGACCCTTTATCCAACTTTGATGAGCTAAAGCATGAGAACGGGTAGTCCAAAAAATATGGATCTGGTCTTATCCTACGCAGGATTAAATGCCCTCCAACTCTTATAGAGGACAGTTTTCGATATTGTAAGTCCTTTACGAGATATAAACGAAAAATTGCAAAAACATGGGTACATTTTTACCCCCCACCACTTATGCACACCTCCGCCGAGGGGGAAAACTTGCGATAGTCTTATTTGACAACAAATGAAGCTATTAAAACAATAAAACCTTTAGTAGGAATTAAATCCGATTTGAATTCTAAGCCGACTGGGCTATAAAAAATGCAGATCGTGATTCACATGACAGCATGACGTTTCCTAGCACGTCATCTTGATAAGTGGATTAAGGCGACTACAGCACCTAAATTACGATTTTATGATGCGTAGATAAGCATGACGCACTGCATTAAATCGAAGAAAAAAAATACTACGGTAATATTCAGGACATAAACTAGATAAGTAGTTTGCTGAATACATGATTCAGCACTTTTGGTTCGATAGAAAAAGCTCACAAAGTCACCTCTAAATACCAATATTGTGTATCTTTTAAGCTGTAAAAACGATAGTAAAATGCAAACAGGAACTTGAATTTGCTATCAAAATGTTCGTGATTAAATACTCTCGATAAGTAGTTAACGCATTTTTCGATTTAAGCTGTTACCTTTCCATAAATCTCATTTTACTAACTTTCGAACATGTTTTACGCACGCACGCTTTCATAGTCTGTAAACTTCGTGTATCGACACTGTTCGCACTGCCGGCCCAGGCCTGTTGCAGTGGCGTGCATAGACATTTTAGGCAGGGTAGGCAGTGAACTTTTAGTGATGAAAATTATTAAGATTTTAGAATGTTAGTTAAAACAACCTAAGGTTATTCAAATCAAAATAACCTGTGCTTCCAAACTTTTATATGTATAACAGTTTGAAAACAAAATGCACGGAACACAAAATAAGCGGTTAGTATACACATAGCCCGTGAGCCAATTATTATGGATGTCTTATATTTTAGTATTAAAATGTCTTACTCGGCCTTTTGCGATAATGGGTCAGAGGGTCATCTTAGGATGTTTACTTTTTCTTGAAAAGGTAAACTTGAAAATTACGCAGTTTCGGCAAACAAACATCAGCACCACATTTTTCACAACTTATTGTACTCATTTTGTTCTAAACAAATGTCTAATAATCACTATAAACTGATAAAACATTAATTTGCAAAAGTTTGCGTTCGTACTTGCAAAAGAAAAACAATCCATTAAGAAAAAAATGCCGCAAAATTAAAAATCTATAACAGCCCTTCCAAACTTACCAAATATTGACACTTCTCAATTTGGTAGCATCGCTTTATAGGCAGAGCTTTTTTCGCCATACAATCAGTTCGTTAATTTTTCGCGGGGGAGGCGAAACAGCCAATCAGAAGCCAGCATTTTTAAACAAAAAAGGCATTTCAAACGAGTGCTTATAAGCTTCGCCATCTAGCGGCGGCGGCGAGCGGCACTAGTAACTAGTATAGATGGCTCTGTTTTGAAAAAGTTTAAATTCAGTAAAAATATAATGTTGATAACGTGATTTAGTAAAAGTTTATATTCGTTTGATTCTGTGATCGTTAGTGTACATTACATATTTAATTTTTGTTTTATTTTCCTTGAATACCCTAGGGTAGGCACTGCTTTTCTGCTTGTATGGAATGCACGCCACTGGCCTGTTGAGAGACGGAGATGGCACTATTCCTATGTGTGCTGCCTTTATCGGGTGCTGTAGTCGCCTTAACTGTTAAATAACAAACTTCATATGTACACACGGCAGCACATCAGGCTATACATGTTGACCTTGATGTCGCCCTTATTACGCTCGTAATAGCGCTGGTTTTCGTAGTGCAAATGGGTAACCTGACTTCCTGCTGTCTGTACCTACTACTTCAGGTTAACAAAACCAGCTTTCTGAAAAAAGTTTAACTACACTTGCACCCAGTTACCCCAGAAACGTCCACTAAAGTTAATGTTTCTTTAATTTTCAATTATCTTTTTCGTCTTGTTGACGTAAACAAGGAGCTCAATACTCAGCTTCATCTTTAATGAACGTTTCCAACTGAGTGATAGTACCTACAAACATTTATGATGATGAATGACAAGTCACATTAAATAAAATAGCAAGTTTACAAAACAAACTTGTTTTTGAGGTCTGTTGCTTTATTTTGTATGTTTTGATGAACTAGTTTAACAGACAACTGGAAATAAACACTGCCTGAGTCACTGTTGTTTTGAATTCTTATCTATGAATATGAGCAAATGTCTCATGCTTGACCTTTGTGTCTGTATTGCATTAATCAAGACAATTGTTTCCGTATGCCACATTATGAATACATCGGACTTTGGTAGCTCAGATTGATAAGTTATCTTTTTTCTTTCTAGGTACTAACAGAAAATATTTTCTGCACTTTATCGTAAATACCTAATATTACGGCCTCGTTAATGATTAAAATTCGGAAATGGATGCTACTATGAATGAACAAGTTAACTACTGGCTTTCTATAAAAGGAGCTACTGAACATAAATATTTCTCTCCGAAAATAGACTGTCTGTGCATACAGTTTTGTAATAACTGCCTAACTGTTCTTCTTTTGGACTGTATATTGTTTTGTGTGCCAAATAAATTAAAAAAGCTTCTCCAGCCCAACAACTAGTACGTCGATATGTTGCTTCATTAAAACTGCAACACGAAGAAAGAAACCAACATTTATCTTAATTGATCAACATTATTTCAAAATAGTTCGTTTTTTCGCTTTTTCTGTTCGTTTTTTTTTGCAGTGGTTATTGCAAAGATACCTACAACAAAAAGCTAAAAAAAACATGCAAATAGTGGTTATTTGCATGTTGTATTTGTTACATCTAAACATGTAACAAATCAATGTTTTACATCTAAACATACAACATGCAAATAACTGTTATTACAGTATGTCTAGGTCTAGGCTACTTTTCTAGATGAAAGAAGTTGCAAGTACACATCTGAGAATTTTTACAAACTTCTTTCGAATGTGGCAATCTACCAGGGTGTAATGTAAAATTTAAATTTATTTTAAACCCTCGCGCGATTCTTGCACACCCGTGTGTGCTGGATTTGTATCGCACGCGCCGTAAACAAGCGCGCGGCGGGTTTTATTTTAATATAAGTCTTAAACTTTGAATAACAGTAAAAATTCATAGCTTTATTTTAGATAAAATTTAAGTCAAAGTAGTGAATTACATTAGTTCTTTTAACTCTCCATCTCTATACACAAAGGTGCAGCCTTCCCCCAAGAAAAGTAAGAAACTTCGATGGGTGCTCTTTTCAATTCAATTACAAATTTCCTTATTTTCTAATTTAAGCTGACTCAAACTCTGAACGTAAGGTTGCTTATCTGATAGATAAATCAGAAATTCTATAATAGCCCTTTTTATTACAAAAGTTATTGGCTTGAATTTTTCCAAAGTTAAGTTTTGAATACACATGGGAATTTGTGGAGTTCTAGTATTTATTTGTGCCTATCACTATTTACAAATGTATTGTACTTACGTTTCAACCATACGCACACCTCCTTTAAGTCCATTTTTGAAGGCGCCTCTCCCACGACCTCCAGCAAGTACCTTTAAAGATGTTACTAAATACTTCAATAAATGACATTTGTATGCATGCAGTGTTTGGTTCATGATTGAAATCCAATTAGGCTGATGTAATTATGAGTTTGGTTTGAGTTAGTACTTCCTTTAAAAATTAAGAACTGGCCCATATCTTAAAGGAATAAATGCATGAGTTTAAGTTAACTAAAAAGAAGTGCAATTTTGCTCACTTAATATATTTATCAAATGATTCCTATAGAGTTGTAGTTAGGTTGCACTGTTAATTTCACATAATGATTATTTATGTAAAATTCGCTCCCTATCAGAAAGTCTATGTAGCAAAACGTCTAACAGAGCGAAACGCCTAATAAGCAATCTGCCTAATTAGCAAATCGTCCATGTAACAAAATGGCCAACTAGCCATAGGTCTATGTAGCAGAACGTCTATATTGGAAATCGACAGTTTTTCATTGTGTACACTTATGAACTTAAATAGTAAAAGTCGTATGAAATTATTTATTTTTATTTGAAATAATATGAAAGTTTGTGGGTTAAAAAGCTAGTAGAACAAACATAAAACTTCTTCTTAAACATAATATCTTCCTCAACACATTTTAGATCATCAGCTCATTTCCTACTTGACAAAAAGGTCTTACCTACTTTCACAGGTCAGATTGATTTGAAATTTGGTGTCTTGTTACTGTGGTGGTATTTCCCAGACATGCTAACCTTGAGCTAATGCTGTAGCTGTAGCATCTAATAGTCTGCGGGATACCCAACTCTTCAAAACTTACAGCAGCTATTGCGTGTTGGGGCTCATAAGAATGGTCTCAATGAGTAGGTGTTAGTGAGATGATGATGAAAATTTAGCCCTTAACACCATTTAAAAAAAGTTAGTGCAATTTTCGGCATTTTTTTTAGCAAACGCTATGAAGTCGAACCACACTGAAGCGATCACCGCTGTGGCAAAAAATTTTTGAGGTCTTATATGTACGCGGTATTAAATGACGCTGTAGCGACCCACGTGGTGGCGAAAAATGTTGAAGCGAAATCCACGAGGTCAAATGCCACCCCAGCGAGAAACATTGAGGCGAAAAACATTCGTAATAAGAAAAATGTCTTTTTTTAGCGACTTTCTAATATCACGTTTTGCACCAGACTAGCGACGCGAAAGCCTCCTGTGAATAAAAAAAACAAGTCAGATCATGTCAGGTCAAGTCAAGTCCATGAACTTACTTGATTCGGATGACAGCTGCAAAAATTAAAACTGCTCTATCTCTGTAAATAGTAATCCTGGACATTCCGTGTGCAGGCCAAACGATAGGTCTCGACGAGATCTTGTTTCGAATGACAGCTGTCAAAATTAAAACAGCAATATCTCTGTAAATATTAATCCTGGACATTCCGTGTGCAGGCCAAACGATAGGTCTCGACGAGATCTTTGTTTCGAATGACAGCTGTCAAAATTAAAACAGCAATATCTCTGTAAATATTAATCCTGGACATTCCGTGTGCAGGCCAAACGATAGGTCTCGACGAGATCTTTGTTTCGAATGACAGCTGTCAAAATTAAAACAGCAATATCTCTGTAAATATTAATCCTGGACATTCCGTGTGCAGGCCAAACGATAGGTCTCGACGAGATCTTTGTTTCGAATGACAGCTGTCAAATTTAAAACAGCCATATCTCTGTAAATAATAATCCTGGACATTCCGTGTGCAGGCCAAACGATAGGTCTTGACGAGATCTTTGTTTTGAATGATAGCTGTCAAAATTAAAACTGACATTTGAAATAAAGATCTCGTCAAGATCTATCGTTTGGCCTGCACACGGGATGTCCAGGATTATTATTTACAGAGATATTGCTGTTTTAATTTTGACAGCTGTCATTCGAAACATAGATATCGTCGAGACCTATCGTTTGGCCTGCACACGGAATGTCCAGGGTTATAATTTACAGAGATAGAGCAGTTTTAATTTTTGCAGCTCTGTCATCTGAATCAAGTAAGTTCATGGACTTGACTTGACCTGACATGACCTGAATTGTTTTTTTTTATTCACAGGAGGCTTTCGCGTCGCTAGATGTTAGAATGTCGCTAAAAAAAATTTTCATTTTCCTTATTAAGAATGTTTTTTGTATCAATGTTTCTCGCTGGGGTGGCATTCTAACCCCTTGGATTTCGCTTAAAAATTTTTCGCCACCACGTGTGTCACTACAACGTCATTCGATACCGCGTAAAAGATCTCAAAAATGTTTCGCCACAACGCCAACGGTGATCGCTTCAGTGTCGTTCGACTTCGTGGCGTTCGCTTCAATGAACTTTCGCTCCAACATACCACACGGAAAGTTTTTCGCCACAGCGTGCGTCGCTTCAACGTCATTCGAAACTACGTACAAGACCCGTTTGGCACACGATCTTCCAAACACCTTGTATTCACTTTTGTGTCTAAGTGTCCAGGCATTTTGAGAAACTGTCGATTTCCTACATAGACGTTCTGCTACATAGGCGTATTGCTAGTTGGCCGTTTTGTTATATGGACGATTTACTAATTAGGCAGATTGCTCATTAGGCGTTTTGCTCTGTTAGACGTTTTGCTACTTAGACTTTCTGATAGGGAGTCGTAAAATTGAAATAATTGAATACTTACCTATTACAAAAGGTACTGTTTATACAGTATTACAGCAATCTATGTGATGAAACAAACAGCATAAAATTTACATAAAAGATTAAATAATTTAAAATTGGCCCACCTGAGCTTTGAGCACTAAGTCCTTGGTGTTGAGATCTTTTGCGAACTTTACTGCCTCCTCAGCAGTCTTAGCCACAAAGAATTTTGGCACTGGGATTCCAGCATCTCGCAATAGTGTGTAGCTGATGTATTCATGCACATTCAGGTTCCGTTTCTGTTGTTGGTTTGGGAGTCCAGTCGACGACGCTGCCAACAACTAAACAAAGATCCACCTGTATTGTCGGTTACTTCAGGAATAAGTAAACCAGACACTATAATTGGAATTTTGACATAGATATGCATCACTCAAGTGTAATCATTAGAATGCAAAAGTATGTTTATTCTGTTTTCACACATTAAAAACTAAATGGATTTAGATTTGATGGGTAGATAGTTCAGGCACTGGACAAACACGTAGGCTACTTTTCCATGCGAATGAAGTTTTAAAATGAAAAGGGAGTTAGTGACCACATTCAAACTGAGATACATGTGGATTCTATTTAGTTACGCTCAACTCTTACTAAAAGACCAATATAAAACGCGGCCAAGTAGATAAAGTATAAAAAACGCCGCCAGCATTTCTGACCTTTAACAAAACTCTAAAAAAGAATGAGCTTCAAATGAAATATGCTGAGTTTACTTACATAAAATCCTACTACACTGTACGCTAGAAAGAGGGACCCTTGAATATTTTGCAATTTTAAGAAAAAATAGACATTTGAAAAGTAAAATGTTTAGGAGCAAAATCTAAGTAGAAAATACATCGATGACGTAAGGGCATAATCGAGCTGAAAATTTACAAGGTCAAATTTATAAATACGCTTCTAATTTCTGTTGAAGGGAACTAGCAGATTAAAATCGTAGGTCCGTAATATTTTCATTTTTTGAATACGATAATTTATGTGCACTTTATTAATATTTCAAGTAAGTATGCAAAATATCACAGCCTTGTTTACAGTTAATTATCAAATAAAATTACGAGCCATGCCGATGTAACTTCAGAAATTTTATAATCTATACTTGGGTAATAAATATTATTATTAAATCTATTTACCAGGGTTCCTTTTTTCACAAATAATGTTTGAGCAAGGCCAAAAGAGCGAGGAAGTAAAGTCGCCATTTTTCTAGTTGAATGACACTTTAACGTAGACGGAGAACAGTGTTGCCACCTTGGATTTTTTTAAGGCGCTAGGTCAAGAGTAAAATTTCGCCAGATTTCAGAAATTTGGATTAAGAGAAAACCACCAAATTCCGCTTAATTCATAGCATTTAAATATCAGACTAAATAAACCCTTATTTAAATTAAAAATGAATGAATATGTATGAGAGGCAAAAAAATTGTCGTATCCGACCTTCGTTCTAATTAATTACCTACACTTAACACGCATTTTTTCAATTTTGTGTATGTTTACCTGAGTGCTATAAAGAGAGTAAGCATAGAACATAATGAAATTTCGGAACATTAGGGGATTTCCGTAGATAGAGGATTTAATAGATGTCGTCCTAGCGTATACCCGACAGGGACAATGATAAATTAATCTTACTAAATTGAGAAGGCTCAAAAGACTAATACGTCCACGACATCTCATGTCTATATACTTTAGTAGTATTATATCCGAGACGTCATGATTACGTAAGTTTCAGTACAATTTTTGACAGGTGTGGTGACAAACAAAAAAGCATATTCGCGCTGAGGAACAGAAGATTTGACATTGTATCTCGTTCCCACTTGTGGTATTGTCTATGCTTACATCTTTGTCACTCATGTGTGTGCGAGTCCCTCTATTCTATTATTTCTCTATGGGGATTTCCCTCTCAAAAATGAGCTGCCAGACTCCGTATTGAACAACCGCTAAAAACCACTAAAAAAAATAAAAACGCCATACAAGGAAAAAAATCCACTAGAAGTCTTGAAAAAGCACCAGTTCTGGTGGGAAAACCACCAAGGTGGCAACACTGACGGAGAAGTCCGTCTACGCACTTTAACTAAAAAAAAAGCTAACTTCACAATCGTTGTGACATTCACGTGCAAAATACAATATGACTATCTTCATTCATATCATATGTTATGGATGCGTTCGGGTTTCGGTTTCGGGATAAAACATCATATAAGGACGTACATACAGCAGCACGTCGCTCTGGCGTTGACAATGTTGACATTTTGACCGTGCATTACGCGCTACCAAGGCGCTATCACCATCTTACTCGAGCTGCTGCTGCCTAGCATATGCAATGAGACTTCACTCTGATGAGAGTTGATTTCGTTGATTTCCAAGGAAAACATAATTTGCAAACGATAGAATTCCAATTCGCATACGAATTGACAAAATTCGCATGAGAATCTCATACAAATCTTGTCAATTCGTATGCGAATTGGAATTCTATAGTTTCAAAAATCAGGCCCCTGATTTTTGAAACAATAAAATATTTGTATATGAGATTCTCACGGGAATCTTGTCAATTCGTATGCGAATGGGAATTCTATTGTTTCAAAAATACGTCTTCTTAACTGTTACAACAAAAGCAAAGAGTATGTCACTGCGTTTAAACAAAAGTATTTCTTTTACATACGATAGACGTTGTTAAATGATTTTGGATTGCTAAAAAAAATTCAAACGGAAGGGAAATGAAAAATTATGTCTGTAGAAGTAGGGTCTCTATTTTTGTACCTACTGATTCGGAAGTCTGTCCTACATCTACAATAATATTTTAAAGAGGAAAGATTTGTATTTTTGTATGTAAGTAATGACTAATTAATAAACTTAAAACTACTGGACCGATTTTAAAATTCTTTCACCATTAGAATGCTACATTATCCCTGAGTAACATAGGCTACATCATTTTCCCGAATTCCCGCGGGAACGAAGTCCCGAGCGAAATGCCAGTCTATACATATACATATTATAAAGAGGAAAGATTTGATTGAAAATGAAAATGAAAAATAGTTTATTTTCGTTTACAGATTATTGTAAGTAGCTTAGTGGATGGAGCCTCCTTTTAAGCAAGTAATGTGCCTGTACCAGGAGACTCCGCTCTTCCATAACAACTTATAGTACTTAACAGACAAATAAACTTAACTAACTAAACTCAACCAAACAAACTTTAAAGTACCTAGACTAATGATGTGTCTGTATGTGTGTGTGTGTGTGTGTGTGTGTGTTTGTGTGTGTGTGTGTGTGTGTGTGTGTGTTTTTGGCTGTGTGTGTGCATCCACGGATATAGTCACAGTATTGAGGTCGATAATAGCAGGCAGTAGAATGAGTTATTAAGTTAGCCCTGCGACACTGTCTTGGGATCGGAGGAACTACTGTGGCCAGCACGGAGCTACCGCAGTAGCCTCCACTAACTGTGTATTGCATATACCTACTATAACAGATGTTTTATGTGCCTGTATTTATTATTGGAAGAATTTATATCTCTGACTCTAAATAACTCTCACAGGTTTCGTAGTTTAACTGCATTAACCAGGGGATTAAAGTATTCTTACAATCGTGAAGGGACTTGGCATATATATTTAATTGTTGATTGTTTGTTTGCATTGAATAGGCTCCGAAACTATTGGACCGATTTGAAAAATTCTTTCACCATTAGGATCCTACATTATCCGTGATGGACATAGGGTACATGATTTTCCCGAATTCCCACGGAAACGAAGTTCCGAGCGGAAAGCTAGTATACAGGTTGAAAAAGCGAATCTCCTTGCTTTAATGAAAATCCTGAACCAGTATCACTTACCTACAAAACACTTTTTAAAAAAAATTATCGGTGGGATTTTTTTTTCCTAAACGTAGACACTACTCGGGTGCACCCCCTGAGCGCTTCCCGTACCCCTCGCGTGCCTGGTGTAGGAGTAATATCTACGTTTAGACAAAAAATGGACTATTCCCATTGAAAAAAAAAAAAAAAAAAAAAATACTGGTTCAGGATTTTGAATATAGCTAGGAGTTTTTTTTTCACCCAGTATTATAATCCTACTAATATTATAAATGCGAAAGTTTGTGAAGATGTATGGATGTTTGTTACTCTTTCACGCTCAAACGGCTAGACCAATTTTGATAAAATTTAGTTCGGAGGTCAGCTGACACCCTGTATTTAACATAGGTTACATAATTTTCCTGAATTCCCGAACGAAACGAAAAATAAACTAATCCTTACTCATATTATAAATGTGAAAGTAGCGATGTTTGTTACGGTTTCACGCAAAAACTACTTAACCGATCATCATGAAACTGTACACATATTCTCGAAGGTACTAGAAGTAACATAGTCTACAGAAATTTCCTGAATTCCCACGGGAAAGATTGACAGAAATCAACATAGAGGAAAGCAATCATTAGGTAATTTCTACCACATTTGCAACAAGTTCGTGGCGTAATGGTCAAGGCGTTAAACTCAGAATCGAGAGGTGTCCGGTTCAAATCCAACAGTGACTGAGGTACTTTTTGTAATTTTTTTTATGTTTTATCTTACTTCTTCACTTTATCAGAATCGTGAGGTGTACGGTTCAAATCTAACAGTGACTGTTACTTTTTGTCATTTTTATTGTTCTTTATCTCACTTCTTCTCTTCAACAGCCCATTATGTCCCCACTGCTGGGGCACTGGCCTCTCTCAATCACATGAGGGGAAATGCTCTATACTCACCACGAAAAACATATTCGAGAGCTCATCATATATATAATGTGTGGCCGGGTGTGATATATGTATATTCAAATAATTTTACTATTAAGTACACTCAAGAGCACGTCAAGCCTGACACTTCGGACTTTGGACTGGCCCTGCATTATATGGCGCGTAGTATACATCAGAGCTCAGCGTAAACTGGTAGTGTAAAGCGTGACCTGCTCTTGACTGTACCAAGGCCACAGAAGCAGATAAGAACTGCGGGGACCATTGTGGGCTAATCTGGGGGCACGGCAGTGCCCCCACCAAGTCGAGCAAAAAAGCGTCACGGCCGTACCATCCTTTTCTCGAAGCAATTCAGACCATTTTCGACCCCCTGTAACTTCGTTGTGGATAAAACTAGAAGACTGAAATTTCAGTAACCATGCAAGCATTGTAAAGACACGGTATATTTCAAATTTCATTCAATTTGAACCAGTATTTTAAGAATTATAACGGGTCAAATTTCTTAATTTTGTCACTCACTGACTCACCGATCATCAAAATTCTAAGGCACTTCTAGCAGACCTAGAAGCTTCAAATTTGGAATTTAAGTAGTGTTTGGTGTATGAATCAAGGAAAAACTAAAAAATCTAGAAAAGACCGCAAAAAAAATTAAGCCCATACAGCCAAGTCTTCAGTTAAATTTTTCAATATTGGCTTTATTCGTAACGATGTTTTACGGCAGTTATTATTATTGCGTGCGAAGCCGCGGGTTTAAGCTAGTCCCATATAAATATAGGCGCATGGTAGTGCCCCTGCCAAATCGAGCAAAAAATGGGTATTCCCGTCATGAAAACACGTGTAAATTAAATTATTTAATGCAAAAAACGCACGTACGTATTCGTACTTATTACGAGTGCGTAAGGTTGTAAATTAATTATTATACCACGCGCTGCGATGCTAGTGAGTGAGCGCGGGCCGTTACTACGCGCTGCGCGGTGCTAGCGCGAGGGCGCGGGGCGGGGACAGTGGCGGGGCGCGCGGAAAGGTGAATGTCGCCGAGCGAGCAGCAGCCGCGCTCATACGCGCGAGCGACCCAATGCTGTTCGGATACAAATACAAAATACAAAAAGAAATGAGATACAAATACAACAAAAAATACATACAAAAAAAATACAAAAAGAAATGAGATCCCATCAAAAACAATACTTGTCAAAAAAACCAAGTCTCGCAACTCAGTTGTTCTGCGGTAAAAAGTTGTGAGATCCATGTAATACCAAGTCGGTTATTAATTTATTCAGTCTCTACTTAAGCGACTTTCTGTCTTAATACGTCCAGTCTCTAAGACCAGGATCGTGGTCCATAACAATTGAAAATCAATTGTGTCTGGAATCTCCGTACTCGAAGCATTAAGTTGTTACGTAATAATTAACAGCATCTTATAGTGACGCATATCAATATTAAAATTCTTTAATGTTTTATATAAATATATTGAGACTTGGCCATCGCCTGAAAACACGTGTAAATTCAATCGCCTGAAAACACATGTAAATTCAATTATTTAGTGCGATGGCCAAGTCTCGATATATTTATATAAAACATTAAAGAATTTTAATATTGATATGCGTCACATAAGATGCTGTTAATTATTACGTAACAACTTAATGCTTCGAGTACGGAGATTCCAGACACAATTGATTTTCAATTGTTATGGACCACGATCCTGGTCTTAGAGACTGGACGTATTAAGACAGAAAGTCGCTTAAGTAGAGACTGAATAAATTAATAACCGACTTGGTATTACATGGATCTCACAACTTTTTACCGCAGAACAACTGAGTTGCGAGACTTGGTTTTTTTGACAAGTATTGTTTTTGATGGGATAATGATTTTTAAAAACATATTCGAGAGCTCATCATATATCATGTGTGATATATATATACATTCAAATAATTTTACTATTAAGTACCAAGGCTACAGAAGCAGATAAGAACTGCGATAAGAACGTATGTGGGCTAATGATGATTTTTTATTTTGTGTAAAAAGCAGATGTTTGTTCTCGGGTCATGGGTGTTTGTGTTTGTCTTTGTGTGTTCCAAGGGACCCACGACACAAGGGAAAAGCTTAATGTGGGCCTTTGAGTGTGAAGCTTTCACACAAAAACTACTAAACCGATCATAATGAAACTTTGTACACATGTTCTCGGAGGTACTAGAAGTAACATGTGATACTTTTTATTATAAAAAATAGGGATGTTTGTTATGCTTTCACGTAAAAACTACTCAACCGATCATCATGAAACTTTGTACACATGTTCTCGGAGGTACTAGAAGTAACATAATAATATGATACTTACTTTTTATTATAAATAAAATGAACAAAATGAAGGAAACCGTCGTTGTCAATTATAATTGCGGAATCACAGGATTTTTTAGATAAAAAAGTGCTTTCCATAACAGCCAACACCTCAACTTTAGGTAATTAAGCATCCAAATGATGTGGATCTCATTGCTCATGTTTTTCCGGAATTGCAACAAAATTTGAGTTGTGATCAGTGGTTATGCGCAAGAGCAATATTAGCACCAAAAATGAAGTGGTTAATAAGATTTACACCGACATTTTAAAAGATGTGCAGGGAGAAATGAAGGAATATTTGTCGATGGATACAATTATGGATACGGAACTAAGTACTTCATATCCTGTCGAGTTTTTAAATTCACTTGAACTGGCAGGTGTACCGTCACATAAACTTCAATTGAAACTAAACGTACCTACCAGTAATGCTGATGCGCAATCTAGTTGCTCCTCGGCTATGTAATGGAACAAGGCTTCGTATAACGAAACTGGGGCAGAATATACTTGGTGCTACTATTTTAACAGGCGTCGGCAAGGGAGAAAGTGTTATCATACCTCGGATTCCAATTATTAAAACTGACCTTCCCTTTCAATTTAAAAGAGTACAGTTTGCCGCCAAGCTTAGCTTTGCTGTTACTATAAACAAAGCACAAGGGCAGACATTACAAGTAGCAGGAGTGCATTTAGAAAAGCCATGCTTCTCTCATAGCCAACTACATATATGTAGCGTGTTCACGTGTATCTAATGCCCGGAATTTAACATATTTGCACCCGATGGAAAGACTTATAACATAGTCTACAAAAATGTTCTAGATTAATAGGTACTCTGCATTTTATCTTTTTAATTGTTAGAATTCAAAATTATTTATTTTTGTTACAGAAAAATATATTGTAAGGTTTGTTGTTGTATTGCAATAAAGCATGTTTTGAATTTTTGAAACTTCATTGTAAGTATGTGATTTAAAAAAAAAATTGATAATCCCACCCAAGCAATAAAATATTGTTATCATATTGATATATTTCTATTGTATGATTTCTTATACTCATTTAATGGATTCAATGCGAGCGAAGCTGCGGGTAAAAGCTAGTACTTTCATAAGAGAGGAAGTCTCTCATTGCGTATGCTAGGGTAGGTGGGGCCTATTCTATAAGTACGCTCAAGAGCAGCTCACGCTGGACAAATATGAAGTGTGTATGCAGAGATAAAAAACGGTAAAAAGTCCATAGTGTCAAGCTTGATCTGCTCTTCAGTGTGCAGAAGGCGTGGCTCCAAGTTTACTACACCAAAGAAAACACGATATAATAATAGCTAGTAATTTAGTCATTTCAAAACAAAATTTATAAAACTGATGCAGATGTAATACTTTCAGAATTATTTTTACTTTTTTCTTCTATCCATACTCCATTTCCAGTGAAATAATGGTTTTTTTCCAGCATATATAATATCAAACTTAGTCTTTGTGAATTATTCAATTTGTTGAGATCTAAATATTCATGCTGGATTGTCATTCCATTTTCTATTTTCTTCAGGTTTTTGAAAAGATTCAGCAATTCTTTTATTTTACTCCATGGGTAAAAAACTATAGGACAATTAACAAAGATGTCTTCAGAAGTAAAATCTTGTGAAAGTTTTTCATAAACATATTTCACTTGTACCAGAGGTATGTTTATCCAAAATGGATGTCTTTTGACTATTTTACGTAAGGTTTTCTTACTGTATGATTCACCCAATGCTTGTGAGAGATAAAATATAAGGTCCTTCCCTTTGCCCAAACGGTCCCCTGGAGCTTTCTCAAATGTTTCATAATGTGCTGAGCTCCCAGAGAGGATATTGAGACTTAAGCACCTTTTATTATTTTTATATAACTTTGATAATCTTTTCATGGCAGTATTTTTATGTAGTATCATTTTAAGAAACCTAGGATGGTTAAAAAATGTACTGAATTCTGGAATAGTTCTCGCTTTTTCAAATCTTTCCCGAATTGTACTAGATGACAGTGTGTAAATATCAAAGCATCTCATCTGAGCTTCATTGCTTATACCATATTCTTGCAAAGTCTGTCTAATTTCAACCAAAGAAGAATACTTTTTTGTTGCTATTCTTGGGTGCAATCTTAAAACTTCTTTTATATCTATTCCACCAATGCTTTGAAAATCATATATAATTTTTTTCAAATTGTCAGGATCAGCATGGACAAGATATAAGTTATTTTTAATTTTTTGAATGGGAATCATAACTTTTGCTTGTAGTATGGTAAGTGTTTCATTGATTACAGCCAATGGCCGGTGTTTTATTGTGGGATATGTTTCCACTCCTCTGTAGAATTCTTCTTCTGTAAGATCCAAGACCAGTTCCAAATATCTTTGCAATATTTTCAGTCGTAATTTATGTAATGTTATTTTATTCACATCTTCATAAATAAGTGTTGTTAATGATGTTGGCCATTGTGTCATATAGCTTGCCAGTCTATTTTCAATGTTTATATTATCTAGAATATCACCCCTTTGTTTCAATTCTCCAATAGTCGTTAGCTTCACTAGTGGTAGGTAAGATGTTAACTGCTTTGGCCTAATATGTCGTATTGCACATTCTTTTAGAACTTGAAACCTGAATTTGATTGTGACTGGAAACATACCAAACAACATAGGTTCTTCCACCAAAACATTTTTTGAAAATCCCATTTCTTCGACGGTATTTATTAAATCTTGTAGTTTCTGCTCGTTAAGTTTATTTATAGCAGGATATTTTAAGCTTAAATATTCAGCTTTACTTTCGCTTACGTTGAGATAACTACTTAGAACTGAGAAAGTTCTTCTTTGTCTCATTTTAATTACTACTTTTTTTCCGTACAGGTAGCCCCGAATGAGACTCTCACGACAACACTTTAACATAATTATAAATTAATAATTTTATTATCATAATTGCTTTAAAAATTGTAAAAACTGTTTTTATTTTTGAGCCTTTTTAGGTTATTACGTTCCATTCCGACCTCTTAAATGTCATTCTTGTACTTTTTATCGTTGAAGTTGAAGATTATAGGCACTATAAGCGCCTTATTCACTATCCATCTTGCTGTACGTCCCGCCAAGGTCATGCACGATGCACGATGAAAAACGACAGTGAATAGGCTTGCTGTACGTCGATAATTATTATTATTAGCTTGCTGGATTTGCACGAGCAATTTTTCATCCAGCAAGCGCCCCCACCACCGCGACCGTCGTGCAGATGGATAGTGAATAGCGCGGACGTACGTCAGAGCGGTCCTGCGTCGTGCGCAGTGTTGCCATATATACGGATTTGTCCGTATTTGTACGGATTTTGCAAGTTCAATACGGATGAATCAAGATTACGGATTTTTATACGGATTTACTCTAAACACAGAATTAGTTTCAAAAGGACCCCGTTTTCGAGCCTTCTGTACCTATATTTGACCAATTTCGTCACAACGCTGGTGAGTTTGCTCCACTGTTGTGCGGCAGTACACCAAAATTTCTTCAATGAAGACGAAACAAAGAAATAAATTATGTATCTCGACGATAACGGACCCGCTACTACTAAACAAATTTTAGGGAAATTACCCTCTTTTGATTTAAATCTTGACTCAAAAATGTTACGTTGAATTTTTATACGGAATTTCAATCAAAATACGGGATATTTATACGGAATTTCAATAAAAACAGAAATACGGATTTTATACGGATTTTAGTAATGAAAATACAGATTTCACGTCTACTTCATGTGGCAACACTGGTCGTGCGTGCTTGATCGTGCTTGACTTGCTGTACAGCAGATTGGCATTTAGAGCTTGTGTCGCAAAGTGAATGCACGTCGTGTCGCAATCGCAACAAAATGGAAATCTATGACGTTCAAATGATTCATTATATTAATAATTTGAGTATACTCCGCACGCTTATGGTAAATTTTTTTCATCCAAAACCTCTTCTTATTTTTTTTCCTCTTTTCTGCTGCTGCTGATAACATGAGAAGAACTCCCATTTTTTGGCGCTTTGATAAAACAGGTGGCATTGTACGAGTATAAAACACGTCCTCTCAGATTAATCGTTCGGTTACATCTGGCATGCTGGATGCACGCACGATAGTGCGTATGTTACATCCATCTTGCATGGCCTTGGCGGGACGTACAGCAAGATGGATAGTGAATAAGGCGCTATAGTTATATTTGTTTGCCGACTTATCCACAACAGTTATAGTTTTTTTAATTATACTTTTCGGAAAAGGCAGAAATATCTACATTCATACAGCCATGTCTTCTAGCATTTATTTCTTATGGCTTGAATCCAGGCTTTATATGTTAAAAAACTTGTGTTGTGGTTGTGGTTCTTGTCCAGCGGTGCGGGCCAGATTAGGCGAATTTTCGCCATTTAGGCTATCTCGGAGAGTGTCGGGGCGACCAAAAATTGCGGTCGGCGACCAGTCGCCATTTAGGCTATCTCGAAAAAATAAATAGGGCGATTTAGGCTACTTTTGGCGCTAGCCAAAAAATAAAAATAAAAACCATTAAACTTATTTTTTCTATGCCTATGGTGCAAGGCACCTGGTACTCCCACGCACCGACGGAACATAGCAAGCTGTTTGGCGTCGGACTTCGGTAGGAGGGTGGTCGCGAACCAGACGGCCCTTTACAGAGCCTACCACACCGCATGAGACCATAGAACGACACCTCAGATTCAGAAAAAAATGAAGAGTCGTTGCTTGGGATGGATTACTAGGAGGCAGGCCTCATTTGTGTTTCCTTAGTTGCCTCTTACGACACCCACGGAAAGAGATGGGGTGGTGTTATTCTCAACCGATCACCACACGGTATACCACACGGCTTAAGTACAGTCGGCCAATAATGTGGTCTGCCACCCTAAGGTTTAAATTCGTTTGCGTGACTTAAGGCGACTACAGCACCTAAATTACGATTTTATGATACGTAGATAAGCATGACGCACTGCATTTAATTGAATAAAAAAAATACTACGGTAATATTCAGGACATAAACTAGATAAGTAGTTTGCTGAAAACATGATTCAGCACTTTTGGTTCGATAGAAAAAGCTCACAAAGTCACCTCTAAATACCAATATTGTGTATCTTTTATTTAAGCTGTAAAAACGATAGTAAAATGCCCACAGGAACTTGAATTTGCTATCAAAATGTTTCTGATTGAACACTCTCGATAAGTGTTAACGCATTTTTCGATTTAAGCTGTTACCTTTCCATAAATCTCATTTTTCTAACTTTCGAACATGTTTTTACGCACGCACGGTTTCATAGTCCGTAAACTTCGTGTATCGACACTATTCGCACTGCCGGCCCAGGCCTGTTGAGAGACGGAGATGCCACTATTCCTATGTGTGCTGCCTTTATCAGGTGCTGTAGCCACCTTAAAACAGCAAGGTTGATTTTCCCTGTTAGTTCACAGTTACTCCATATGTCATCTCATTATAACTTCATCATAATACGTTATCATTCTATATTATCTTTTCTTTTTACATTGTGAACCTTAGCGATATTTTGGCTATACGGGAAGTTCTAAAAACTGATAGACTACTTTCTTGGCCGAATACCTGTAATTTTTACCCGATTTTCATTTTTAATATATAAATATACTGTGACTTTATGATAAACAATATGTAATTCACTTTTATTTGGGCTACATTTTAGGCTACTAAAACTAAAATGTTGGGCGATTTAGGCTACTTCACAAGATAAATTTTTAGGCGAATTTAGGCTACTTCGCAGTCAAAAGTCGGCGATTTGACTTCTCAGATGTCTGGCAACACTCTTGTCTTGTTTTTGACACATTACCTCAAATTCAATTCAAAGAGAATTTTTTATTTGTGGTTTGACGTCAGTATCATCTACCTAGTCTGTGGTGGTTTGTGGTTTGGGTTGGGCTTGGTTTGGGCGTTGTTTCGGTTAAATAAATGAATTAATTGTTTCAGAATGCTAGATAAATCGAAAACAGGACTATTTGCGTTAGGATTTTATAGTATTGCATCTTTATTTATATTGATAGCATTTATTAGCCCCTATTGGCTTGTTACGGACGGAAAGTTGAAGAACCCGAAATTTATCAAAATAGGTATGTTTTTAGCACATCATGTATGAAAATGTCTCTGAAATATGTAATAATAGAACATTTAGAACAAATTCTTACATACTTGTGAAAAATTTAACCTATTAATTTTGTTTTTGTAGGACTATGGGAGGTTTGTTTCAATAGGTTCGAGGAGGTTCACCACTGGTACGATACGGTGTTCACGGGCTGCTGGTGGATATTTGAAGAGGAGTATTACATTATACACGACATCCTTCTTCCTGGTTTTTTCATAGCCACGCAATTCTTCTTCACTATCACCATGTGTTGTGTACTGGCGTCGGGCTTCCTGTCTTTTCTATTTATGAGGAAAGACAAGGATGATGACAACTATGTTACCCTGCTAGTCACCTTAGGGACTGTGCTCGTCATTGGTGGTAAATATACATATAACTTTGAGTCTCTGACTTTAATTCAAATTACAAACAGGTACAGATAATGAAACCTCTAAGAATTCCTTGAAGGGGTCAGTGGGTATTTTCGGGTACCCAGGGTTGTTTTTCTTTTTAAAATCAAGATGTTTTATATAACATGTCTAATAAGTGCCTAATAAAAAAAAATCTTATAAAAAGAAAAAAAGATATTTTTATTGGCTATTTTTAAGAAACTGATTAAATATACACAAAATTGTAAGCAAAGATGTTTCTAAGAACTTTTTGTTGCAGGTTTTTCAGGTATTATATCAGTTATAACATTTGGAGCTAGAGGTGATGGACGTGATTGGATGCCGAATTGGGAGCACAATGACCTCGGCTGGGCCTTTGCTCTCGGTGTGATTGGAGTGATATTCCTCTTTCCTGCTGGCATTCTCTTCCTTGTTGAAGCTAGAGTCCAAAAATACAAAAGACTCCATGAAATGCAAAGTAGAGATCCTTCTTCCTACACCATGCGTGAGAGAAAGGACCCTTATACAGGAGGACACACAGATATCTAAAGGTTATCTACACAACTTGTTAGTTTTTAAGAGTATTTGTTAAAAATGATGTCTAATCCGTCCATAAAGTATTTATTATGATTATAAAAAAAAGATTAAATTACTTTTTTGCATCACAGTATTTTTTGCAGCTATTTTTACTTATTATGTGTACTATTTTTTACATCTTCAGTAAGTTAAGCTAAATTTTTACACATCATAGAATTTTGGAAGTGAAAATAATTGAAATGGAATTTGTAGCATCAATTGAAATGGATATGAAATAAGAGATTTCTCTATATGAATCTCAATGTGATGTAGTATAAACATATGCATACATCACACCTTGAGAACGATAGGGGCCAAACTCAATTTGCTTGGCTGAGTTATAAATTGATCATAGAAAAACTGAAAAATAAGTTATATTCTGTCCGATGAATATTAAAACAAAGGCACATTTATGATACAATAAGCACACATTTTAAACAAAGCGAATAAAATAATTAAGTCAAAGTTAAAAGTACTATCTTGCCGAATCTCCCAAAAAGTTATTTTTTGAGTTGAGTCCTTTTCGTTCTGAGTGAGCGCCATGTACACTTTTAATTGCTTATCTAGTTATAAATATTTTGAACCCAATCTTTTATTCAATAGTGCAAGGTGTTTTAAATTAGTGCCTTAAATATTGATACTAATTAGGTTTAAGAAATAAGTAGATGGGACGTATATTATTTTAACTTTTGTAGTACTTACAGCACTATACCAACATGTGTATTTTTATGTTTGATTTAATTACGTGTTTTTTGACCGTATTGATGAAATGAGATTGAAATAAAAACATACAATAATTTTACTATGTATTTATTTATTGAAGTTGTTTGAAAGTTGCTTTAGTCATATTAGAAATAAGCAAATTAGAAGGTACAGTATGTTCTGAAAGCAATGCACTTTTTGATGAGTAGAAACCAGCTGTTATACATTCAGACTCGTCAAGTCCTGATAAAATGCCATGTATGAAACCACTAGCAAAGCAGTCTCCTGCACCAGACACACTTACAACAGATTTTAGTGCTCTAACAGGATACAATTTAGCTGTTACATTATTTGAACGATTTTTCCGAATTGTAAGTACCCCTTTTGAACCCATCGTAATCACTAGGAATCCTATGAATTGCACCACGATTTCAGATAATTTTAATATTTCATCTACTTCTGTAATGCCTTTTATATCTAATTTAGGTTCGATAAAACTAGCCATTGCTCGTAGTTCAGCTATATTCGGAGAAGCGTATGTTGTGCCATATTGCGAAACTAGTGCTTTCACTGCTTTCCTTCTGTCCGTTGGTTCGAAGAAAACTGTAATGTAATAAGGCGTGGTCATTAGGTCCGTATAAAATTAACAGTTACCTACTTTCATTACAAATGAAGGACTTAGAATCACTTATGACTGATAATGTTATAATATATCTAAAAGGACTATCAAATTAAACTGGTGTCAATTAAAAAGAGGCGATCTCCTTTTCAAACCCCGACAAAAAGGGGTGTTATAAGTTTGACCTGTATGTCACGAATGAACCGATTTCGATGCGTTTTTTTTTGTTTGAAACCTAACGTAATCGAGAAAGTTCTTAGCTGTATTTGATCAAAATTGGTTCAGCCACTTAAAGTTATAAGCAATCGGATGGCGGGGGTGATACAATTTTTTTAATTTTAGAGTTATATTCTCATTATTGAAAGCTAGAGTTCTTTAATTTTAGCACTAATGTTTCAAGGCACCCATAACACGAGGGAAACCTAGGCCACTGAGCATATAATCACTACGTTTTAACCTAGGCTTGAGTGCGTGGTATTGTATTGTTTCTGTTATATTCTGCTATACCATAGTTAAGTATTTAAAAAAAAACGCGCTAAAATGTTTTGAATTTAAACTTCGAATTTTTCAACCGTGAATAGCGCGCCTACGTGAACGAATGAGAAGAGTTCAGTTTAGTTAACCCTTCCCATACTGATACTTGGTGTCATGTGGCGCCACTGGCGGCGGCGCTCCGCCCGCACCGTGGTGGGACGATTTTTTTAAGTGTAGGATGTTGATTGTTGATGTCGCGTCGTTCGTTGTTAGTTCTTTCACATTCATTCACTCGAGCTTGTGTTGTATTCAACGCCAACGCCCAAACAAATAAGTGTATTTTATAAAATGAAAATCATATGTTTATTTATTGTATAAATAGAACAGTTTGTTTTGAATATCGCATCGAATTTGATCACTGCAAAGATATTCATTGAACCTCAGGTAAGCATTATTGGTAATAAGTTTATTTTACAGATAATATTAAGTATCAGAAACAATAAACCTAATTATATTTGAGAGTAAACACAGAAGTGAGATGTAAAAATTACAAATCTAGTACCCGCAATGTAGATCAAGAAATAAACTTAATTTTTGCGAACCAGTCCTCGACCACACGGGCAGGTGATTATTAATAATATTTTAAGTAAATATACAATTTTCAGAAATAAGACAGTATCAGATCTAAGAGTTGTCGAAGAATAGGGGAGCCTTACCTTGCAGTGAGAAGGCTTTTGTTCAGAATATATGAAAAAGATGTCTCATTTATTAAAGGGCGACATATACCTAACCTATCATTCTACTATACATATTTAAAAAATACAAATCTTGTTTATCCTTTCTTTGGGTTTTTTTCCAATAAAGTGTTTACATACATACTTACATACGAAATAACCCTAATCCTAAGAAGTGAATTTGTTGGCAAATTTTCATATATTCTGCGAGAAATGTAATTCTTCTTAAGAATTAAGTATCTCTTACTAATTAACTCTCTGAAGACCCAGTGGCGTGCCATTGGAGAGGCCTATGTCCATCAGTGGACTGACACAGGCTGATTAACTCTCTGACATCTCCGTAAGCAGTAAGATTACTTTCATAAATTTTTTATTTTCAAAAATAAAAACAAAAATGTTAAAATTATTCTAATTCATATCCGGATTATAAACGTGAAACTGTGTTTTTATGTCTTTCCTTAACGTCGAAAGGATTGACATGATTTTATAAACAAGGATTATTGGATGGACTGGAGAGTTCAATAGGCTATTTCTGCAACCTTATACTTTTTAGCGGAAAGTTTAAATAAAGACCGTAAAAACTATAAATATTTTTATTAGCTCATATACCTATGTCCCCTTTATAAAACCAGATGTATATGTATACACATATACATTTATCAGATGTTAATTTACACTAAATAGCTTTTTTAGTTCTGTCTTCAGGTGAACTTAATTTTCAAAAATCCTTACTCATAAAATAATCGTCAGGTATATTTAATAAATAAATAAATGAAAAATATTTTGAAAGATTTATGCAGACACAGAGCAAGGAAGGCACTCTATAGACTTTTGGGCTTACATTACAATGAGGAGATGTGAAAAAATATACTTTTTTGTTTTAATTCAACTTATAAGGATACAATATATTTTGCACACTAGAACGTCGGATATCTCTAAGTTCCCACGGTGCGCAAGTGTGTGAATTTTGTAGCATTGTACTTCTAGGTGAACGTTGCGTTGTAGGTAGCTGCGAGTAACGTAGGTACTTGCGGCCAGTGTTATTTCTCCATTCAGTTAGTGGACATTGCGAAACATTCGTCTTCTTGTTATTCATCAGGCGAGGCGTGTAACCTTGTGTAATGGTGTTAAAAGACACTACTATAAAGAGTTTCACGAAACACCAATTTTTGGTCAATTAACATATTGCGAATGTAGGGCATTACCATCGTATCTAACAAACTCTTGTTAACATTGTTGGCTGCTACCTATGGTTACACATTATTGTAAATGTCGCACTTTAAAAAAAAAGATTGATTAGTCCAAGTTCTAAGTGTCATGACTAAGTTAATCCAAATGTCCATAATGACCTTGCAGTATGTATTGACTTTAATTATTGTCTCACGCAGTCAGGTTTTACACTGTGGATTTAAACGTAATTTAAGTGCCATTAATAATCTATGAATCACGTTCCCATGATACTTTTTATGAACATATTTTCTGTTTTTAGACAATGAAGAACAGAAGTTTAGCCGGCAACTGTGGCATTGGTGTGTTTGTTATTGCCCTTGTGACAGTGGCATTGGCATTTGGTACGCCTAGTTGGTTGGTTAGTGACTACAGAATTCGAGGAGCTAGACTAGACAGGTACTTAGTTCCACTAGGAAAATATCATTAATTCAAGATAAATGTAGTTTAAAAAAAATATGACCGCTTTAGAGTAGGTACTTGTAGCAGCACATACTCAATTATTATAAACGTTCTCGATTACAGATTGGGCTTATGGAGTCATTGCTTCAGATCACTACCTGATCCTCTGGATCAGTACCAGCGGCGATTCTTTGTAGGGTGTCGCTGGGTATACGATCCATTCACCACAGGATATGATAGAATTCGTGGTTATCTCCTACCAGGTATAATACATTGAAAATATTGAAGATTGATCAGAAACTTACATTATAAAAGTTACCCAATATCCACTTTTTTTGCAGGATTTATGATAGCGACTCAGTTTTTCTTCACATTATGTCTCCTTGGAGTTTTAGTTTCTACAATACTAGTCTTAATATTCTTTCTGTGTTGCGGGCCTGATCAAAAAAGATTTATTACGCTTATCAAAACCATAGGATACATCATGTTAGGTTCAGGTGAGAATTACTTTATGTTTTCTTTTATACCTGTCATAAGTTGTAAATTGACTTCCTTAACGATAATAACATTATTTTTTTAGGAATATGCGGAGCAATAGCTGTAATAGTTTTCGCATGCCTTGGAAATACAGATGGATGGATGCCAGATCATCCAAATAATTATTTGGGTTCGTAGTTATCATGTTCTGTCATTTCACATTAACATTTTATTTCAAAATAGTGAACGAAATTAAATTACCTACGTACTTTGCGCGCTCATATTTACTTATTGATAAGTAGGTATATCATGTAGTCACAAAACTACTAAAAAGTTTTGGTTTAATGTTAGTAGCACTTCCTGTCCTGGATCAGGAGTTACAATAAGAGTGTTAGTAATTCACCTAAAAATATGCTGTCGCTGTGGCCCTATTTCTATAAAGAGGCTTTACATTTCCGGATTTTCCGATTCGGGAAAAAACATATCTAATTTTTGCAGTCGGGTCTACAGGATCTATATTCTGCATAGTTATAGCTAGGTATGTTTTGAAGGAGAAACAGAATTCCTTAGAGTGGTAGACCTTAATTTTATTTTTATTTTTCAGGTTGGTCATTTGGTCTTGGGGTAGTCGGTGCTGTGGCATGCATTATTACCGCTGCTCTGTTTATTACAGAATCTAATATTCAAGCAAAAAAACGAAGACGTTTCAAAGAGTCACAAGCTCGATTTGAATTCGAACATGAATCCAAAGCATAGTACTAGATACCTGTAACATGAGCCGTCGTAATTGAAGAATTAGGATTAATCAACAAATGTCCACTTACGTAATTGCACTTGTGCCTTGTTATGCGGCAGGTTAATCATTCCAGTATCTTTCATAAAATATTTAAGATTTCACTTTAACATATCTTTTGTATATTTATTTTGTATGTTGATTTAATATATCTTTAGGATAACTGTATTAAGTGTTCAATTGAACAGGGTGGCCATCAATTACAACTTTAAATTGAAATAACTTTTTAATTACTTAACTGAGAAAAAGATTAAATTATTGTGGTAGTGAACTAGTGATTGGATGATCTAGCAAAATTTAAATGGGATAAAATTGTTAACATACACTTAAATGATAAATGTCGGTTTTTAATTTACTTTTTTACTTTTCTATTAATCTAAGCTAAGATAACTCAATTAGCTATACACGCTTGTATAAAACTACTAAATATCCTAATTTGTACTGACCATTGTACCTAACTTGTATTCCGTCCGTTAGTTTAGTTATTATTAGATATAAAGTAAGACATGATTTGAGTAATCTCATGAAGCTGCCTTTTGTACATTAAAATATTCTAGTGCCTTACTTAATATTTGAACTAAGTATTTTAAGATGAAGATATCTAACCCGTCTAGTGCTTGTTTGCACTAGACGGGTTAGATATCTTGTTTGCACTTGTTTGCACTAGACGGGTTAGATAAGTGCTTGTAGAACACACGGGTGTTCAAGAAGCGTGCAAATGTTTAATATTTGTTTCAAACTGACAACCTTTTTTAACTACATTTCTCAAAAGTAGTGTTTTAATTTTAAGCCATCTTACGATTAAAATACTGAAACCAAAATTGTTTATATGTAACTTGTTTACTTTCCATTATTTATTAGTACTAATATGAAGTGGTTTTAGTTAGGAATCTCGAAAAACTGCCTTTTGTAATCGTAATGCCCTACTCTTTTATTGTAAACACATATCAATTAAAGTATTTTTCGCTGATAGAGAGTATTCTTATTTTATTTAGTACTAACAAATAGTCACAGTTAACGTATAATTATTTTTCTAAAATGCTTACTAAATTAGTAAGTAGGTACATATTGACAAAAAGGTTCCGAATACCTAAAGAACTTTTAGGTCATCTTACAATTACATACCTAGGATGGGGTAGGTGAAACCGTTGATTTTGGCTCGATTTATATTAATTTGCCTTCACCCACTAATACGAATACTATTCATGAGGGTACACCTTCAGATTAACGAGGATATGTTGACACCTATTTGTTTTCGGCGTTGAAACTGGCAGTCTTGGAATCTTTCGATCCCTAAGAAACTATTTTATAAATACCTGAAGAATAGTCATTCTACTGACGAATAATCAGTGATCAGTCGATCACTGACCATATCTTTCTTACTTACTTTATTGGTAGGTATCCTTGATAGAATATAAATTGGAAAGAAAAAATTTAAAACATTTTATTACTCCTTTTTAACTTATTTTTAGGAATGTACAAATACTGGTCTCATAAATTGTATTAAAGAGCACTATAACAATTTTTAAAGTTAGTTGGACGATATTTTTTTTCTCATATGTTAAACGTACCTAGGTATTTTCATTCATGCTCTTGATTTTTATGTAAAATGATAAAAACTAAAAATTAGGGTCTGTTAAATTTCTATGAACTGAACTTGGCCAGTGACTAAAGTCACCTGTATTATATCATACAATATTTAATTCTAATGAATGTTTAATTTGCAATTAATTCACAAGGCTCCATTAGTTTATTTAATAAAATAAGTAACATGCGGAGGGTTAAATTTCCCGGTGAATAGAAATCTTTATGAATGAGTGAAATGAATGTCTTTTTTAATTTTAGTGTTGCTAGTCATACTGAAAATTAAGGATCTCTGTGCGTTTTTCGTCCATATACCTAATCTGTGTTTTTCGTTGATAGAGCCAAATATCAACGTTATTTCAAGTTTAATGATAATTTAAAAACATTTATGTATTTATGCAAAACTACTGTTTAAAAATCTGATTAAAACTTAAGATTTGATAATGTATATTTCTATTGTAATTGATGAAGAAGTCGTGATGAGCCGATTTCAAATTAAATAGTCTGAAATCATTGAATGGTTTTGGCAATACAGCTTTCGTTCTGACTGCTGGCCAAAAGGACTAGCTTCCAGGCCAGAAAATAATTATTAAAAATTATTCTGACTGCTGTCAAAAAGCGGAATTAGTGTTATTTCGTAAACAATAAAAACTGTAGATTTTAGCGACAAAACATAGTTGCTTTTGAGTGGAAAGTGTAGTTTTCGCTATACAGTTGTCGTGAGACGTATAAAAACTACGATGACTGCTGCTGATAACGAGTATCCGAAGGCATCTAGTAAGTACAGTTTGTTTCCAGGACACGCCCTTTGTAACGTCTCTCGATGTTATTTTTCTTGGATTTAAGTCAAATTTTCTTATTTTCTTTACCTGTATTTAAAATTTTCAGATGCCACATTAATAGGAGCTAGCATTACGTATGTGGCTGGTCTTTTCCTACTGCTATCGTTTGCCGGTCCTTATTGGATAGAGTCGTATCCTGAAATGTTCTCTCCCTTCAAACGCATGGGTCTGTGGGAGTACTGCTTCGAACGGTACAGATTTCCCGCTTACCAGTTTGACAAACTCTTCCATGGATGCCATTACATTTTTAGTCAGGTAATTATGTATTTCTTGGAGTCTTGCAAGTCTTGTTGTTTATTATTGCAGTTCCTAAAGCATTTTCCGAAAACCAGGGCCATATATGTAAGAGATTGCATGTTAATAGATTTTTAAGAGATTTCAGGGGGCTACCCTGGACCGTGAAGCAGATTTTAAAACATCGAGATTAATCCTTACTAATAATTTAAATGCGAAAGTAACCGATTTTGATGAAATTTGGTACATAGATAGATTAGAGCATGGGAAAGGACATAGGCTAAATTTTATCCCACAGTTGGGCACGATGCAAACTCTAGTCTACGCGGGCGGAGAAGTGGGCGGAAAGCTAGTATCAATATAACATTGCTTCTGAACAATGTGATTGTAACTGAAGGTGTAAACCAAATGCAGCAATGTATAACATCGTTCAGTCAAAATCGTTCATCGAGTATCATCAGTCCCCCCAGGATTAGTAATATTGAAAGGGAGATAGTCACATGTTATTTAATCAGTAAACAGTTGTAAACAGTTACCTTCTGGTTTCTTATTTATCTATTACTAATATTATACAGAGGAAAGATTGACGGCCGGTTTGGTCGAGTGGTAGTGACGCTGCCTCTTGATCGGCGGTTCCTGGGTTCGATCCCCAGTCGGGGCAAACATTTGTGTTAAAAGCAGATGTTTGTTCTCGGGTCATGGGTGTTTGTCTGTATGTGTTTTCCAAGGGACCCATGACACAAGGGAAAACCTTAGTGTGGGCCTTTGAGTGTGTATTGTTATTATTATTATCAGAAATCAACACTGTTTCACTCCTTCTGAAGGAGGGAGTGGCAGGAAAAACCCCGGCGAGGCCAGCAACTTATATTATTATTATTATGTTTGTCTTATGACCCATAATCTCGGGTTTTTGGAAGGCATCCGTGGGGCCGAAGCCAACACGTAGAGGCCCGTTCAATAGACAATTTAATTTAGTAATTTAATTTAATTATTATTATTATTTGTATTTTTGTATGTAACGAATAAACTAACTATTTCAAAAATTCATTCACCATTAGGATGCTTCATTATCCCTGAGTAACATAGGCTACAAATTTTCCTTAATTCCCATGGGAACGAAGTCCCGAGCGGGATGCTAGTCTGTAATACATTGGTTATTTACAATGAAATCTTGTTTCAGGAATACTATGTAATCCGTGAGTGGTTGTTGCCAGGCTGGTTGATGTCAGTGCAAGCTTTTGTGACACTAGGCCTGATGCTCTCTTTCTCTGCGCAGATATTGTTGGCTTGTGTGATTGTCCGCTGGCCATTGCGCACTGTGCTCCGTTATGAATGGATCTTTGTTTCCATCTCATTTGTCTTGGTAGCTTTATCTAGTAAGTTTTATTTGTAGAAAATTTTTATTCTGTGTATAGTTTTTCTTGGATGACTGCAAGACTTGTTCAGTACATGAATTTATTAATTTGTTTATTTGTCAATTTATTTATCAGTTTATTAATTGGTGCAATTGTAAGTTTTCAAGTAATATAAAATCAAATCTAAAAATTAATACTACGGTTTTGGAAGCTATTATAATAAGTAAATAATTAACAACGTAAGTTATTCATATTCATTATTATTTTCTTACAGTCTATTCATCACCTAAAATGTACCTCACATTAACAATCATTTTAATAATTATAATATTTAGATTCAAATGAAATTTCAGGTGCATTCCTATTCCTGGCAGTGGCAATATTTGGAGGCAATTGCTACAGGCGCGACTGGCTGCAATATCCTTCATTCAATGTGTTGTCTTGGTCATATGCATTTGCAGTCATAGCTTTTATGCTGTTCGGTAAGTTTTGGACTTACCCATTGTTCTTCACTGTAGTTACCAGCCTTTTACAAAGGTCTAGAAGATCAATCTCACTTAAATCTGTCCATTATACAGTAATCTACTGAGGAAATAAAAAAATTATCAGTGAAAGTATAAACCTATAAACCTTTTTGTAGCTATTCAAAAAGACCTTTTTTATTTGAAGAATCATATTGATCTTGTATTTTTCATTTGATTTGGTCTGCTGTGTGTAAAGATTTATGGCTTCAACATTCCTCCCCTCCCTTTATGTATCACTTCCTTTAATTATAATTAAAACCCATTCATGTCGCTTAGATACAAAATACTGGTCGATATTCGAAAAAAAACCATACATTTTTTTAAAGAAAATCTCTAGTCTTGTAGTGGCTTGTATGAAGTGCAAGGATATGCTTTATGTGTTTAGGTGTAGCAGCAGTGCTGTTATACTTGGAATCTCGTAAGCTGTTTGAGCTGCGACTGGAGGCTAAGAACCTGGTGGCTCAGATGCAGCACAGCCAGCCTGAGCATGCATTGCAGCAGTTGCGAGACCAGCTGCAGCAGCAACGACAGTGGAACTAGATGTATGATTACTTTTATTAGGACAGGCTGCTGAAATGCAGAGCTAAAACTCTGTAAGTGCATTTTTGTTTGTTACGTCTCATGCACTTGAAACCACATTCTTTCAGCTGCAATATGATAGTGAAGGTAACAGTTAGTATAGGAATGTCAGTAGTATCAGTTACTTCTGACACTATCGACCTTATTGCCTTGTGTTACCTTTCTCTGTCATTCATTTAATAACTTTATTGATAGCATTTTGCATTCACTATTTAACAATGAGCAAGAGGGTGCCCATTAAGATATTTTGGAATTACATACTTAGGTAATTAATTTCTTACTCAGTGCTTTAGTGCACAACAATATCATTATATGTAGATTGAAATGGATCACTGAATTTGTGGTTAACATAATGTAGGAATTCGGATCACGATCAAATAATGAAGCCATATCGTTTGACACAAACATTTATTTGAGTAAATGCCTAATGCACTTTGTACCTGTACATCACAGTTTAGAATTTGAAACGATAGTTTCACGATTAATAAGTCCTTTTGAGAAGCACTCCAGATTTAATGCATTTAAAACACAATTTCTCATTTCTCTAAACATATTGAGTTATAAAGTATTAAAATAAAAGTACCTGTTCTGCAAATTTATTAAAAATTTTGTTATGGTTATGTCACCGTAGTGCAATTATGTGTATTCCAAGTGCCTAGTATTGTGTTTTACTGAATTAGTAGATGTGAGCAGTCGGAAACCTTAGTTTGAGATTGAATAACGTTTTATTATAAAATGAATTTCGCTCGTTACTGCCCGCTTTTAAAGTCCGTGTTCACCAAAAATATAACCAACGCTTAAACCGCGGTTAGAAGCTAATCAGACAAAATGTCAAAAAAAGAGTATGAAAATGACATTGTCAAATCCCTGGTTAGCAGCTAATCGTTGGTTAAATATTTGGTGAACACTGGCCTAAGTGTGTTAAGACTGTATCCAATACAAATTACGATCGGCATTTTTTCACCGTATTCTCGCGTAGCCTGACATCTTTGAGTATGTAGTATTTGTTAACGTTTGTCAAGCTTTCTTATAAAAGATTACGATTCTATTAAATCTTGTTAATATTCTCTATCTTCTATTGTAAGACTATGGGTAGGAAATGATGATGAGAGCCGGTTTTGCTATGCTGATAGAGCTGCAGATCGTTATGACATGACACAATTTCTACAAGAAGTTGGTATTGGACAGTATTTAAATAGGCACGTATGTAGATTTGAGGAATATGACGTAATAGGGATAAAATTAATTTAAATTTGATCGAAGTCATAGTTGTCGGGAGTTATACGGCCTCGCACTGTGTCGTTCTTGATAGCCTTCAGTACTAAAATCTATATTTTTTTCAATACAACGTTAAATATGTCCTGGTCATTTAAAATCTTTGTCTGTTCACAATGGTGTAGTCTTCCCCCGAGAAGAACAGAAAGATTTTTTTTATCAAAAACATTTCTTTTGACCGCCGGATTGGTCGAGTGACGCTTCCTCTTGATCGACGGGCCCTGGGTTCGATTCCCGGTCGGGGCAAATATTTGTGTAAAGAGCAGTTGTTTGTGCTTGGGTCATAGGTTCGTGTCTGTCTTTGTGCATGTTCTAAGGGACCTAAGACATAAGATAAAACATAAGTGTGGGCCTTTGAGTGTGTAACGTTTATTGTTTTTTTTGTATCGCTAATATTAGGTATATTATGTCTTTGGATACGAATCTATTAGTATAGGTTTTAAAATTTGAAATGTTATTGCACATATTATAGGTAAATTCTTGTATCTTAGGTTGACTGTATGTAATTTTATTTTCCGTCCATGCGGTATTTTATTTTACATATTCTACAATGATAGGATTTTTTTATGAACATTTGAATATTTTTAGGAATAAATCTACTTATTTCTTAGTATTAATTTGTCCTAATTTGGAATGCTCTGCTCATGAATATATGAAATGACATCAGCGCTGATTAGAATTGTATTGTAAGTTTTTTCTTATAAATTGACTGAATTGGACGTTTTAAAATGAATTTTTTGGAAACCTGTTAATGATCTGCGGACTAAGTAGGTATGTTTTTTTTAACTAAAAGTAGCTGTTGCATTTGACTAGAGCGCAAAAAGAGCAATTTGCATTAAACTGATTTAACGTTAAAGTGTGTTGATAGCCCAGTCGGTAATGAGCCAGACTTGTGACTGGAAACATTCAAAAGTCCCTTATTTTAATAAGAGCGGTAAAAAAGTGTACATCGTCTGTGTATAGGCCCTTAGGTTACTCCATTTGCGCTCCTGAAAAATGCAATAACTATACCTACCTAAGTATAGGTTATAATTAAACATTACTTATTAAGTTATTATTTTACACGAAAATTATGTTGTTATAATATCCGTCCATTTACTACCAAGTGTTTTAAAGTTTTCTTTTGAATGAAATATATATTTTTAAGGCTAATTAAACTAAAATAAAGGATTTATTTTCTTTATACTATGATTATTATTATCATTGCCTCACCCTGCAATGCCATGTACACTCAAGAACACGTTTGATTACATACACACATCGCGCCTATAATCCCTTGGGGGGTAGGAAGAGCATCACATCAGTGGTTCTAGCGAACTATATGATTATCACGTTTGACACAAATTAGCGTTATCAGATGAAACAAGTTGTACATTAGTGAGAGACGTTCGATTAAAGTGTGTTACACTGGAGAGCAGAGAATCTGGGTCACTTAAAGATTCCTAAAAATCTCGGAAACTAAAAATGCTAACCTAATTAAATAAATTGTGATTAAAACTTATTGTAAAATTATGTAAAAAAAAAACAAATTTGAAAAAGGGAGACTTTCGAAGATAGAACTTTTAAAATTTCTGCATTTACTTTTCCTTTTTTTCCTAATCTGTCATTTAAGTGGTTATATATACCATGTCGATAGTGTTCAATATTTATTATTCAAGCTGTAATCATGTCTCTTTCAAGCTATAATCACGTCTCTTTCACCTGTACAGGAATTCTCACAATACAGCGCGATACAGCCAGGACTGTCGGTGTGTCGCTGTCAACAGTACAAAGAGTTCTCCGACCTTATGAGGAAACTGTCTTAACCTACGCAGACCAGGAACAGGCAGAACCAGGTTTACCACAGCACGAGAAGATCGATATTTGGTGAACACCATGCTTCGTAATCGCTTTCTCACAGGAACTAAACTTACAAATCAGTTTCGACACCTCGGAGAAAGTAACCCTGGACGGTAAGACGACGACTTGCCGAGGCTAACTTGGAACCACTAAGACCTGCAAACGGTCCCAAATTGGAGCGTGGGCACCTTATTTCAAGACTAAGGTATGCCCAAAACCACTTGAATTGGAATATTGAAGATTGGTCAAAAGTATGTTCTCCGACGAATCAAAGTTTATGCTCTACAATCACGATGGAAGACACAGAGTAAATAGAAGACCAGGGGAAAGGTTCAAGCAAGCATGCATCGAAGAAAAAGTAGCCTACGGCGGTGACTCTGTACTTGTGTGAGCCGGAATTTCTTCTGAGAGTCACACAGAACTGATGTTCATAGAAAATAGCTCTTTAACTAGCGAAAGATATGAGGAAGAAATCCTAAATGAACACATTGGTCCATTTATGGTCAATTTGGGTAAGGATGCCATTTTTATGCATGACCTCACACAGTTCAGATCAGATTGTGAATGACTATCTTCAAGAGATGAACATTACTCGTATGGAGTGGCCAGCACGTAGCCCGGATATCAACCCGATCGAGCATGCTTGGGACGATCTAAGGAGATGCGTAAAACAACGAAACCCTCCCCCAACCACGCTTCGTGAGCTCAAAATTGCTCTCACAGGGGAATGGGAAAATATTCCCCAAAATCGTATCAGTAACTTGGTTTACAATATGCCGAACCGCGTAAACGCAGTAATGGAAGCACGAGGTATTAAAATTCAATAAATTCGTAATGTTGTTCAAAAATGTATTTTTTTCTGTTTTTGTTTCTGTTTTTTTCTTAGGTAATTTTTAAAATGTAGTAAATCAATAATTTTATTACTTTCATTTATAATCATAATTTTTTGTAAATAAAATTTAATAAATCATTAATTTTATAACTTTAATTTAAGGGATATTAAATGGTCTATTAAACACAATTTATTTAATTAGGCTAGCATTTTTAGTTTTCGAGATTTTTAGGATTCTTTAAGTGACCCGGATTCTTTGCTCGCCAGTGTATTTATTATTAACTAGCTGATGCCCGCAACTTCGTCTGCGTGTTGTATGTATTTTTATAGACCGAGTTTGTACTTTGACACAACTACAGATTTGTACATGAATTGCCGTTTTTTATTAAAGCAACTATTTCGTTCATATAAGGAAAAGCAATTTCTAAAAATATTTTTTATTTGAAAACTTGGTTAACTATGTCATATAAGGTTGATACTTAATACATTACTTTGGATCTGAAAACAAAGGTCAAACATAGTTGTTTCCTCTATCGCTTATATTTTCTATACCATTGTTACTGCTTTTGATAGATTAAGGTCCGTATTATAGAACGCGACTCAGACTCTGATCTATACTTAAGTAGCAGTCGTTTTTGATTTTTTGATACTGAGAGAGATAGACAATCAACACTTAACATGAGTCAGTGGTGCCTCTAAAACATCTTGTTGTCTTAACAATCCCACAAAAAGTGGTTAATTAATATTGTATTTCGCGTTTCTGTGAAAAACGTAAGGATTTTGTACTTATAAAAAATCAATTTTGATAAAATAAAAATATGTGGAGTAAAAAATTTACGAAAATTGTATGTTGAAAGACCTATTACTTAGGTAAGTACAATAAATGACACACGAATTCCTTAGTGCTAATTACGGACTTATTTTTGATTTTCAGTGGAATAGAAGTTTCTGAAACAGGTCACCTATGTCAGTATCTAAGACAACCCCCGTGCATTTGAGATTTCAGCTAGCACGCTGCTTTTATTGTGCTTTGCGATAATTGTGTAAAAATGATTAAGATAGAAATGACTAAGCTTTTCCCTTCAATGGACATTTGTAGAAATAAGCAAAGGTGTCAGTGCTTGATCCAAACTAAGAAACTTATTAGAATAGTAATATTATAATATTTATCCATGGCTTATATACGCAATGCTACGCTTGATGTAAACTAAAATCAAAAAATCAATATTTCATGTCAGAACATCAAAGCCATAGATCAAACCTATATAGACCATATAGAGCGGGACCCATTCGTAAGAAAGTCTTCAAATAACGATTTTCGTGGGACTCACCTCCGCCATAGGAAGTACTGGTATGTACTTATTTGGCATGTTTTCCTGAACTCAAAAAGTGCGGTAGTCACTTTCTAAGGGTATGGAGGGGGTAGCTATGACGTATCAAAGATGGCGGCCGGTCCTATTTTATTTACGCTATATTTAGATAACTACTGGGCAGATTTACTTAAATAGGGTCTCAAATGAAAGATAATTTAATATACATTGTTTTATTCTAAAGATGCATTAGTGTAAAGCTAGTAACAAAATAAATATTTTCAAAAAATGACATTTTGTAAAATTAAACTTTTTTTACTGTGTGAAAAGAACAGAAACCATTATGGTCACAGTAATTTAGCTTATTATAAAAAATAGCTACACTTATCAGCATTCTAATGAATCTAAAAACGTTTAAATCGAGCTGTAAACAACGGAACTGCAGTCGCCTAAGTGAGCGTGGGTAGCGCCGAACTGACTACGGTACTTAGACTTTGGTACGAATAATCTTGAAAATAACGTGATAAAACGAGTAGAATCACAGCAAAATTAAAAAGTATTATGAACAGGCATATTTTTTTTTAACAGGCATCATTTTTTTTTGTCAAAAAATTTTCTTCATTAAATAATGATTAAAAAAATTCGTAAAAAAAACGAAAAATATCGTTCGTAAAAATTTACGAACTATTTTCAGAAGTCCTCGTAACAAAAATAACGCTTCGTATCATATCGAAATAAAACTCTTCATACTTGCACGTACTTGCGTTATATTTCAAAACAAAGGACTCAATGGTACTGGTCTGTACTGATGGACATGAGAGTGTAAACGTACGCACTCGAGGCAGAGGCAGGTCGCTGACGTGCGAGAGTGTACAGCCGCCGTTATATTTTTTACATCGGCAACACTGAGATTCATTCCGAGGAATCCCTGCACCGTGCTGCGCCGTGAACTTTGGCACTTGTCGCTTCATTCATTTGAAATCATTTGGTCAGGCCTATAACACTGTTAGTACCAATAACTGCGAAATGGCGCTGCTATCGCCTTTAATTCGCCATCTTGTGACGTCATGCTGTATGTCAAGATAACCTCAAACTTCCATGATGGCGTCTTGTCACTGAGCAAGTACAAGTACGGTATTATGTATGATTGCTCTCATGGTTCGCACAGGCGTTTACTGAAGTGCATTGCTAAATAAATGCAGTAATTATTATCAGTTTTCGTCGCGGAAATGACTAAAATGCATTTATATTTATTTTATTTTGTGATTGTCATAAGCATCTTTTACCATGTGTAACCCGTATTATTACCATTTAGCTTTGATTCCATATAAAATTTTGTTATTTATTTTGTAGGTACGTGAAAAAAAATACTGTCAAAACTATCAACAACATCTGGTAACAATTTTATATCTAAAATAAATACATTTGTTTTGCAAATTATATAAGTTTTTTATGACTACTTTATAATAAATCTAAACAAACAAATGTAAATTACACCTTATTTATTCTATGCCTAAAACTAACGGACTGATTTTGATGGAATGTGCTGCTCTAGATTAATAAATAAGCTACTTTTTATTCTAAAAAAACTAAACCTTATGTTCCAACAAATGGCGTAGTAAGTATTAGTAAATGAAAATATGAACAGTGCTTTCTGCAATTCTTTCTATCGATAAATAGCTAATTCGCTCAGTCGAGCTTTCAGTGAACCGGCTTATCTGCAAATCGTGCCATCAGCAAAAAAAAATATTTAGAACGTCCTTTCGGCGAATTGAGCTGTCGGCACAACAAGGTATCGGCTGAAGATTTTTTCTTTCAGCCGATGGTCGGCGAACAGTGATTTTTATATACAATTTTATCGTTCAAGAGTAATTCTATGAACCCTTGCGATCTCGAGTTGAGTGCTCGTGTATTTTATGTTGAGTTTGAAGTTGAGATTCTTGTCACAAATCCTCCTCCGTCGACGATTTTTTCATCTTAGGTTATTTTTGCAACCTGCTTTAACATGGAAACGCTTAAGTGTTGTGTTGGTGGTTGCACTGCAACAGGTGAAACGCTACGGTTTTTTTGTTTCCCGAGAAACAGTTATCTAAGAAGTTTGTGGATATGTCTTTTCTCGCGCCAACAAATCCTATACTCCTTGAACTCTCTGAAGAGCAATTGTTGAAACAATGCGTTTGTCAAAAACATTTTGACAAAACGCTATTCGATGAAGAAGGCAAGAGAATTCGCTTTTCTTACACATGTCTCTTCACTGAAAACGGAATTGCTCTGGGTGAACCACTGAGTAAAGTAGGTAAGTCCATAAAATCTGTTACGTATTATTCTTAATTGGACACACTATATCTATTATTTTAATATTCAAATTCAAAACTTTCCATCACGTGGGTCAGCTACAAAGAGCAGAGAGAGTAATGTGTAACCGTGTAATGAACTAATGACACTGGGGTCACCAAAAAAGATAACAATTCAATAATTATAGTAGTCTTTCAAGTTGCCTGACAGCTCCCGCCAAAAAGGTCAGACGTTGATAGTCATTGAAAAATTTTATTTTTTCTTTTACTTTTCCATTGATTATCATTGAACCATTTTGAAAACATGAGAGTGTTGAAGGTGTCACCTGGGTGTCACTCAAAAAAGTTCTTATCCACAATTTTTTCACAAAATGGCTGATTGCCATTTATTATAAAGTGAAGTGTTCTTCGCTACAAGATATTGACGGAATTGTGGCAACACTTTCTATATTTGAGAATCTATCTATTCACTTTTATTTACTAGTTCTGGAAATTGGTTAAGCCTTTAGCGAAGTACCTATTCATTTGTACAACAACTCAACTATAAGTACCATAACCTTGCCTCTCGTGAACTGACTAGATGTCTTACCACTGCAATACAGATTTATTCCTAGTGCAGGGTGAGTCGGCTGACAGTCTGTCCCATGAAGAAACCCAATAGGCATATTTATTACACACTGTACTCTAAAACTGTACCTACTGCTTTTAAGTATTTAAGTAATGTTAGTTATTACTACCCAGCAGCATGTCAAAGATTTATTTGTTTGTTCTTGGGTCATGGGTGTTTGTATTTTTCTTTATGTGTGTTTTAAGGGACCCACGACACAAGGGTAAACCTTAGTGTGGGCCTTTGAGTGTGTAGCGTTTATTTATTTGTTTATTTATAATTATTTTCGAGAGCAAAATGAGGATGATACCCTAGAAATGATTTTGGTGATTGGAAGGGCTGGTACATATATTTATTATTAATGAAACTATGTATCTAAAAAATCAATCAGGGTCAAAAACATTTGATTCGTGTAATGTAACTTTAACCATAGCATTTCATATTACATAATCTAGTTATGTGAAAAGGAGATGCTTTGCATTTTTATTTAGATTGCATTTGAATTTTTATCTATGTCTTTTTAAAGTGCAATCATCCTCCAAGAACAGAAAAAAATTAAACTTAGAGGGCACCAACCTAGTAGCTGTTACGTAGCAACAACATAAAGGCAACAAGCTTTATTAATGCTTTTAAACTAGCAAAATTTAGGGCTCCTCATGAAGCTAAAGAACTTTTTTTAAAGGAACCCATATCAAACATCAACTATTTTTTTAGTTTTAAAAGGCGATAGCAGCGCCATTTCGCAGTTATTGGTACTAACAGTGTTATAGGCCTGACCAAATGATTTCAAATGAATGAAGCGACAAGTGCCAAAGTTCACGGCGCAGCACGGTGCAGGGATTCCTCGGAATGAATCTCAGTGTTGCCGATGTAAAAAATATAACGGCGGCTGTACACTCTCGCACGTCAGCGACCTGCCTCTGCCTCGAGTGCGTACGTTTACACTCTCATGTCCATCAGTACAGACCAGTACCATTGAGTCCTTTGTTTTGAAATATAACGCAAGTACGTGCAAGTATGAAGAGTTTTATTTCGATATGATACGAAGCGTTATTTTTGTTACGAGAATTTTTTAAAATAGTTCGTAAAAAAATTAAGAAAAATTTTTTGACAAAAAAAATGATGCCTATTAAAAAAAATGATGCTTGTTCATAATACTTTTTCATTTTGAATGATGCTTGTTCGTAATACTTTTTCATTTTGCCGTTTTGTTACGTTATTTTCAAGATTATTCGTACCAAAATCTAAGTACCGTAGTCAGTTCGGCGCTACCCACGCTCACTTAGATGACTGCAGTTCTGTTGTTTATAGCTCGATTTAAACGTTTTTAGGTTCATTAGAATGCTGATAAGTGTAGCAATTTTTTTATAATAAGCTAAATTACCGTAATCCTAACGTTTCTGTTCTTTTCACACAGTAAAAAAAGTTTAATTTTACAAAATGTCGTTTTTTGAAAATATTTATTTTGTTACTAGGTTTACACTAATGCATCTTTAGAAAAAAACAATGTATATTAAATTATCTTTCATTTGAGACCCTATTTAAGTAAATCTGCCCAGTAGTTATCTAAATATAGCGTAAATAAAATAGGCCTGGCCGCCATCTTTGTTACGTCATAGCTACCCCCTCCATACCCTCAGAAAGTGACTACCGCACTTTTTGTGTTCAGGAACATATGCCAAATAAGTACATACCAGTAGTTCGTATGGCGGAGGTAAGTCCCACGGAAATGAAGTCATTCTCCTTGGGTCCCGTTCTAATATTCATAGTGGTTTTAATAAAACAAATGTCAATTGTCAGTTTCTATTGAGTTTCCCGCCTTTAAAAATAAGAAATGCATTGAAAACACCGGCTGTACGGCCATAGATTCCTTTGCTTAAAAATAAAAATAAGCCGTTTTATTGTTTTCAAAAAGTGATATCCTGAAGATTGAAAATTGTCATTTAGTTAGGGCCGAATTAAGATTTGAAGACTAAATACTTAATCAACTTCGTTCTTATTAACACTGTATTAAGTATTTAGTTTTGGTTCGTTAAAAAAGTGCAGAATAGCCGAACTATTAATGGGGAAGCTGACAAAAGTTTCGATATTTTAGATATTATACGCCTATAATCCTCGTTGGGGTAACATAAGTCACATAACTTTACATGTCATGAAAATTTGAAAAATGGCATATTGTTTAAGAGTATATAATACGTTGTCTAAATTTTTCAATGCACGGACGGCCCCAACTCAGGTTACCACACGCGTGCACTCTGTGCTGTTGTTATAAGAGCGGTTTTGCAATGAAAATGGAGTAACCTGATGCGCTGGCCTCTGTACCAACAATGCAATGTATTTGGTTGGCAGCTGGCACATTCCAAATTTTTTGTTCAGTGCCAGTTCAGCACAGAAGTTTTTGTTTTATTTTTGGATATTTGTGGGTCAGTTACAATAATTTTAATTTCTTCCGACTCACTTATATTCGACGATAGCTCTTAAAAATAACATCTATCTAATTATAGAGCAGCACCCTCAGATTTTCTTTATAAAGTACTTTTTAAAGGTGAATTTATGAAGTTAGAAAAAGGTTATTATTGCCTACAAAGAAAACTCAATAAGTAGCATCATGGCAGAATACCAGCGCTGCAGTCTGGTACTGCAGCAATATGCTGAGTCAGTGCCAATTTGATTGGCATGATACAGATAACACGGTGTAAAATAGTTTTATAAAATTATTTTTTTCTGTTTCTTACTCTGTTTACTTCATTGTTTGCTTGCTGATTCATGTTTACTTGTATGTTTGTTATTTATTATCTATCTATCTATCTATCTATCTATCTATCTATCTATCTATCATAAAATCAATTAATTAGCACTTCACACTGTAACTTTCTGCACTAAAGTTTCCCTCATATGGTTTGTTTGCCCAAACCGGAAATCGAACCCAGAAACCGTCGATTCACAGGCTGTGTAACTCTACTACTCAACCAAACTTCCGACAAAAAATTAAGAAAGGATCTTTTAAACAAAATATCTCATAAATCTCAATCCGGTCCTTTTATCAAATGCTACGTACTCATAGACATAGAAAAAATAAGTTAAATATCAACACTGTCTAGGGATATTGCTTAATTTTTATATACAAAAAGGTGTGTTTGAGAAGCTATAAAAGCATACTCGAGACACATGGAGGGATATAATTTTAAGATGAGCAAGTGTTAAACCTGAATTTTCAATTCTCGTCAATGAATTTTGTTTAAATTGTTTTTTTTTTTAAAACGTGACGTAAACGAAAACAAAAATGCACTTTTTTCTGCTTTATGTATGAAAATGGTGGAATTAGCGCAATTTTTTTTTTCATTTTAGTCACGTTTTCACAAATTTCAAGAAAAATTAAATTCATTGATAAAAATTGAAAATTCATGTTTAGCACTTGCTCATCTGAAAATTATATCACTCCGTGTATCTCGAGTATGGTATTATATCTTCTCAAACAGACCTCTTTTGTATGAAAAATCATGCAATATCCCTAGACAGTGTTGATGTGTATATTTTTCTATGTTTGGCGTAAATAATAGAAAGAACTTGAGAAACATTGTAAGTGCCTATTCCATTCAAGGGTTGCCCTTGATTTTGATGGGATTCCATCAGATCCTGACTTGGTGACAAAAGACCACTTCTGGACAAAAAAAAGAATTTTGAAAATCGGTCCAAATGGCGGAGAAATCGGTGAACATACATAAAATAAAGATATACAATGGTTTAAGATTTCGTAGTCTTCCTTTCATTAAATTTACCAAGTTTGTTAGATAGATTTCATCCTTATAATTGACCCTAACGATCGACGCAATAAAAGTACAGGGTATTCTTACAGATTTTAGTCGGTTCGATTCCCGGTTGGGGCAAGCGAATTTTCGAAAATTCTTGAATGCAGTTTTCTTTCTTTTCAAAAAAAAAGGAATGTTTTCTTTGAGTACAATTTTCTATCTACAGTATTAAGAGTACTTTCCCTTCAGGTGGCATTACAAAATTCCACCCTGTATACAGTCGAACATAAAACCTCCTCCTTTTTGGAAGTCGGTTAAAAAGTAATTCAAGTGATACAGTGTATCTGCTCCGATCCAGCGGCAGTGCTTCTCGCCGCCATAGTTCTTCGTAAACAAAACACTATCGGCTTACGGAGAATGAGAGAAGTAAAGAAATATAAATTGAAGACATAGCTAAGAAATACATATATTGAAGACCTGGCTGTATGGATGCAGATTCCTTTGCCTTTCTCGAAAGAGATAAATTTAAAAAACAACATGTCCTTGCTTTTAGCCCATGTATATGTCAAAAATACGTTGATCTCTATGGAATGAGTAAAATGTTCTGAAAAACACCTAGCTTTGAATTTTTTCAGAGGTTTTTGTTGTTGGTTTTATATTTACTGGCTAATTTTCGAGATTTTATGTAGCCTAAATGTTGACCGGGGATATAAGGTACCCCTATGCAAAATTTCATTTAAATCGGTCCAACAGTTACGGAGATTAGCCCGTGCAAACAGACAAACAGACAAACAGACAAACAGACAAACAGACAAACAGACAAACAGACAAACAGACAAACAGAGAAACAAAAAAATCTAAAAAAATCGGGATTTGTTGTATTTCTCTTCTTACATCCCCCTGACTCGGTTTTTAGCATTTTTTTTCTATGTACAGAAATTCGACCTCTACAGTTTTATTATATGTATAGATAATCTTTATAATTAAGCTGTTGACTGTGCTTTGATGTGATTATAATTGACTGCGAGATAAAGATAAGTTAGTACCTGGTCACTTCGTGTTTCGAAGGGAGGCCCGTGCCCCTCGGTCGGGACGTATATGGACGGTAAGAAAAAAGTACCTGTTTTCTTCAGTTGATGGCACAGTTGCAATAAGTGGTCCACAGTAGGCTGAGGCAAGTTACCGTCGAACACAACAAGAGGTGCTTTTTCTAGAACGTCTTTATGTTTATCTACCTGTAGACAAAGTTGTATTGATGTATCGAGAGCATGCATGCGGGCTTGAGAATTAAGTAGTCAGAGCTCGATAAAGAACATTGTGTTGCTTTTATGGCTTTTTCAAAGAACAGGGAAGAATGAGAACTTTCATATATTAAATTTATTTTTGTTGGCACTGCGACCAACAAAGTGGGTTTAGATCTTCGACATGAGATCACGCCGTCTATTCCATCTAATTTTGGACTACCAGTAAGTATGTTTGTCCCGCCAGTCTCGCTACGAAGTTCTCAAGATACTTGACCTTCTTAATGTCCTTTTCAAGCTACTTAATATTTTTGTCGGTTCTTTTGGCGCATCTATCACTCGCGTCATAGGCCCGTATTACAGAACGCGACTCAGACTCAGATCTATACTATAGTAGCAGTCGTCTTTATCATTTTTATAGTGAGAGAAAGAGACAATAGTTAAGTAAATATTATAAAGAGGAAAGATTTGATTGTTTGTTTGTTTGTTTGCATCGAATAGGCTTCGAAACTACTGGACCGATTTGAAAAATTATTTCACCATTAGAAAGCGACATTATCCCCGATGGACATAGGCTATATATCCCCGATGGACATAGGCTATAAACTTTTCCCGAATTCCCACGGGAACGAAGTCCCGGGCGGAATGCTAGTAGTTAAGTAAAGATCAAGACTTAAGTCTTCTTCTGTAATACGGGTCATCGTCTTGCGCTAAACTCACTCTACGGTACAAATGTAAACAAGCGAATAATAGGAATATGTTTTTATTTAAAACAGTGCACATGTTTCCTATTATTCTATGAAATCTATGAATATCTCACCAGTTGTGGAGTAATGTGTCCATGTATGTCCATATCCCCAAGGCCGAGCCGACATTCCCCGTGGTCATCCAACACCGCAGCGTACGAGGCTGTTCGACCTCCAGGAACTACGCAACCTGAAACAAAAATGTTCAGATTACAACAACGGACAGTTGGGCCCTTATTACAGATGGAGACTCAAGCCTTGATCTATAATTAAATATTAATTGTCTCTTTCCCTCACTATCAAAATGACAGACGACTGCTACTCAAGTATAAATCAGTCGCGTCCTGTAATATGCACCTCAGTATCCCAAAGCTCTCATTTCCGCATTTAGATTCCAGATTCGCATTTAGATTCTCTGCGTGTATCCCAACTACCTCAGATGCAGAAGGTCAGAATCCTCGGAATATTGCACAGGATTCACAGCGAACTAACTTATTATCTACATGTCCCATGTAATAGTGTGTCGCTTGTACGAGTATGTGTCGCTACTGCGGCAAAGAGATTAATAACTGTGAAATAGGTAATGGTAAAATAGGTATAACACAATTTGTCTGTTTCAAGTTTACCATTAAGGTATTCTGTCCCTCTGTCTCTGTAAATACCTATGCCATTGTAAACTTTCCTTACGTAAGTCTCTAAACGTTCTCTACAATCTTTTAAAAGAGATTGTAGAAAACGTTTCTCTTTAAGCCAATTCTTAGCTTTCCTGAAATGCCAGCAAAGCTAAGAATTGGCTGAAAGAGAAAGGAAATTTGAAAACAAGACTAACTCAATCTATAGTTACCTACCATCAAGAATGAGACCAGGCGCAACCGCATCAAGGTAGCAGCCATCCGCGTCGTCGCCCACAGCGGTCAACAAGCTCGCTCGCCGGTTTCGAAGCCGCCACAGAGCCTCCGCCATGTTACGCCCCACGCCGCCTGCGCATACTCGCGCGGCACAGGCGTGCGTGCTGCCATCAAGCTATTTTCATAAAAAAAAATTTGAAAGAAAGAAAAAATTTTTTTTTCTTTTCTCAACACAAAAAAACTATAGGTAATAGATAAAGAGAGAAAGAAAAACACAAAATAATAGATAGGTATGCAAAACCTAAGACATTGTTCAGTTTACTGTATTAATGCAATGTGGCTATAGGTAAACCTTAATTTTCACTAACTGAAATATTATCCCATGATTTTTAATTAGCGGTCTATATTGGTAACATAATCTGCTGAATAACTTAAGTTTTTATGAATCTCGCATGGGTGATGGGTTAATGAGTATGTTTAGTTTTTTTTAAAGTTTTTTTTATTGTAGAATGGGTTAACTCTGGACCTCAATCTTGACCAAGGTCATAGATGAGGTCGACGTTGGAGCGAGTTAACCCAGAAAATGCCTATAAGGCACTGGTACTCCTACGCACCGACGACGGAACACAGCAAGCTGTTTGGCGTCGGACTTCGGTAGGAGGGCGTCGCGCGAACCAGATTGCCCTTCACAGGCACCACACCGCATTAGACGACACCTCAGATTCAGAACAATTTGAGGTTTCGTTGCCTGGGGTGGATTAATAGGAGGTAGGTCTCATTTGTATTTCCTTAAATTAGTAGGTAGCCTCTTACGACACCCACGGAAAGAAATTGGGTGGTGTTATTCTCAACCGATCACCACACGGCAAAAAGTTTCGTTTAGTTTCGTAGAGAGATTTATGCCTTGCTTGGCTAAGGGCTATACCTAGATTTTATAAAACTTTCCTCCTAAGGTACTGATTAACGTTCAATTGTTCCATATCAAAGAGTTCAAACTAGTAATTATTTACGTGCTTTCTTTAATGACAGCACAATCTAGGCCAAAGAAGTAACTAACAACTTCTAGGTAACTGTTGACCAACTCTGCATGTTATAAGTATTTGAAACAAGTACCTTGTAAAGCTTTCATGGTTTATAATCTTTATAGGAGTTAGTTTGTAAATATCTAGTGATTGCGAGTAATGTTTCACTGAACTTTTCCCTGAAAAAAGGGAAACTTTTTTTTGCGGGTGTAATGCAAGTAGTACGAGTACGAAGGTGCATGTGTTTTACCGCTGATGGTATCGGACGCACGCGATCCGCTTCTGCATTGCGCGATTTATGTGTTTTTGAGCCCATAAATATAAATATTTTATTTCGTTGTTTGTAGGCACTTATCGGAAATAGGTATTTTAATTAGGTATTTACTATTTTATCATTTTAAAAGAACAACTTTTACGGATCGTATTATCTATAAGCAGAAAGTGTTTATAAAACATTCATTTCATGTATTCATTTCATGTGAATTTCATGTAATTGATTGATTTTATAGATTGATAATAAGAGTCCTTTGCATTGTGGGTCCTTAACTCCTTAGGGACACTGTGTTTGTCTCAGACCAGTGAACAAACATCTGTTTTGCAAAGTTTAACAAAAATCTCTACTAAAGTGAACCTGCAAAGCTGGCACGGCCCGCGACAAACTCGCGCGTCACACCACTCCGACGACGGTAAAACTTCAGTTTAATTGAGCGAGGGCACCACGCAAAGGCTTGCTCGCCCTCCGGCGTTGTCTTTTGACATTTCACCGTGTTGTTTCTCGTTTTGCTTGAGCTGCTGAACGTTAGGAATTTCTTCATTAGTCCCTTATCGTGTAGGTAAGCGAATTTTACTAACCTTGCTGTCAGAGTTTTCAAACCGCCAAATGAACTCTCACCATAGTGATATTAGGCCCTTGCCTCTGACTTGGTTTGACGAAATGTAGTCAATAGACAACAATTTCATTAGTGAAACATAAAAATCAAGCTTGACTTTAGGTACCTATTTTGTTCTGTAACAGTAGGTAGCTGTCAAGCTCATTATTTATTCTGTGATAATACTCTTAATTGTACGCTACGTACTAACTAAGACTGTTTAACCTTTTACAAACGGGCTATAAATAGGCACCTGGCTAGGAATTTATTATTTTTATTTATTTATCCCTCACTCCAGCAAAGGTTCAACATATTTTAAAACAGTGCTTTATATTGTGTTTTCCCAGTTTCTTGACACTAGAAAACGCAAAGCACATTTATTACTGCATTTTATGTAAACACCCACCTAATTCCGATGTAGTGAAAATAGTAAAATACATATCGGTGTTCCAATTATATGCTGGCGGAACGACTTAGTTCACGTGAGAAAATAGCTCATACCAGTCTGCAGCCCTTAATAAACTATTATTGTGCTCTGTGCTACATTACAGGGTGTAAGATATAACTTAGCAAGAACTGAAAACCTAAATTCAGATCATAATTCGAATTATGAAAAAACAATTTCGTCTCTCCGTACATCTTGAAGCGATTAGCTTATAGTCTGAGCGGTCAAATATGTTTTTTCACGTTACGTTAATCTATATGGGCTTCTGAAACTGCTAGAAAACCTTTTAATACTAAAAATTGTCACCCTCTCCTAACATTCTGTGTCTCAAGTAAGTAATTTTGAAAGCTTCATTAAAATAACTCTGTTGTACAAAAATATACGTAATCCCTACTATAGACTCTATTGATGTGAGCGTATGCGGAAAATATTTACTTTCAATCACATCACAGCATACAAACATCTCTGGAAAATTGATGTCCTACATTTTACCCTATTTATATGGGGTAACTCTCAATTAGTTAGCGAAACTTTAAAGGGTGATTTTCCCCATGGAAATAAACAACTTTTCAAGGAACCTATATGAAATTCTTTTTAAAAAATCTGCTAATTGACCTTCGCATGCAAAGGTTAATCAGCTGATTGTACAATTTGTATGTAGCGACGTTTCTTTTTCATATTTCGACCTTTATTTCTTGGCAAAACTTTTTGAGTATCGTGGGCTGATTCATATCCTTAATTTTTATTAACAAACTAGCTGTCGCCCGCGACTATGTTCCCGTGGGAACTGTCCCGGTGAATTTTCATTTTTTTTAAATATAAACCTGGTCGTGACAATAAACACAACAAAAAAAGAATCCAGCCGTTCTCGAGTTTTGCGCTTAGCAACAGATTTAGTAATTCATTTTTATAGATATAGATTTAAAGGCACCCAATACATGTGCGTGTTGTAGGAACGATAACAATGCATTCTACAACCTTGTTTGCCAGTTATCAATTAACTGTTTTACACACACTCCACAATATCGATAAGCCATAAATTATCCTGTCCGGGCGTGCTTCATGTGCGTGTTTACTTAAAAATCGAGGGCTATTAGTAGGGGTGGCCTGTGGCTCACTGATTGTGTAATGATTTGTAGTAAATTGATTTAGAAAATAAGTATAGGATTTTTTATTAATTACCTATTTCTCTATATCAAGCAACGATAAAATACTATACATTAAAACACTGTATATTGGGTAAAAAATTTGTTAGCGAAAATCAGTTATGTGAATCTTAGGATAAAAATCTCAGATATTAGAAAACTGCTTTGAAAATTGATTTTCAAGTTTCAACCCAACCGTAGCCAAATTGATAAAAAAGTATTTTTTTAAATAATATAAACAATCATAACCATAAATGACTTCCGGCTATACCCAATAAAAATGTACAGACAGAAGCACGTCAGGTTACCCATTTGCACTACAAAAGCCGCGACGGCTTATTACGAGCGAGATAAAAGCGAGGTCAAGGACCAAATGTATAGGTTAATGTCCTGCCATGTAGGTATACAATTTATTATACCTATTGAGTAATGTTGACCATACGGACATTAGTCGCCAAATCATTTGACGCCATCAATTGATGAGTTTGGTGACATCACCGGTGCGGCGTTCAGATCGTAAACTAATGACACGAGGCAAAAACATATTTGTAGTCGCGTGACAGATAGCCGGAGGTGCAGGAGTCATCACATCTTAGTGCTCCAAAATCGTCATCCTCACCTGCTAATGGTGCACCCTGCTGGTCAACGGACGAGCCTCTGACGTAATACTACAACCCGTAAAAGATTTCTTTACTTGATATTGGCGACTTTGCCATTCTACAGGTTGAAAAAGAAGCTCCTAGCTTTATTGAAAATCCTGAACCAGTATCACTTACAGAACACTTTAAAAAAAAAAATATCTGTGGGATTTTTTTTTCCTAAACGTAGACACTACTCGGGTGCACCCCCCCGAGCGCTTCCCGCGCACCCCTCGTGTGCCTGGTGTAGGAGTAATGTCTACGTTTAGGCAAAAAATGAACTATTACCATTGAAAAAAATTAAAAAAATTTTTTTTTTACAACTGTGTTCTTTGAGTGATACTATACTGATTCAGGATTTTGAATATAGCAAGGAGGTTTTTTTTCACCCGGTGTATTTTAATTTTGATTAATTTTAATGTCTGAGTATTTGCCCAGACATTGGCAAAGTTAACAGATAGGTAGCCGCATGGCTAAATATGGGGTGACTTTAAATAAGTTAGCGAAACTGTAGGAGGTGATTCTACAAATGAAACTGAACAACTTTTTCCAATGAACCTACATGACATTCCTAAAAAAAAGATTTCGACCTCCAACACAAAGGCAAATCAGCTGATCGCAAAAGTTGTATGGAAAATTATTTTTTTTGCATATTTTGTCCTATGTTTCTTGGGAAAAGTTATTCAGTTTCGTGGGCTGAATCACGTTCTTAATTATCGCTAACTACTTTAAAGTCATCCCATATACAGGATTTAAAGAGCAGTATCTCGAAGATGGAACCACGTAGCGAAGATCTGGCTACGCAAGTAATTTTTTCGTGTATTTCTCGGGAAAAACCCTAAAATAAGAAAATTAGCCGATCTCGAGTTCAAAAGATATAAGACATTCGTTGGGGCCCAGCTGCAGTGACGCGTCACTACAGCTGAACCACCTGGATCTCGAAAACGGGACGACGTAGGAGAAATCTGGTTGCGTAGATAATTTCTCGAGTATCATTATCAAAAAATCTAAATTTCTCGGTGTCCAGTTCTAGAGAAAAAAAAATCTTTTTTATCGTGAATAGTCTAGGAGCCAGTTTTGAACTTAGCGTTACGTAACATTGTTTCTTTTAACCCAAAGGTATTTGGGTTAAAAGAAACAATGAACCACCTGGTTCAGCTGTAGTGACGCATAGTTTTCTTATTTTGGGGTTTGTCCCGAGAAATTCACGAGAAATTATCTACGTAGCCAGATCTTCGCTACGTGGTTCCATCTTCGAGATACAGGTGTGGCCCAGCTGTAGTGACATCACTGCAGCTCGGCCACAAAAAACCCCGATAACTTTTAAATGCGGCGGTGCCGAGAAATTCTGTTTACTTTGCGAATCGTATACGACAAATTTTGAGAAATTCTTGGCATAGACAAACATAAAAATTTCGATTGTGGCTCAGCTGTGGTGATGGACTCCCTTTAAGAATCCTTTGACAAACGTGGGCTGACTGCTCTTTAAATCCTGCATATGGGGTGACTTAACAGTAGTTAGCGATAATTAAGGACGTGAATTAGCCCACGAAACTGAACAACTTTTCCCAAGAAACATAGGACAAAATATGCAAAAAATAGTAGATTACCCAACAAGTGAAAAAAAGGTGAATTCTTTTCGAGGCATTGAGTTGTATCCCGAGAGGAGCGAAGGATTCTAAAGTTGAATCCTAGGGATTCTAGATTAGAATCATGAGCGGGTCGAGGGATACAAGAGCCGAGATGAATTTTTTTTTCACGTGTTAGGTACTCTACTTTTTACCATTGACTACGAGAAAAAGAAAATAATTACTCTGTGACAGTAAATTATCAACAATAGCTGCTGCTTTAACGCGAAATGACTCTGGAACGAGAGGTTCACTTTCATCACTGGATGTCGAACTCATTTTATGATTTTGAGACAAAAACTTTTATCAGAAACTTTTAATTGCATGAAAATTGCACAGAAAATTGGCTGAATTCCTTATTCTAAATTTAAAATTTTTAACCGAACCATATTCCATACAGCCATTTATTACATACAGCCAAGTTTTAGTACGTTTTTATAGAGAGAGTATGCAACCTCCTTGCACATTTTCTTTTGTTTTCTTACTAAAATCAGTATATTCGCGCATGTTCCAAATTCAAAATATTTTATTCACTCAGTGAAATAAACAGCGTTTTATTCACTGTTTTTGAAGAATAACGGACCCTTTTTCGAGGGGCAATGGTAAAAAATTTTTTTCCATACAACTTTTGCGATCAGCTGATTTGCGTTTGTGTTGGAGGTCAAAATCTTTTTTTTTAGGAATGTCATGTAGGTTCATTGGAAAAAGTTGTTCAGTTTCATTTGTAGAATCACCTCCTACAGTTTCGCTAACTTATTTAAAGTCACCCCATATTTAGCCATGCGGCTACCTATCTGTTAACTCAATTATTTGAAAAATGGCGGCCACAATCTGTCACTTACAGATTGGAAAAAAAAACCCTGAATTCAGACTCCCATTCTTAATGACTTTCTAGTGAAACTTTCCTCAAGATTTAAAAAAAAAACACTATTTTTAATATGTCTGTTTTAAAGTTTAAAAAATATTCAAATACACTCTATTTTGCAATAAAAAAAACAATAATAAAAATGCTAAACACAAAAACCAGCAATGGAAGTAGGTGGGTAAATGAAAGTAGGAAAATGATAAAAACTTGAGGTTAACTTGATTACTTGTTGTCGATCATAGTTATGGGTAGATTCAGCCATTTAAATATTTACTAGACTGCCCGTTACACCCTATTTATAATCTTGTCAAATCCGATCAGATGTTGACTGTACAACGATGCTAACGATCTCGAGCGAGTAATTAGCAGGATTATATTACAGCACTAACATGAAACGTTAACTAAAACCCTTGTTAATTAAGGGTAGGCAGGTTGTTATACCTTACTATTGTTTGGTAACCATACCAGCAACTCGACTACAATGGTGAACAAAATGTCAACATTGACAACGCCAGAGGGCGAGCAAGGCTTTGCCCGGGGCCCTCGCTCAATCAAAGTGAAGTTTCAGCGAGTGAGTTTGTCGCCATCTTTCTCGAGCTTAAGGTTGATGTAGTGACTTTATTATTAAATGATTAGCTTTCCACCCGGGACTTCGTTCCCATGGGAATTCGGGAAAATTGTGTACCCTATGTTCATCACGGATAGTATAGGATTCTAATGGTAGAAGAATTTTTCAAATCGGTCCAGTAGTTTCGGAGCCTATTCAATGCAAACAAAAAAACAAACAATCAATTCTTTCCTCTTTTTAATATTAGTATAGATATAGATTAGTAAACTAAACTCTTTCTTAAAAACTAGGCTATGGTTAGTAGATAATCACAGCCTGTGGTTTTATACGCTGAATGTTTTTTTGAAAATCATATCAATAAATAATTAACTGTCAATTTCTAAACAGCTTATTTTATTTAATGTTTGTTAAATTACATTTATTAAAAAAAATACATTTAAAAAAAATGATATAACATTTGTATACTTAACTATATAGGAATTACTACAGGGTAAAATTAAAAACATTCGACAAACTTTAAGGGATGAATCTACCCATGTTTAGGAACAATTTTTTTTATAGGACCAACTTTCCTACTAAAAAAAAATGTGCTGTTCCATACAAAAGTTCAATACCTATGTACTCAACAAAAATTTATAGTCGAATGTTTTCAATATCACCCTGTAGATAGAGATATCTACTCATAAGTTTAATTGTAAGATCGTTTTGTCAGCGATCAAGGGATGAATCTACCCATGTTTAGGAACAATTTTTTTTATAGGACCAACTTTCCTACTAAAAAAAAATGTGCTGTTCCATACAAAAGTTCAATACCTATGTACTCAACAAAAATTTATAGTCGAATGTTTTCAATATCACCCTGTAGATAGAGATATCTACTCATAAGTTTAATTGTAAGATCGTTTTGTCAGCGATCTAACACGAACGTATTTCATTTCATTTTCACTCAAAAAAGTATTTTTATTGAAATGATTAAAATGATTTCCTTTAGAGCAGAACAAACGCTACGTAGCGTCACCGTGCTACGAGAATGCTACGAACAGCTACGCAAAACTACGAGCTACGAACTACAGACTGTTTTTTTATTTCTTTCTAGCAGATTATAATTTAAAGGAAGCTGGAAAAACTATTATTGAGAATAATAATTATTAATTATTTCTACTTTCCTATTTTTCTCGATTTTCTTCGTAATAGTGAGTTACTTTTTTATGCTAGCAATATAATCTCCTTAGCCGTTGTATTAATGAGGCAATAATTATTGTATTTAATTAAAGCTGTGTCGTTCGAGACACGATTAATGGATTACTTAATCTCAAGTTCTCGAGAAGTCGCTCCGTCGCGCCCTAGGACAAATAACGGTCACAATTTTAAATGTAGCGCCGACTATATAATAGCACTCCTTTTCTCCTTTTCAGCCCGTTTAATTTCAACGTTTAAATTAAATTACATTTTTATTTGTGTAAATAAATTACTGACCAATCCACGAAGATTCTAACAGCGAAACTGAAACCGTCAAGAATATATAAGACAATTGATATAAAACACTTATTAATATCGACTACATAGGAGCAAGATTTGATAAAATTATAAATATGATTGTAATTTAGCAGTAAACAGTTGATTTTTTATCGGTTTTGCAATGTGGGAGGGCGCTAGGAAGGCGGCGGGTATCGAGCGTGGGTGCGCCGCCCTCGAGCCGGCGGCACGAAGCCCTACAGTCGAGAGAGGCGCGAGGACCCGCGCGCACGTCCCACGAAACCGCTCCTAAACGCGACACTTCCATACACCCATACACCAATATACACGTGCTACACTCCACGTGATACGACCGACCCACGATACGGGATCGACTCGACACGCACGCGCCGCTAACACATTAACACCGGTCGCCCGCGAAACACCAAGTTAAAATTTATATTGTGATAATAAATAATAACATGTTATGTGAGAGAGACTAGTGCTTATCGAATAAGTTGGGCGGCGGCGCCACGTCTACGTCATGCAGCACGGTGAGTTTCTTAACGAAAATGTTGTCAATTTCGTCGTTTTAAAAGAACATGAATCACTAAGCAATGACCATTAATTTATTATGAAGCTTTCCCGAAGAAAATTCTTTAAATCTTTTCTCTGCAGTTTTTTTGCTTTTTAAACGACCCACCTCAAGCATATAGAAGTTTGTAAGTTTCATAATTCTTGAGATTGTGTGACCAGTCTGTGATTCACTGTCTTTTTTCTACAAATATGACGTTATTATATTAGAAACAGTTTCCCACCTCTAAGTGACATACTGAAAAATAATTAAAGAACATTTTAATAAAAAAACAACATAAATTCGTCCCTAGCCGTGTTGTTTGTCGAACACCAACAAAAAGCGACCAATTAATCACTCCTTGTTAAGTAGTTACTAGGCAAGTCAATTCGTGGGGCCAAGGGGTATTTTATAAATTATTAGTGAACGGGTAATATATAACCGAAACATTAAACAAAATTTGAACAACATTATTTTCAATGTGCCAATTTGAATCTGAAATCTTTTGGACCGGATTTTTTGACGAAATTTTTATAATGTGGTGTATGTGGATTTTCAACACCACTGAACCAATATGATTAAAGTCGAAAACTCAACCGTCGAGCCACATTTATAAACAATAGCATTGATGGACTTTTCTCCGGTTCTATCCTTACACGTTTTGTTGTTAGAAGTCTCACATTTTCGAAACAAACGCATGACTCAGCTTATTTTAAACTACGAAATAGCAATATTTCTCTGTTTACTCTATTTTGCTCAGCTTAAATTCCATATTTCCTATTAAAATTACTATTTTATTATTTAATTCAAAGTAATTCACTCCTGTTTCAACTAACTTGAATTTAGAACTGCAAATGCCTGTAATAATTTTGTAGAAGTATCCTCTTCTACCTCTTCGAACTTATTTTATGTGACCGCTTTTCTCTGTAAATGAAGTATACCTTAAATATGCGATAAATATTATTAAAAGAGTCATTAATTGACTGCTACGCCGTTAAAATATAAATAAGAAGCTTCATTGTCAGCGAAAGGATTTAAGCCGTGCTTGGGAGGTGAATAGAACGAGTTCATTAAATATTTATGATCGGGACAAGAATGGAAAACAAGCGAGCCCGGTTGGTTTATTCTTGTAAGGTTAACTTGACCCATGGGGCTGGTTCAGAGCTGAAACGCGATCAAAACGACGAAGTTCCGGCTCCTTTGAGCCTGCTAATATACAACTTATCTGCTCAATTGGTCTTGTCTTTGACGTAGTCTTTTTAACAGACTGCGAAGAAAGGAATATAATGTTTTTGGAGTTTAAGTTATGTATGCCATGGTCGCCACTGTCAATCAAGCAGTCGGAAGCATAAATCAATTATTATTACATTAATTAATGGTTTTATAACAACATAATGTGTCAACCGTTACAATTTAGTATTTTCTTCTTTTCTTTTAAATTTTTTGATTCGCAAACAGGCTTTTGTTTTTTTAGGTTCCTTTATTTTATAATCAAAAACGTTCACTATCTTCTCACGGGTTTTCCCTCTTTTTTAAAATGTTAAAAATAAATCTTACTAAAGAAATATAATATCCATACTAATCCATACTTCCATACTAATATTATAAATACGAAAGTAACTCTGTCTGACTGTCCGTCTTTCACGCCTAAACTACTCAACCGGTTTTGATGAAATTTGGTACAGAGATAGATTAGAGCCTGGGAAACTACACAGGCTACATTTTATCCCACAGTTGGGCACGATATAACCTGTAGTCCACGCGGGCGAAGCAGCGGGCGGAAAGCTAGTAAGCAATAAGCACTCTTCAAATGTATCATGAAACCGTGTTCTTATGTTACTCAGACATTTCTTTCCTTTTGTAATGTAACACCTCTATCGCCTGCCGCTTCACAGATTTTTCCAAATCAATGACGATATGTAATACGTGACAGTACATAATACATAGACTAGAGTTTGTTGTTCAAGGCTGTATCGTGTAAACTTGTAATATAATAAAAGTAACTTCGAAGGTTTAATGACTATTAATGCCACTATTTGTGTTTTTATCTTGTAAACATACTAAGTATGTCTTATAAAGTATTTTTCTGTAATGATTGTGTAAATTTGACTAACAAAACGAAAATAATAATCTCAATGTTATTCTTACACGAAATAGGAAAATATAATGATGTTGTAAAGGAAAGAGTGTGTTTGTTTATTTACTTGTGCCTTACCGTTAGTTTGATGTTTTTGGAGAGTGACATAGGCTATTTTGGAGAAACTACGTCCCGTCATTCTGAGATTTGTGACACATGTCCTTAGGAACCGAATAGCACAAAATAGAACTCCCAAATGCATTCGCTTCTGCCACCATTAATATATCTTTAAAATAAACTATGTACACGTTCATAGGAAATTATATAAAAGATAGACTTAAAATAACAATAATTGTGTGATCATTTTATTCAATTTTACTTGAAAAAAAACTGGTATAAAAAACTCTAAAAACGCGCTCTGAGAGTCAGTGCAAAAATAATTAAAGCTAAACAAACATGGATGCACATTTGCTATAGTTTTAATTATCTTTGTGAGCCGTGTGCTCAAAGGACAGTTTTCCTGGAATCCTTGTGCACTCGACGTCCTTGTGACGAGAGTCCTAGTAATTATAAATTGTAACAAGCCGCACACGCCCTTGGCTTTCCCGAGTGAACCTCCTTTAACATGTAACAGTAAACATTCTATTTGTTAATTTCGTTCTACGCAAATAAATTGTTAATAGGCCAAGGTTGGCTTCAGCTTCTCGGTTTCACTTTGAAACAAACATTTAATAAATAAAAGGTTAAACAGAAACAAAACTCGCGTAGATTGTGAGGTTCTTTGATGTTTACTCGCATTTGAAATAATCGTGTTTTTTTTTGTGTTTTAACAACTCTGGACTAAAAACAAAAGATAAAAATAAAATGTACCAGCTTCCAGCTTATTCAAGACATCCTTCAACTGTTAGTAACAGGTACTAAAGGGTTTTGCGTTGTTGTGGTTAAATTACTTATATTTCATCACACAAACCTCAGAATACTTGTCAACTGTCGCGTTAAGTTGTTTTGTAGCTGCTCGATGCTCTACCTACCCGTTAGGGATTATGAGTGGTTGTTTATGTAGGTATATACTAAGCGTTTAAATAATATTCAAAAACTTTAGGAATAAAGTTCTTAAAATATGTCAATGTAACATTACTGTAGAGGCCATTAATCAAAATACAAAAAAATAACACACATCTTACGTAAGCACATATGTTCTAAATTGTGTAGAGCTGGCGTCAGTGCAAAGCCTTTGACGTTTACTTATTCATGCTTCCATGATTCCCTGGCTCCCGCGCCAGGGTTGCCTTTAGCCTGAGGCATTCGCTGTGAGATAAATCTCCTCCAATTTACAGGCACACATTCGAGGAAAAGGTCACCTACCTACTTCTATTCTTTTGTAAGTTTTGTTGTTGTAAATATACAACAAGGCAAGATAATCGAATACGAAACCAGGCAACATAATAATACGAAACCGGCCCCTCTAGCGTACAACTCAAACTTTCAGTCGTAAATTGAGCTCCATTCTAAAAATATGCATAACATTCTAGTCTTTAACTGAATTTGCATTCGTTTGGCAGTTTTTCGGAGTTCATTTGGCAGTGCAAAAGTTCTCACCACATTAAGTCTGGACGTACTTTTTGGCCCTCCGCCACGAGTGTTGGATCAAGCTATTATTTTTCTATTCTATTTGAGAACGTGAGCTTGGAATTCTTCCCATATAATTCTTGCGATTACAAGAGGTATGCAAATTCTGTTAAATTTATTCATATTCAAGTCTACAAGCTTAATAGTCTGAATTTTGAATTTCTATAGCAAGTTAGGCAGATATTGGAAGAGGATTCTAAAGTGACTACAAAAGGAACCTGTAAATGGCTTCAGATAACAATTTAATTAAATACTCATCTCAATATTACAATAGATGACTTTAAATTGATAGTGAATGTAAAAATGTTTGTACACAAAGTTTTAATTTAAATAGTTTTTAGTCATTTCTAAAGTGTTTTTTGAACATTTTTCTATATTATTTGGAAAACTTGTTATTGAATTAAAATAATTTGTTTATACTTAGAACATAAAATAATTTGATAAACTTAATACAGATTGTGTGATAGAAAGTACACAATGAATAGTTTAAGTAAATAAATAATACATTGATGAAATAAAAACAACACACCTATCTGAATGCAGAAAAAAAAGAAGTGAAAATAGAATAGCCTATTATTTCGAGAGGCTGTTGGGCGATAGCATGTAGTACAAGGTTTTCCAGCGTAGAGGCATGTAAAGGGTTGTGTAATATAATACCGATGCGAGTGGTCATGATTGGCGGCTGCGGCGGCGCAACTGGCAGGGTGCCATCGTTGGCACCGCTGGCAGCCGGGCCTGTCGCGTTCCCTGCATCGTTCGCACTCACTGGATTACCTCTGAATTAACAGTGTTTTAATATCTATTCAAACGGCCACCATTTACTCTCCCTTGTGAAAATGTTGTGTGTTTAAATGTTTCAACTAATACAACAAATAGTCATATTGTTAAAAAATTTTTAATTAGCCTGCTTGTCCAATTTTTCTTTCTTTTCTTTTACAATACAGATCTATTAAAATTTGAACTATGGACTTCAAGGTCTGTTAAATTAGAGGATGGTGAGATTAAATATAATAGTAACTGGTAAAAGATTCTAGTAAAACCAATTTGGGGTAATCTACTCAGATTGAAATACCGAAGTGGTACGTTTTCCAGACACAGTCAAGAATAATGAAATGATTAGATGGTACCATCAAAATAATAATTAAAAAAAATAAATGAAGAAGGACACGATAAAAATAATTGATTACATTATGTCGGTTATTTTATCTGCAAACTTAACAGAATTATGTAATTAAATTTAAGAAGTTAGTCAGAAGTAGTCACTTAAGCAGTGTCAAAGTTAAGAGTTAACATATAAATTAATCTCAATATTATAAGCAGCGGTGTCACAGCGTTGTCCTACATAACCCCCCTATAAGACTCGCCTAATAGGGTGCCATCTCGAAATGACGTCACAACACTATCACGTTTTATTGTGAAGAAATGTAATAAAGATAGGGTGGTATTTTTTCTCATCAGCTGGTGCCAATAGAGGCGGAAGCTTGAAATATTGCACCGAGGCCGTAAAGCCCTTTGAGATAACGTGGCTCGCTGGAATTCCACCTTCATGATAAATGGCGGGGATTCCATCCTGCGGCAAGTTTTTTGGAAAGTACTTAATCTCGTATTGGCGACCGCAAGGTTACACTTTCAGAAGTAATACTATGATTATATATGGTGAACCACCAACAAATTATTCAAAAGCTGTACTATAAGAGCGGTTTTAAAGTTTACATATTGTTGGTAGAATGGATGCCATGCACACAAAGAACTCACCTAGTTGTTAGTGTTGACAAGCTGAAACCGTAAATATTAAGTACAGCGGCTTAATTACCAAGTGTTAATGACTATATTTTAATTACCATGTCGCTATATTTGTCGAAGTGAAAAGTAGTCTCGATTATGAATTACGAATTCATGATCTTAGGTTTAAAGTTTTTACTGACTAAAGTAGAGTATCTTTTGAATTTAAAGTAGATTAAAAGCAAATAGTAAAAGAAATTTGAAATTGTTAAAACTAGTTACTGCTTTTTAGAACTAATCTTGTTAAGTAAAGTATAGACGAGTGCAGGTGAAGAGGCGAGCAGACATGACTGTAATATTCCCAATCGATACACATTACCCTGATTGAAGGAAGGTAAAAGGGCTCGTGGAAAACACCATTCATTCGCAAAGGCTGCTGATAATCGACAATGACCCGCTGTCCTTAGAAAATAGGTTACAAACACGCCGCTCCCCAGCCCTCTGGCCATCAAGCCTTTCTGACAACTAGTTCGCTGATACTCGAACGAGCTCAGCCTTTCTGTCGTCTAGTTTCTTGATACTTGAACATTGCCACTAGACACCGAACGTGCTTCGAAACCCCTGAGTGGCATGTCTCAGCATTTCTGCAGTAAGCGAAATTAACAAAACTGTTTCCAACCACGCTATTATGAAAATTACAAAAGTTTCTTCACGAATCGTACTGAAAAATTATACCCAAGAATATTTACATGCAAATGAACTTTGAAAGATAACCTACTTTGGACATGCTCTAAGAAGTTTACGAATCTCGTTTATTAAAAATGTTAAGAGTTGAACGAAGGAAAGTTTTCGTACAACTAAGCTTTTAGTGGAACTTTGAAAGGACTGGATACTTCGTTAGTTAAAGGGAGATATAAAATTAAGGGGTTTGTGAAAATAAAACTAGATAGCTGCCGTCTCGTCTCTCACCTAGAGAGAATGACAATCGTAGAAGTCACCCTATCGAGCTCATTGAAGCTCTACTATATTGGTACTTTCAGTTCATTATATTATTACTTTCACTTTTTGCTTACTGTTGCCAATGCCAAGGATTCAAACAATTGATATATTGTTCCTGTGTTTGTACCTAGTCACGTATTAGTCAATGTTGGAGTAAGTCTAGGTTATTCAAGGTCCGTGGCTTATGAAATGGAATCCAGGGACACTTTTGTTTAATTTATAATTCGTTGACGTTCATTGTTAGGTAATACTTATTGAGAGTTTGTTTTATGGTATTTTTAAGTTTTATTTGTCTCTTTTTATTTATTGGGTTTAAAAAGAAAATTTTGTGCATTAACTCGCTTTACAAAATCAAAGTGTGCAAATTTACACATAAAAGCATATACTGAAGTTGAAATTGCTCCTATCTCGCTTAAAAATGGTAAGTGTTTTCGAAATGTGTGGGCTGTAGTCTATGAAATTGCTGAAATAGAACACGCAGAACAATGATTGAAGGTGTAATCAATGGCGTCAAACAATGGCAATAGCATATAAATAGTACCTCGTGGGGGTCACTTGCATTCACAATGAAATCGGCAAACGAAGGCACATCAATCGATAGTCCGACAAGGCGAAGGCCAGTACTTTTATATTTAACCAAGAACTAGCACATTACCTAGAGTTGAAATCCAATCAATACAATTAGACACCTACTTTGCACGGACGAGGATCTTGGCTGTGGTTTTGCGCACGTCCCGCAGGAATTGTCTGGTATTATCTGGATAAAAATTATGTCTATGGTATTCTTGCGTTCGCTATATTTGATTGACGAATGGTATTTCTAGATTATATATAAGAAACACATCTTTCGCTTTCTCTACATTTAAGTACAATTTATGATATACATGCTGGTCATTGTGGGTGCTATTAAAACTCGTATACCTCTTTCGTCAATCTTCATTCTTTTATCATTTATTTATGACCAAACCATGGCTGCACAAGAACACTTCTTTTTCAGTAAATCTTCTTTACCGTACCATTGCTATTGAAGGATTAAACGCGTTTCGGTTTAATATAAGTTAAACTATTATGATAATGATAACATATAAATTCAACTTCAGCTTTGATTCGTCAATGTGTATAGTACCAACTTGTAGTTACAAACATTATAGCTGACGCAAAATCTTGTTAAAAATAATACATTTGCAAATTCGATCTGTCGTCTGAGCGGCAGGTAGTATTGACAAACTTCTCCAAACATCGAATTGCATTAAATCGAATCGAGCACATAACAAGACCAGCCGGGTAGCTCGTCGGAATCGTCGGTTTCGATTCAATCTTATTATAAGTTGGGCAACTTCTTCTGATTCCACTGAGTTTCGGCACAGTTAACAGAATAACCAGTGTAGTACTTGTAAAATCCTTTCTCGTTCGTATTCTATATTTTAGACAAAACCAATTTAAAATACGTTAATACTTATATGTAAACGGGTACAGTTTGCATTCATAGTCAGCTAAGTGTCGTCATTTTAAATTGGTCCACCCAAGATAGCGGACTAGTAAGTTTATTCTGCACTTTAATAATATGGATAGTAAATTAAAAGGTTTGCCGAGAAGAAGAGAATAGTAAACATTTAAATAAAGACTTCTTTTTAGAAATATTGTTTAACCGTCAACTTCTTCACGTAAGTTGTATCGTTTGATTTTAATCATCAATTTGTTACATAGGGTGACTTTTAATGTTATTATTAGTTTCCTCAGTGAACATGGGCCAGTAATACGATTAAATGGAATTTAGTTGTACGAAATGACATTCGAGATTCAAATGCTGTTTGTATGATTCGGCCTTTTGAGCTACGGGCATGGACTTAGTATTTTCGCTACGGGTCATTCTTTGAAAATAAATGATTTTTTCTTTGTTGTTGTTAGTTCTGACTAAGGGGTTATGGTTCGTACAGTTTTCTAAGTATTTTTTGTCCTGTTACTGTACTGATAATGCCATGAGAGTTTTGTAAAGTTGTCATCATTTCTATACTTACCTACTATACTATTTTAGTATAATACCTACTACTATATTAGTACCTACTATACTAAACTTAAGGTCATGATTTATTTCTAAGGTTGGGTATGCGGACTTAACTAGACAGCCGTCCAGTAATGCTCAATAACAATATTTCTTAAGTCATCTTTCATGTTATCTGCGGAAAGAGATGGAATAAGTTTACAGGTCTACAAAGATCTTTTCATTACTCATACTCTGAAAGTAGGTCTGAAATTGCCTAAGGAGGGGCTTGAAAGTAATAGATACTTTTCAGGCTTAGGGAGAATCGCTTTCAACTGACAGCTGTCAAATTAAGTATTAAAAAAAACATTTTCCGACATCCTATACTCTATTACAGCGCGATGTAAAATTGGAATAACAAAAGTGAAGTATTCATTGAAGAATATTTATTTTAATGACTCTATATACTTTTAGGTACTTATTTCTATAAAATAATATAGATTTTGGTAAAATATTGACCACTTTTTTCAATTATGAAAATGAAAAATAATGGCTGAATAGCTGGCCAGCCACAGAAAAAAAACATAATAGGTGGGAAAGTGGCTTTCCGATCTTCATTTGTTTTTTCGAGTTGTAAAGTTTTGTTCATACTTCTGGATTGCAGTAACAAGATTTGTATGAATGCAATGAGTTCAGCTTATTGATGTGGTTATTTTCCTTGTATTCGTAATGAAAAGCACAGTGTTTACCTCGGGTGAAAGACTTATTTTGTCCCTCAAACTATTGGCTCCCTCGCTACGCTCGGTCGCCAAACCCCGTCTCGGGACTTAAATAAGTTATTTTCACCCCTTAAGTAACAATGTACTATTTGGCCCGCGGTTTCCATGGTGACGGCTTTATTTCCAATACAAGTTCTACTAGCTACAACTGTCACCCGTCGGCAACAAGATCTTTGTAGACCTATGTATAAATCGGAAACCGCACGTACCTACTTTTGGCACGTACTCTTTATTTCTACCTATGCCATCGCTGAAACCCAGTCAATTTCCCCTGGGTAACGTTTAAAAGAGACTTTATTTTATTCTAAAATTACACTGAAACTTAAAACTTATTTTCAAAGGCGTTTATGTGCTCTCTGATCTGGACTATGCTTTCACTGCATACTTTTTACTAATTTTGTAAAAAAGAAAATTGTTTTCTTCTATCACCTATATTTTACAAAAACACACGCACCTTGTAACTGCTAAGAGATACATCTAAACAAGACTTAACTTTTAACAAAAAAGTCCAGGTGAAATGAAAATTTCAGCTAGATAAACAATCAAACCTTTCGTAGAATAGAACAGAAAGTTAGATTGAAAGTATCGTTCGCTTTAACAAAAAAGTAAGTTAGGCTTTAACAAAAAATACTTGCTTGAGTAACTCATTTTCATTATTACAATAATTTTCCCGACCTTCTATAACTTGATTATTTTGATAGTCCTAATAAGTGTATAATGTGAGGTATTTTTATTAACATAAGGTTGGCTTTTGTGTGCGCCGTTGAAACAGCCGCCGGGAAGGTCAGTTGGGATTATTATTTTCTTTGGGAACATGAAAGGGTTTCTTGGTTTTTGTGTAGTGAGGCAGCGAGGCATAAAGTCTTGTGTACGTCGAAGTAAAGTGTTGTTTGCACGCGAAAACGTTTTTACTTTGGTGTACATATATATAAGTAAGTATGCCTCAGTCATTCCATGTCTTCAAATTTCCTCTCATAGATTATGCAAAAGCCGTTTCCACGCTTTTATGTATTTCAACTTATTAAAATTTGTTATTTCAAAGAATCTTATACTGTTGAGTTTATCTGCTTTTTATTATATTAAAATTTTCCAGTAGACTTTTAAATAAACTTAAGTTTTCATTTCTAAAGACTTATTTAGTAATTACACATGAAGTGTGTTTGTTTGTTTGTGCTTTCTTCACGTCAAAACGTAGCGATAGGCCGACGACATTTTTATAGGCAAGCAGGGCTAGAAAGTGACATATACTACTTTTCCAGGCGATCAAAGTCACGAGCGGAAATCAAGTTTAAAGGTAGCATGATTTTGGCGTTGTGTATGCCTGAATCAATGCCATATCTCAAATTTGTACAGCTAATTAGGAGCTATCATATAGGTGTGGGTACAGTATGCAAGGCATATTGAGAAGACAGGCTGTAATTAAATATTAAGAGAGATCACATGGCAGCTTTGTCATATTAACTGGCAATCGCAATTTCCGTAACGTGACGCCCACATGGCACCGTAATTATATTGAAACCGCTTCTCAAAATCTGATGAATTTGTGGTTGTTGTGTAGTTAAAGCTAATTGATTTGTCTCATTTAAGGCCAAGCATGACATGCGTTACCAGTCACAAGTTACGAGCTTATACGATATAAAGTATCAGATGAGTTTCTGCACGCAACCTTGTTGGAACGTAGAATATTATGTGAGATGTGGGCAGTTTTTTTGCGTAAACTACAAGTCTGGGCTTCGGTAGAAGCTCTGTCATCGGTATGCAAAAATTTAATGTTTGGGATTTCGAAGCAGCTTTTTATTTGAAAAATCTAAAAAATCCCTTATATGTATAGGTTTTGTAATACGATACGATGATGAATAAATTTAAATGTTTTGCACCGACTGATTCAAGAATGGTAAAAGCGTTTGCGCCAAATTGATTAGATTCGAAAAATTTTACATATATTGGTATAATTCATATGTATGTTAGCCTGTAAGGTATTTATCTATGGGCCTTAGATGCCTGATAATAAACGATTTTATTATTATTATTTTTATTATTATATGTTTTAGTCCAAGTACGGAAAAAGCAAGTACGGAAGCAATTAATAACGAAATTGGAAAAGCTATGTAAAAATAAGCCCGCGAATATTCGATAAGAAAAATAAGTTTTCCACCGACGAGGAAATGTCTTAGAAAGCGTATGAACACTTATGTAAATAATCGTCCTAAAGCAAGTGTCCACTTAGGCTACCCTTTTACTGGAGATTAGAACTTTTCACGTTGCATGAGAATGCTCCAAATAAGTATACCTAAGAGTTTTTGTACTCACAAAGGGGCGCCACCGGAAGATACATTTAGCAAATTAGTGTCATTATACCGAAATACCGAAAATGTTAAAAGGTAAAGTACTAGCTTTCGGCATTACGATAATAGTTAGTAGCCTTTCAGATAAATACTTTCTTGAACCATTATGCCTCAACTAAAACGTAATGTTGTTGTAATATAAGATCGCTTAATAAAGGTAATGACCGCCTGTGCACTGGGAAACTGTACTTCAGAACTGAGACCTAAAAATTTTGGAAATTTCGGTAAAAACAAAGTTTATTTCCATTACTGTGGAAATGCTTTTCACTGGACCATGGACCTGTACAATAATAAGTATTACGTAAATCACACTATATTATACTTCTTTACGCAAAAACCGCTAGACTGATTTCGACAAAACTTTCCAGAAATATAGTTTAGACATCACAATAACATATAGGCTATATAGTTTTCTCTAATTCCCATGGGAACGAAGTCAAATGATTTCAAAAGTATTCTAGAAAATTTTGACATTTTTGTTTGGATTTAGATTAGTTGTAGAGAATGGTGCCTCTTATGACCAGAACTTTGAAATTTTCGAATATGATATGAAAATTTAAAATCAAACCCAAATATTTTTTAATAGTACATTATGATACAAGTGTGCTAAGTTGGATATTGCATTAGAGGCGAGTTTAGAGCCCGAGCCGAAGGCTCAATGGAGCTGAGAATGTAATATCCAATGCGCACGCGTGTCATACGACGTTTTTCAACACATTTGCGAGGAAAGAAAGAAATATGTATTAAACTTTCCTTCGATGTTGGCCGCAACAAACTATCACTTGCATGTTGCGCCTAAGAAAGTATTTCTGGCGGTGTACCCACGTAGGTTTCCTGTTCTACACTTGAAGAAGACATTTTTTGTGTTGTATTTCTGATAATAATCACAATATGATGAATACAAATGCTGTTTGTGAAAACCAAGCGAAAACGTCTGAAAAGAGGCGCGATTATTTTTTTCTTTTTTCGCTCGCAAAATGAGATTCATATTGACAAGTATGCAAATAATAAAAAATACTGAACTATATATTTTCACTGTTTTAGCATAAGCAAATGATAATTTTCTGTTAAATTTAAATAATTTTGTGGAATTATATTTTTATTTACAAATAGTTTAATATTTACACTTAATTTTAAATAAAAAATTTGATCAGATCACTTTGCTGAAATTTAGAAAAAAAAACCATTACGTACTTAGTGTTTTATTTTTATTACTCACGGGCTGGGTAAAACATATAATTATGAACCTTAAAACAATACATAAGACTCACTTTATGAGCAAATGTGTTGAAAATATAGTTTTGATTGTATAACGCCGCATAGCTGCCGCTGAAAGCGTTATAAAAAATAAAACTCCATAATTCTTTCTACTTCTACTATATTCTGTAATGTTAACCAAATTTTAAAATGATAAATGTTTCACGTGCCACGTTTTGGCTTACGATCAACAACGTTGTGAAATATTCGGGTGCATTTTAATAGTACGGACGGCCGCAACTCAGGCTACCACATGCGAGCACTCTTTGCTGTTGTGATAAGAGCGGTTTTGCAATGAAAATGGAGTAACCTGATGCGCTGGCCTCTGTACGTACATTATGATACAAGTGTGCTAAGTTGGATATTAAATTAGAGGCGAGTTTAGAGCCCGAGCCGAAGGCAAGTGCTCAACGGAGCCGAGAATGTTATATCCAATGCACACGCGTGTTATACGACGTTTTTCAACACATTTGCGAGGAAAGAAATAAATATAAACTTACTTTTGATATTGGTGGCAACAAACTATCACTTGCACCTACCCACGTAGGTACCTGTTCGGCACTTGAAGAAGACATTTTTTGTGTTGTGTTTCTGACAATGATCACAATCTGATACAAATGCCGTTTGTGAAAACTAAGTGAAAATGAAAACATCTGAAAAGAGGCTCGATTATTTTTTTTCTTTTTTCGCTCGCAAAATGAGATTCACATTGACAAGTATGCCATACAGCTAAATAATAAAAAATAGTGAACTATATATTTTCACCGTTTTAGCATAAATACCTAAATGATAATTTTCTGTTAAATTTAAATAATTTTGTGGAATTATATTTTTATTTACAAATAGTTTAATATTTACACTTAATTTTAAATAAAAAATATGATCCTGATCTCTTTGCTGAAATTTAGAAAAAAAAACCATTACGTACTAACGTTTTATTTTTATTACGCACGGGCTGGGTAAAACATATAATTATGAACCTTAAAGCAATGGCATCAGACCCACTTTATGAGCGAATGTGTTGAAAAACCTTTTATGCCACTGCTTTTGGTGCAGAAAAAAATGCTGTGGGTTTCTCTTTGGGTTTTGTAAAAATATGTTCGAAATCTGAGTAAAGGATTGAATATTGACAGTATTATGTATATAATTGAGACGAAATGATATTTTTCTTGTTGAAGCGACCAACCAACAGTAGCTCTAAAGCCACTATAGCCGGGATTAGAAAATGAAATAAAAAATTGAATTGGGTCCCGACCACTTCATAAAAGTCTGCCGTCTGCTTTTTTATTTTGTTTACTTCTATTGGGCTGATTCAATTGCGATTACCTAACCGTCTGGAATAATCTTCCATTAGTCAGCTTTTTATTGGGTTTATAATATTAATCAAGATTGTATAAACATTTATCACGTAATTCTCACTTCAAATCCGTTTTTTAAATTTTCACAAGTTTGTATATGTCACCGGAAAATTTTTAAAACCGTAATAAGCCCGTGACATTACAATTTACCTAGTGAAATTATAAATTGACGAAACTTTAAGGGCTACTTGTATGAAATTAGGATAAGTTATATTACAAAAAAGTCCGTTACTGTGAAAAAAAATGGGGCAGTTCACAAAGTACCGAGAGTTTATGAACTTAAGTTTGACAATGTTACGGTGACATATATAGGTTAAAAAGCACCACAGATATGTGTGTATTGTGCTTGCATGTCAGCCAATTATCAATAAAGGCTTACCTAAACGTTGTATTTGGGGCGGCTATACTTAGACCGGTCGAATTTTTAACACCGGAAGCTGGCTGCCATGTTGCGTGGACTGACTAGCGGAAGTGGAGTGAAACCTCACTTCCTTTCTGTGAGCAGGTTAACATTTTCAGGTTTTCAGATTATGCAATAAACAACAGCCGTGTACTGAGGTGAACTTTTAGTTAAATATTGTGAATTACGGCGAGCTGACCTCATTTTAAATTATGGTTTGATTGCTATGGAATGTAATAAACATTATTTGCACGTATGGTAGGTCGTAAAAAAATAATACATCAACGCGCTTCAAAAAATATTTTAACATAAAAGAAATTAAGGGTTCCTTTAGGTTCTTCCCTATTTGCAATAGGGTTCCATCTCCTTCTTAGAATTTCAGCCTTCGGTATATTTGATTGACGGAGCTGTTGCTATCTTTCGAGTGGAAGTGCTAATAATATAAATTCAGAACAGGGACATATTTACCCAGCGAGGTCGGACTAGACGGATGTGATAAAAAGGGCCAAAGGGCTTATTTTCATGTCCTTAGATTTGGTGCAAATTTACGATGATATGGCCGCTGTGTCATAAAAACGTTGTTTGCAGGCAGCTTGTTGACCGGAAAGGAAGGGCGGGATATTGCGTGGAGACCACCGGAAGCCCCGTGACCCGCTGACATCCGCCCCATGCAAGGTTCAAAGGCTCCCAACCTTTACACTTTATGTCCTCACACAGCACCAAGGGTTTGAGAACTTTGAAGAAAGTGCTCTACTGGTACATATGGATTACATGATCATAGTTAATATCTATTTAAAATAAATAGCTTTGCAGGAAAGGAAAAACATGTACTTACACAGTATACGATTTATACGGACAAAAGTATTTATTTTAGTCGACATCGTTGGTAGTTATGAGTATTGAACACTATTATGATATGTTTTATAGTTTAACATTTTTCAAAGTGTCTTTGGCACAATGTTGATCAATTTGTGAAAGTACTGAGTTATTCAAATCTGTCTTCTTATTTATTAACCTATAGTAAATGAACCTAGTATTTATTTTCTTTCAATATGTGGAAGCTTGTTATTAGCTCTTAGTTATTTAATTAAGTTTCTGTGTTGTAAACGTTGCTGTAAGCTCCCTAAATACAATAATAATAATAAAAAATATCAATAGCAGTTTGAGAACAGATATTATTGGTAAAAAGCAGGTATCCTCAATTACATACGACGGTCATTAACGGCAGGAAGTATTACATCAAAGCTGCGTTGTTAGAACGGACCTGAAGTAATTCTTTCTCGAAGGACGTTACGTTTTCCTTAACATATCGAATTTTTATCTTGAAAATCATAAGAAAATATGAGTTTGTAGGGCGCAGAGAAATTATGACGAGCCAGACGATATTTTATGTGATTTAGCTTAGAACTCAAGTGCGTTAATTACTTTTTAAAGTTAGTCTCAACTACTACTCACATGATGCTCTAAGAATATTCTTAAATACTTACATGTTTTCTTCCTTTACATTTCTTCCTCTAAAATTGCTCATTTGGTAATAAATCGGGATCCTAGCATCACTAATTTAGAGTAAGCGGGCTCAGAAAATTATTCATTCAAAATGGAGAGAGCACGGTTGGAACCTTGTGGGGCACTTTACGTAGCGCGATCTCCGTTTGTGGTTAGCTAACGATATTACGGTCTCACTCCCTGACCTTACTCAGCCCTTGCCTCATTTCTTAGCCATTCTCGTACAGCTGTATTACTTAAACCTAGACATTTTTTGAATGAATGAGTAAAACTTTATTTAGGAGTAATTTACGCATGATTCATGGTTCTTTAGTTTAAAATGACGCATGTTTGGTGCTGTGGATTGAATACATTCCAAAAATAACAAGACAGTTAAACAAATCATAAAATAGTCGATAAAAAAACATCTCAACATTACAAGGCTGACTGGAAAAGATCCCCTTGAGGGATGAGTCAAATCAAATCAAATCAAATCAAATCATTTATTTGCTGAATATGAGTACAAAGATGGGCTTATTTTAAAGTGTGGTTCTGTCATATTCGGCCACTGCCTGGCATGCAAATATTTCTAAACAATAATGGGTCTAAATAATTAAAAATTAGTGAACAGTTAAAAATTATAAGTACAGTAAAATTAAATGCCAAAACACAAAAAAAAGCATAAAATAAAATAAAATGTAAAAACAAAAATTAATAAATAACATGTCAAAAGAAAGAAATTAATGGAAAAAGTCCGCCTTGAGTCCGCCTTTGTACCCGATGTCACTTTATGTCTTACTAGCTTTCCGCCCGGGACTTCGTTCCCGTTGGAATTCGGGAAAATCATGTACCCTATGTTCATCACGGATAATGTAGGATTCTAAACGTGAAATAATTTTTCAAATCGGTCCAGTAGTTTCGGAGCCTATTCAATGCAAACAAACAATCAAATCTTTCCTCTTTATAATATTAGTATAGATTATTAGTATAGATAATCAGTGCCTGAACTGTAACTTTTGTTATACAATAAATACCTACTTACAGGGACATCTGATCGAGTATAATGCAATTCGATCAGATGTCCCTGTAAGTAGGGTATGGCAGTCCGATTCCAGTCGCTCCTCTTTGATAACTTGACCGCCCAAATCCTGGACTACCCTTCGAAACACGAAGGGGATTTAGGCCATAGTCCACCACGCTGGCGCATTGGTGGACCGCTCGATTTTCGAATTTTCTTGGACGGGCGGGTTTCATCACGATGTTTTCCTTCACCGTTAAGCAAGTGATAATTAGAAATCCGTACATAAATCCGAAAAGACGAATTTAGTGGTACAGGCCTGCACCAGGATTTGAACCCGTGACCTTCCGATCACAAGTCTGGCACATTACCAACTGGGCTATCACCGCGCGCGGGGGGGGGGGGGATTAAGAGCCTTACCACAAAAAATTAAAACTAAACATAAAAATCCTTAGTCGGTAATTTTTGCAGTTTTTTTATAAAAAGTGTGAAGAATTAGCTTTTAATGCATTCTGTATATTGAATTGTTTCAGAGAGCAGCTGTCCGGACCGGCCCAGCCGACTACAATGCCACTCGTTAGTGTGCCACGCGTCACTCTCCCACAACTAAAAGGTAAACCAACACTATTCACACGCATCCGTGACCTGTGATCGCAAATTCACTTACTATGCAAACGTACGCTGCAGGATAGGTCATATTTGACTTGCAGTTATATTGTGCCTTTGTTTTGTTTAGGGTTTTCATAAAACAACTACGGCTTAAAATGACAAACTGTACAAAAAAAGTTTTAAGGAATCCTCCCAAAACCAGTAACGCACGGCATTAGTGGCATTTGAAAGGAAATTCATTTATTATGAAAATACAGGGCTTTAGGTAAATCTCTTTTAACCTCTCGGGTGCTAAATCAGTCCATGAAACTGAACAACTTTCCCCAAGGAACATAGGGCAAAATACGAAAAAAAAATGTTTGATCTCCCATACAAACTGCGCTATATGCTGATGAAGTTTGTATGGCAACTCAAAATGATTTTTTTTCGTATTTTGACCTATTATTGGGGGAAAGTTGTTCAGTTTCATGGACTGATTAGCCACCCGAGAGGTTGAAAGAGATTTACCTAAAGCCCTGTATTACGTATTTTATTTTTTGTGAGTAAATTCTCACACTTAAACTGTGTCATTATCTTATCTTCGCAAAGCAGCTAGAACTTAAAAGATGCTTCTCGACACAAGTAATAATCACTCGGTGAGTAAATCTGTCTTGTCGTTTTCACGAATATTTGAATGACATGGTAAAATGAAGAACAGTTTCTGACAATGAACTAATATCTGTAACTACTTTAATTACGAATAAAGTGGGTGGAACGGGCAATAAATCACATTAAATGGTCATTTTGATAACGGAAAGGTATTTTTATGGTCACGTTTAAGTATTTTGGAGAATTCCTCATTATGCGGATGGTAAAATGTATTACAGTTTTTTTACTGTAAGGGAATGGAGCACGCTAACATTGCAAATTTTATTAGTAACAGTTGTTTTCTTTTCATTTACTATTTCAAATTAAAAAATCAAGTCATATTACAAAACTTAATTAACGTCATCAGTTAGTAATAAAATGATTTAAATAAATGAACAATTAAATGGATTACAGTGATATTTCTAATAAACTATAATCGGAACCACACAAAACTTATAGTTTAAACGGTTTAACTCACATTACTGAAAAACGGCATTGGGCCGACAGTTTCCATCCTATACGAGGACCTTCATCAGAGAGTGAGGCAACTGTCGATCCAAAGCCGATTTTTAGTAACATGAATAAACCTGTTTTAATTATAAATTGTGTAACACTCACGAATCGTTTATTCGTAAAACACAATACGGTGTAACTCCTCTATGAGAACAAGTTTTACTATGGTGATTAACATATAACCTGTGGTAATAAGACTAACTCTTAAGCGGTTACTTCTTTATAGTTGATCGAAGGCGGTTACGTATAGTTTGGTCGAGCAACCATAATGGATCTATAGTACGGAGCTAGTTATAGGATGCATATACATCTATTTACATAAGGGTCACATATATGGAATGTATGTACAGAATACACTAGGTGTCACGATATAAGCAAGCTATTTAGTCCGTTCAGTGACACAAAGATGGCTCGGGGTATTAGCCGATAAGCTGCTTTTACCGGCTAAGTAATAGATTTTTCACAGTACATAATATAGGATGTTGCTTAACGGCTTTCTTTGGGTGATTAAGTTCCGTGATTAATTCGTAATAATAATATTTAATTATTTTACGGCGCACATACAGGGGGTGACAAAAAGTAGGATTAAGAGTGGTGAATCGATCATTCAACATAGAGATTATTTTATTCATAAATTGATTATTTCATTCAAAATAGAATCAATCTCTTCAAAATTGACGTTTCTTGCGTAAGAACAGTAAATTAACCTAACTAAAAAATATCCTTCGGCCTAATAGCGTCCATTAGTGGAATTTTATGACAGCGGAATTGATGGAATATTAATACATGAACGTGGAATTTGTGACAATGATTAAATTTATTTAATAACCTGTAAAACTTCCGCGTGGTGATAGAAATTCCGAGACTGAGTCTCGTGCCTTATCGACATCTCGCGGCTATCACCAATTCTTAGCTGAGGCGCCGCCGTCGTTATTGCAGTAAACTTATTTTAAAACCAATGCTTACACTAAGATGTAATTACAATTAAGATGTAAAATGGCGACATAAAGATGCTATTGTGTTAACTAGTTACAAGCAATACCAAAAATACATAGTTATGAAGAAAATTACTCGTTCAAATATAGGTCAACTTTTTTTAAGTCAGAAAAATCTAAGTTCCTAGTTTTGTATTTTTCACAGGACATATAATCGTATGAGTATTAAAATCTGTCATCTAATTCGTTAAACCACACTGTCTAATAACTTCAAAACCGTTACTGCTTGTGTAATAGTGCCTCTCAGCACTGGCTGTGTAACTAAACGTAAAATTACATTTTCGATAGATTGCTATCTCCGAGTATCGACGTGAGATTTCGTCGATACCTTTGAAATATTTGAAGGGACAGCTGTTTTTCGAATAAGGGCAAAACTTTAACTGTGTTTTTATTAGAAAGAAAGAAATACAAATTTATTATTTCGGACAGCACAACACATAAAACAGGCAAGAACATACAGTAAACCAAGATACACTAGAGAGAAACTTAAAAACAATAACAAACAAGCTTTAGATCGCTATGTTATGTGTATTAGTGTTTCATATATTAGTTTTTGTATTATAAAATGAAATTATATGTATGATATAGTCTGAATGTACCTGTGCGAAGCCAGAGTAGCTCGCTCTAGTTCTGTATTTTTTTATAAAGTAACAAAAACTTTGATAAAGAATTATATCGATATTTCTTTATCTATTTTCTTTGTATTTTGTAAGATGGCGCCGCCGAATATAAGTTTGATATAACTTTGTAATTCTTGAAACGAATCGTTTGTTTTCGCTCATCGGCACAGTTATAAGCCATTAAAAGTCTACTACTAAAGTAATTGACTAGTATTTAGTGTTTGTAATTCGTAATGGTGATGCCGCAAAGCAAAATTAAGTGAATTAACGTAATTAGAGCCTGGGTCATTAGTTCTAGGGTGTGCTGCACGGCCCGCCTTCAGGCTTTATTCTAATGAATATTTATTGGACAAATTACAGTATATTATGTCTTATTAGTATTCAGTGGTAGTTAATTCATTAGAATTGTTAAACATTATCGTTTGCATATGTCATACTTAGCGACTAAGGAGTTTATTTAACAAGATGTATTTTTAAAGTAAAAGGTGTGATGTGTGGGTTTATAACATCTTAGGTGCTTCAAAATCGATTTCCTCACCTTGCCGATTAACGGACGAGCCTCTGACATATTACAACCCTTCAAGGGTTTATTTACTTGATATTGGCGACTTTGCTATTCTCTATTTTAATTTCACGATTAAGGCCGCCAGTTTCCAATAATTGAACACGCCTATATAAGAATATATATACCTAAGACCACTGTGTAGTTCTATAAACACTTGACGCCACATTTGACGTTCATCCTGAGGGTTATTAGATGGAATATGAGTATAGTGGTGATAGGTTGTTATTTATTTATTATTTATTTCTCCCAGGCCAGTTATGTTAAAACTGACAATCAGATACTGTTGCATGGATTAGTGTTCGGTCATGTCATGTCTGTTTATTGCACGAAGTGACTTTGCTTCTACTTGCTAATCAAATATTAACTATTCAGAGCATCCCTCTCAAGTTCACAGCTCGTATCTACGAGTCATCCGAGACGCGGCGTTGAGAATTCGAATCTAATCATATTATGTTATTTTTGGAACCACCACTTAATAGGTAAACGGTAAACGAATGTATTTTTAACCAAAGATTGGTTTTCGACTAAAAATAGCTTCAGATTAGTACTTAATGCTAAGGTGAATACCTCTACGAGTTGTGTAAGCCGTAGCTACACGCTACGAGCTACGGGTTACGAACTCGCTACAAGCAAGTTTTGTGTAATACGAGTACGATAATTTAATAACACATATGCATTTTTAATCAAGTTATGGACTACTATACCTTAGTATAAATACATTGCAAACAAATTATGAGGTGTTCTACATTTTCGTAGAGTTATACTGAAATATAAAAGATAATTATAAGATTCGGTCTAGTGGCCCTGCCTCATAGTCTCATGTTCCTAGTTTCGATTTAGTTTTAGGCGCTTGATAATAAAATGTTCTATTTTTTATAATTTTTATGTATTTCTTATCCATTAGATACCTATTTTGTGTGTTCTGAGAGTTAATATATTATTTTAGTATAGGGAGTCGTAGAAATGTATATTTAATCTCCCCATGTCTCGAATAAACAGGGAATTAGTATGAGAATTCGATAAGGTTTACGCGCATTTTACAGCTCAGTGAGAATTTCTCGTTTATTTCTTAGATAGCGTGAGAAAAGACAGTATCTTGTTATAGATTACAAAACCGTTCACACTCCGTCACCGCGAATAAGGTTTATATGTGATAAAAAGAGGAGAAAGTTTGCACGTTATTTTACGAGCAACTTTATGTTGAAGTTGTTGTTACTTCAAGAATCGCGTGTCAATTTCTCGAAATAAAAAGTGTAAGAGAACAAAGAAGTAGTCATAGTTGTGACTTAAAATTAGAGCAACTTTAGGAAGTGATTCTCCCCATGAAACAGAACAACTTTCCCCAAGAAAGCTTCATGAACTTCTCAAAAATAGTACATTGTTATTTTAGAGGTGAAAGCGACTTATTTAAGTCCCAAGTCTGGGGCCAATAGTTCGAGGGACTAAAAAGTCTTCCACCCGAGGTAAACACTGTGCTTTTCATTACGAATACAAGGAAAGTAAAAATAAAAACATGAATAAGCTGAGCTCATTACAAATCTCTGCTATGCGGAAGTATAAACAATAGTAGTACGCTCGGGCACCAACATCACTCCCGTGCACTTTAGCAAGGTGCGTAATCTACTTTTCTGTCAACTACCAATCTACCCTACCGTTATAAAATATACCTATTCCAAAAAAAAAAAAAACTCAAGTTAATGAAATAAATATAACTCCCGTGTTTTTTGTGGCAAAAGGTTATCCAAAAAGTATAAAAACAGCTGCAAATGAAACAATTTCATTTGCAGCTGTTTTTATACTTTCTGGAGTAGAATTCATATCGCCATTGCTGCCTTTTTCCATTTTTCAAAACTTTTCTTGCTAAATATGAAGTACAAACAACCGAATCGTACAGAATGCGCGCCATTTGTTTTTTTTTCTTCACCAAGCCGATTTTATTTTCAGCCAGTACCATTTTGATCTAATGCATACGCTTTATATTAAACAATGGGAGACATTAAACCTCTGTGGTAAATTTATATCTAAATTTAAAAAAATAACAGTGTATTAATGAAAAACAGTGCAATAATGAGATTTCATATAACATTTCTGCACTGTTTTGGATCTAAGTAAAAAGTACGTCCTTTGTGATCGATTTTGTAGTGATTAATGATAACATTACGAAAGAAAAACTCTTTAACTCGAAAAAACAAATGAAGATCGGATTGCTACTTTTCCGCCTAATTTTTTTTTCTGCGGCTGGCCAGCTATTCAACCATTATTTTTAATTGTCATTATTGAAAAAACGGTAAAAAAGAACCCAAATCTATGTCATTTTAAAGAAATAGGTAAAAGTAAATTATAATAAAGTTATTTTAAAAAAGGTATTCTATAATGGATACTTAACTTTTTGTTATTTCAATTTTACATCGCGCTGTAATTGAGTGGCTGTATAGAAAGTTGTAACATGTTTTTTTTTAAATAATTTGACAGCTGTCAGTTAAAAAAGATTCTCCCTAGGTTTAAAAAGTATTAGTTTCAGCTCGCTCCACATGAAACTTCAGACCTACTTTGCGAGTATAAGTAATAAAAAATACATTTTATTGCACAATTTGTAAGGGTTATTTTTTTTTAACAATTCGAACTATGTTCCTTGGAAAAAGTTGTTCAGTTTTGGGAGAAGATTGACGACCTTAATTTACGCTACTAATTTAAAGTCAGCCGATACATGTACGCACGGCAGCACATCAGGCTATACATGTTGACCTTGTCGTCGCCCTTATCTCGCTCGTAATAGCGCCGGCTATCGTAGTAAAAATGGGGAACCTAACTTGCTGCTGTCTGTGCATAGAATCTTTTCTATCCAATACCATACATAGCGTTGGCATCGTACTTTGATACTCAAGTTTAAAAAACAGTACACCAAGTGAGGTGTAATAGGGATGTTGATAGTGTTTGATTTTAAGAATTATTGTACGTGAAACAAAAAATAATGTTAGAAAAACAGCATTAAAATTGGTTTTTGAATGAACAAGTTATTAGTATTTAAATTAACGTAAGGACTAGCTATCTCGTTTTACCTACGCAAACAAATGGCGGTGACGTCACGTGCCAGTAAGTGCATCTCTTTTTCGGTGTGTGACAGTTTCCCCCTCTATTGCAATTTAATAGCTTGTAACTTTTTTATTTCTCAATAGTTTTCAAAAATTATTTCGGTTTTGGGTTTTGGATTCAGTTCATTTTTAAGATAAACAATAAAAAAATAGTCAACATCCCTATTGTAATATTTAAGACCGAGATGTGGTAATTTATACTTTACAAAATTAAATAAATGTTGTTTTTTTGCTTTTTAAATGTTCTGAATACTCTAACATGGAATTTAGAAAAGATTTTTCGCATAGTGTCGGTACGGAACAGTAGCTCGAGCACGATGGCGACAAAATTGCGCGGCGCGCCACTCGGCTGACGCTGAAACTTCACTTTGATTGCGCGAGGGTCCTGCGCAAAGGCTTACTCGCCCTCTGGCGTTGTCAATGTTGGCGTGACATTTTGACATAGGACAGCGGCAAAAAAAATCCTACATACTCGAAGACCGCGGCGCATTACGTGCGGTTTCACCATCGTACAGACAGAATGACATGGACGTGACAAAATATGTCACGCGCCCATTTTTTAAAATAACTCCTTTCCTTTTGTTTTTATGTTCAATACTCGTGTGTATTTATCCTTTATTGTAAAACATCATTCAAAATATAACAAAAATATATTCGTGCATTCAGTTTTTACGGGCGCGAAAGCAAAAACGTAACCATTCGTTGTAAAAAAATATTTTTCTGTTTGAATTCGGAAAATAAAGTCACTTTACAAAAGCAGTGCATAAAAAGAGACCTGTTTTAGTGGAACGCTGCAGTAGGCTGCACCAACTCTTGCCATGCATCAGCGCCTATCGGTTTCCGTTGCACCAACCCCCACCTGAACAAATGCAGTTTATGCACGGAGGTTAACGAACTTTAAACAGTTTAACCCTAACTTTACTGCGCCACTTTTATCGCAGCTAATTTACATAAACCAACGAACGAAACTACAGGGTGCATTGAATTTTCACGATTACAATGTTAGTGCTAAAATAAAAATTGATTCATTGTGTTAAAATGAAAATTTTTGTTTGAGTAGTATTTTAAAACACAGGTTGTTTTATCTATTTTTAGGGTTCCGTACCCAAAGGGAAAAAACGGGACCCTATCACTAAGGCCGCTGTCCGTTCGTCCGTCCGTCTGTCACCAGGCTGTACTCATGAACCGTTGATAGTTAGGTAGTTGAAATTTTCGCAGATGATGTATTTCTATTGGCCCTATAACAACAAATACTAAAAAGGAGAATAAATTAAATATTTAAGGGGGCTCCCATACCACAAACGTTATTTTTTTGCCGCTATTATAGAGATAATGGTTTTTATAGAGTCCGACTCGCACTTGGCCGGTTTTATAGGTAATGGTACGGCACCCTTCGTGCGCGAGTCCGACTCGCACTTGGCCGTTTTTATTTTAAATAGGTTGTTAGTTCAAAGCCGGTACGCTTTCTAATAAAGCAGGAAGAATTTTTATAATTTATGTAAAGATACTGTAAAGATTCGTGCAGTGTAATAAGTACAGAATTTATCAAATACCACAATTAGGACATATCCTTACTACATATCCTACGTATGGATGTTTGTTCCTCTTTCACGCTCAAACAGCTGGACCAGTTTTGATAAAATTTGGTATGGAGGTAGCTGTGACACACATCCATACCAAATTTTATCAATTGATTAACACATAGGCTATTACATACATAAATTGAGGTATGGTTACAGAAACAAATAGGTAAAGTTAGAAATCACATAGGTAGCATGTGGGTAGCATCATACATGATAATAAGGGCGGTTAGGTTAGATATCATGATACATTACTATAATCTCATAAGACGTCGGGAGAATGCATCTGTGCTGGCGAATTCACTTATGCACTAAAATAATAATGCGCAACAGACTCCTTCCTATTTTTATACACCACCTGCATCAGGAGCACGTATTATACGTCAAGTGTTCTATATTTAAAAGTAAGCCATTAAAGTTTAAGGGAAATAAATAGTAGATTTTACAACAAGTGCACAAAACGAGTCATTTTTAAAAATGGTTTTGTGGACGAGTTATAAACTCTGCTTTTCACTTCGATTGCGAGGAAATAATAAAATAACATATAATAACAAATTTTATCTTTAAACTTCTGATTATTTTGGCTGTATGGAGTTTTCTATGCCTTACTATATACCCATTTATGAGTAGATCACTTTGTACACTAGAGCACAAAATGCGATTTTGTGCAGCCTATAGTAGATCGTTTTGTGCTCTAGAACACAAAAATCGATTTTGTGCAGCCTACAGTAGATCGTTTTGTGCTCTAGAACACAAAAATCGATTTTGTGCAGCCTATAAGCTGCACAAACAAGCACTTTCCGAGCATGAGTAGTGAAAATTGTATGGAACTTCCCTTGGGCATTAATGATATTTAAATATGGAACGCCAAAATTTCAACAAAAACTTCTATCAAAAATAATTTCGAAAAAAAAAACAAGGCTGTTGAAGGCTTAACTTCCTTGGTCCAAGTAGATTTTAACTATAAAATTTGATACATCAAAGAGATTTTACTTTTATTAAAAATATTTAGTATACAAACTTGGCTCTATGTCTTAGCTATTGACTTTCCTTTGCCTACGGAACTAAATATTATAAGAAAACGTCATCGGTGATTTTGGATCTGTGATTTTTACCGCGAATTACTAAATTGTTTTGTGTTAAGTTTTTTAAATAAATCTAAAAAAAGTCCAGTATGTAGTAATTCCAGCGACTCTGACATAGAAACGGAGGCTCAAAACATTGCTGATGGGATGAATTTATCTTAACAGTAGGTGTATAAAGTAGAGTAAGCTTCTCGGGGATAAAAGTGTCTTAGTCTTGGGCAGACTTGAATCCTTCGCTTCATTCAGGATTCTTACCATAATTCCCTTGCTCCGCTCGGGAATTAACAACTTGGCTCACTACGTTCGGGAATTAACTACAGAATACTTCATTTCGCTCAGAATTCAATATGCTGCCCGTGACATAATACACTGTTTTATCCCCTTGTTGCTTAATCTAGTAATAAACTCCGGATACAAAATAATCGTAATAACATTCATAACTCACACAATATGTGTCAACTATGCTCAATTACCACTTGATGCTCTGCCCATATTATGTCTCAAAATGAGAAATATATTCACGAGTGTGATAAATGTACTTTGTAGAGTTTACGGCAATCAGAATGATTTATAGCTTGGCATAACAATTGTATCGGATGAACGGTTCCATCTCTACGTCTATAATTTCGCAATCCACCCTCGCGCCGCCCACGCCTCAGAACAGAGAAATTCTATTTTTGTAATAAAACTGCAATACAGAGGAAGTAACTCACAACTTAACTACACTGGGCGTCAAAAATAAGTAGTACACTTTTCAAATTGCAATTACTCCTAAACTATAGTAGTTACACTTATGAAATAAAAAGCAGTTTATAGTAAACTTAACGAAGTTTATTAAAGTTATATTTTATTTGGCATGAATAAAGTTTCAAACTTAAAATTAAGATAAATACTAAAAAGTATCAATTTTTAACGATATGTCAACCACTTAATTTTCACGTTTTGGAACTTTTTCACAATTTAATAACTTGTGTTGCCGCCTCGGGCTCTAATTACAGCTTGGATCCGGTTTGGCATGCTGAACACTAAGTTTCGGAGGCGGTGTTGGGGAATATTTTCCCATTCTTCTATCAGCGCATGTTTTAGAGCCCTGAGTGTGGCAGGAGGTGGACTGCGCCTTCTGACTAGCCTCCCAAGCTCATCCCAGGCGTGTTCAATCGGGTTGAGATCTGGGCTTCTCGATGGCCAAGCCATCAAGTTGATGCCAACCTCCTGAATGTACTCTTGTACGTGGTGAGCAGTGTGTGGCCGGGCGTTATCATGCATTAGGATGGCTCCATCACCCATATTTATTAAATATGGCCCTGCATACTCGTTGAGGATCTCCGAGGCATATCTTTCACCAGTCAAAGTCCCATTTTCTATTACCACAAGCTCTGTGCGACTCTCTGAAGAGATACCAGCCCATACGTGTACAGAGCCCCCGCCATATTGGACTCTTTCCGAGATACAAGCTTGAATGTATCGCTCACCGGGTCGTCTGTAGACTCTCCGCCGTCCATCTGAAGTGTATAAAGAGAATCGAGACTCATCTGTGAATAAAACTCTAGCCCATTCTTCTTCGCCCCATTGTACGTGTTGACGGGCGTAGCGTAGTCTTGCTACGCGATGCTCTGTCTCAAGTTTGGGGCCATTTGCTGGTCTTAGAGGCTTCAGGTTAGCTTCAGCAAGTCTTCTTCTCACTGTACTCTCACTGATGTAGTCTGTTCGGGTCCGAAGAAGCTGTTGCTGAACCTCAACTGCATTAAGGTGTCGATTTCTTAACACAGTGGAAACAATAAAGCGATCTTCTCGGGTACTTGTGCACCTGGGTCTGCCATTACCTCGTCTCCTTAGATGGTTTCCAGTCTCTTCGTACCTTTGCTTTACTCGCTGAACCGTTCTTAAAGTTACACCCACCCTCCTTGCAGTACGACGCATACTGATGCCCACTTCGAGAAAAGCTAAGATTCTTGCACATTCTTCTGGTGAAAGAGGCATGATTAGTCAAATTTACTCTCTGAAGATACCTATGCTTTTCAATTACAATTGCTTTATCAGCAGCGAATGTGTCAAACACAAAAATCCTAAGTAAGACAACACCTTTCAACAGTTTAAAAAAAGTGTTTTTATTTATTCGTTTTTTTTAAAGTCAAGCATTATAAGTTCTTATAATGCATGAAGTTTTTATTGAATAAGATTAAATTTTCTTTTTAACCTTTTTTGTTTCAAAGGTCTAAGTTTTATAGTTTGGGAGAAATCGCAATTTTAAAACTGTACTACTTATTTTTGACGCCCAGTGTATTTTAACATTAAAGCAAGTCTTCCTAGTTTAATAAATTCTTTAGTATTTTTTATTAAGTAGTTCTACTGAGGTTATGCTACTAGTAGATAATGGTTTTAAATTTACTGCTTAATTCAAATTCAAACACAATCAACATAATGATAGCTGTTGCAGTCGTTAATGGGTATACTCATACGCTTATTTGTTTTATTCACTCTCGGGGAAAAAATAGACAACGATATTTCCTAAACAACTCATGATAGCTCTATGAAGTCAAAAGAATATAAAATTATGTTTAATCAAGCATAAGAAAAACAGTGTGTTAAATAAACCTCTAAATAATATTCTTTTTGTTTCTTGTTGTTGCTACCTTCACTCTTTTTGTTGCTACCTTCACTAGTTTATGAAATATATTCGTTTATGTAAAGGACTAGTTATTTTTCTCGTTAGTGTATTATAAATATAAAGTAATGATTTTATAACGACTGTAACCAGTCAATTTGTTAACCCTGAATCAATAACTTACCTACTCTTTAACCAATTACTTCTGTATTTAGTATTACTAGCTGATGCCCGCAACTTCGTTTGCGAGTTAATTTTTTTTTGTACAGAGTACACAGATTGAAAACATCTATCTTACGTGATTTAGATTTTTACATACAAAAGTTTTTTCCCGCTAACTCCCGTTCCCGTAGGAATTTTGCAATATCCTGTAGCAACTAAGCTTTAAGTTTACTAAGGTACCTGCATGCCAAATTTCAAGCGTCTAACTTAAGCGGTTTAGATTTTTCATACAAAAGGATTTTCCCGCTAATTCCCGTTCCTGTGGGAATATCGGGAATTCCTTTCTTAGTGCACCTCTACGGTACCTAAGTTACGTCCTTTCCAAATTTCAAGTGCCTACGTTTAGCCATTTAGGCTGTGCGTTAATATGTCAGTCAGTCAGTCAGTTTCTCCTTTTATATATTTAGAAGATGTGTTTTCATATATTTTTTTTTAACTTAGAAATCTATTTGAAATGAATTAAACGTCAAGAAATTTAGTTTTAATTACCTACTTATCGTATATTTAGTGTCTAGAGAATTTGTTTGTCTCTCTGATAGGTTGATTTGTCTCTCTGATAGGTTGAAACAGAGCGATTGGGGGACTGATCGATGCGATTTATTGCACAGGAATCGGAAGGCTCGAGTGTGACATAGATAAATTTTTCCAGCAAACAAAGTCGCGGGTGTAAAGCTAGTGCTACATGAGATTTCTAAAGAATTTGGGTTACAATCTCCTCGTAATGAGAGAAGAACTCTTAACAAATATTGTAGAAAGTTTCCATTCACCACCCTGACACAAACATAAGCTGCTCTCGCTTCTGTGCTAGCCCGTGCTCGGCTAGCACGTCTCAGAATATTCTAGATTTGTATTCGGAAATGTATTTTACATTTTCAGCACCTCGAATTTCACTCCCATTACTAGCAGGTTCGAATTTTTATACTTTTCCTGAGTGCACCTGGAAATCGACGTACATATTTCAGATGCTATAAATTTTTGCTTGGCTGAGCATTCCTAGACATTTAATATTAAGATTAGATCTGCACTTTGCAGTCGTAAAATTTCCTGTTGATAATTACAAATCTTATTAGAAAATAATGAACAATCCATAAAATCTTCACGGAAAATTATCTCACAGTACTCGCACACTACAGAAATCGTTAAAATGTAAAAATATTCTACCTATGCTTACTTATGATGCAGGATACAAGTTGGTCATTATTTTCAAACAAACATGTTTCACATTTTTCTATGTCCATATTTATGTACTTGCACTATTTATTTAAAAATAATAACAACATCAATGAAACTACACAAATACGATTGATTGATTACTTAATTAATTTACTTCAAAATAGGTAGAATTATTTTGAACTACCGCGAAATAACATTAATTTATTCGGAAATTAGATACTTATTGTACATATTTCATTGCATACGATTGCACGAGCAAATCAAATCAAATCATAGTCAGTAGCGAACTTCAATCATTGATAAAACAAGTTGCACTTCATTATTCCCTGTATTCAGTTTCCATATTTTACGTGACTGTGTCGATACGAGAGGGTGTTGTAGAACAATATAGCCGGAGCTTAACTGCTATATTAGTCTCAAAGGTAAACACTTGTACTCTGATAAGGAAACTAGACAGCACACACAGGCAACTTGATGAAATTTGCCTGTATGTGCTGACCAGAATTTCAGATTTTAAAATCTGAAATTTATAACAAAATGTTATCAGAAACAACCATTCATATACGATATAATATAGTTTCGTTATTGGAATAATACAACCAAACCAGTAACAAAACAGTATGTCTCAAAGCCTTGCCAGTAATTAGCTCTTCTAATAAGGCTTTGTTCCAAATGCATGGTTAATAACTAACTATTCTATTAACTAATAGACCTTAAAAGTTTGGAAGTTCTATAAAATTCCTGGACGAAGCGCAGACCAGCGCGGCTCAAGCAAAACTTGCTCGCGGTGAAATGCGCTGTGGTCAGATGTCGAAATGACAACGCCAGAGGGCGAGTAATCACTATGAAAAACGCCCTCCCACTGTCAATGTGTGGTTTCACCGTCATCTGAGAGTCGTGGCGTGCAAGTTTTTCTAGGCCCTCAATTCAATCACATATTGATGTTTTTTAGCCTCATTTATCTATTACGATCAGTGTGCGTAACTAGAATAGATCGCGTTTTAATCAGACATAATAGGTGTTCTTATTACACTTTTACGAGTGCTCTTTTATTAAAATTTCGGCTTTATCACCAGTTAACTGGCGAGAAATTAATTACGAACGATACGGACGTTTAACACGGTAATTACATAGGCTTATGTAAACACAATATCGTTTGTAAGCTCCGCTTTACAGGCGTACTAGCCTTAACTACACGACAACCCTGTCTTATCTGTTTAATTTGTTTGGATACGGCTGATTACCATGATTACTGTAATCTGCTTTATCTATAGGCGGAACTGATGAGCTTTTAATAACTCTGGATTATTTATAAGAGTACCTACCTAATTCCATCAAAATAACACGAGTAAACTCATTTTTAGGGTTCCGTACCTCGAAAGGAAAAAACGGAACCCTTATAGGATCACTTTGTCGTCCGTCTGTCCATCTGTCTGTTTGTCAAGACCCTTTTTCTCAGGAACGCATGGAGGTATCAAGCTGGAATTTATATAAAATACTCAGGTCTACTGTCCCTTAGAGCTGTGAAAAAATCAAATTTCTAAACCAACGCAACCAAAAGATACAGCTGTTTATGCCGCAAATTTTCGACACTCGCAAGGGAATCAAAACCTACAGGGTACTTCCCTATAAGACGTTGCTTCGTACCAAATTCTTGAAATTTGGTACGAAGATAAAGGAAAAAGATAAAGATAAAGGAAAAAAATGCGAAAACCGTAATTTTTTTAATACATCATATATTAAAAACATTTGTAATAATTTTAAACTTACTACCCCTTTCCTCATGAACGCGTAGGGGTATTAAATTGAACTTTTATTTATACAGGTTGAAAAAGAACCTCCTAGGTTTATTGAAAATTCTGAACCAGTATCACTTACTGAACACTTTTTATTTTTATTTTTGGGGGGGGGGGGGGGGTTTCTAAACGTAGACACCACTCGGGCGCACCCCCCGAGCGCTACCCGCACCCTTCGCGTGCCTGGTGAGGAGTAATGTCTACGTTTAGGCCAAAAATGAATTATTCTCATGGAAAAAATATTAAAAAAATTTTTTTTTCATAATTCTGTTTATTTATTTATTTATAGGAACACCAACCTGTTCTTTGAGTGATACTGGTTCAGGATTTTGAATATAGCTAGGAGGTTTTTTTTCACCCAGGTTTGTACGGAACCCTCGGTGCGCGAGTCCGACTCGTACTTGGCCGGTTTTATTTAATAATTTGGTTAATCTACTGTAATCTTGTAAAACATTTGAGTACCTATTCAAAATAAATCTTCATTTGCAACGTGCTGTTAAAATATCACCTCGCTTTTTGACATTTTTTTCTAATGTTAACGGTATTTATTAAAATAATTATTAGATCTACACAAACTATTGCTCGAGTAAGGTACAAATCATTACTAAGTTTGTTGATGCTGAAAGCTAAGACCACTAAATCTTTGTTAACATAAACTTACTGAAATTAGTAGCAAGCTAATGCTGTATGCAGTTCAAACTTTAACTAATTTGTCGCTAAAGTCAGACGTTATCTTGCAGTCAGAACATCCGCCGTGTGTTTTAATAAGACAACAATGCTCGATCTAGAGAGTCTGGGGACTAAATTTAATTTAACAGTCTGTGAATGGCTCTCAAACACCGGTCGAGTGAAGTTCCCTGAAGTTGGCAGCAGAACTTTTGGAGGGCAATGCTTGGAGCATTCGCTTGGCGGAGTACGAGAAACTTACCAGCTACGACACGAAACTAATCATACGTTTGTCGTTTGAGTGGTTCTTTCAAAATGAGTCTGTTTAGTTATGAATAGATGAGTACGGCAAGACTCCACCCAGAATCCCTTTATCCATAATCTTCCTACCTATTCACATGTCAATGATTAATTTTTTAATGATTTTTACTACAAGAATTTGCCTTTACGCGACAGCTGAAATCATCAATCAAGCAACGGTTTGTTGAACGCGAAGGAAAATTGAAATGAGAACGTATGATCGATGGAAAACTGTCAAAAACATGCAAAACTATGCACACATTTAAAATTGACCTCTGACTTATAAATTGACTTAGTTGCTTATTTTGGGGTTAGGGCCGAGCTTGAGTGAATTGTCTATGGATATTTATTATTATTAAAAATAGTTAATCACGCATATCGGAGAAGTAAAAAAAAATATCATTGATTTAAAAAGAGCGGCCCTCGGAGTTTCTTGCCTATTCTTCGCCTGAGGAAGATTGCACCTTTGCGAATAGGCGCAAAGTCAAAAGTGCTTAAGTTTACTATATTGACGTGTTCAAGTAACATTTTGTATGTTCAATGAAATAAACACTTCTGAATTGATTTGATTTGATAAAATGACATGACAATAATATTCTTAGATAACAAATATTCTTAGGAAATATACGGGGTATCATTTATTACTAAATTTGTTTGCATATTTGTGGAACTCCATACGTATTTTGATTTTTTACCAAGTTTACTTTAACTTTAAATTTCCTTGACATATTTCGACAATCGACAGAGACAAAAAATTATGGATGTGATGTAACCCTTATGTTAAGAATGCAACCAGTATAACCAATAACAGTATTACAGCAATACTTTCATTCAAAAATCATAATATTGTCTCATACGAATTTTCGCAAAACAGCAAAATAGAGACCGGAAGAAGTGTTTGGGTGTCCGCTTCCCTTAGTAGCATTCATTATGTAGCCGAAATAATGAAGCTTTTACTTATGAGTGCCTTAAAATTATTAGTAGCATGACTTCTGACCTTTCTTTAATGCAGCGAGCGAACAGAATTCCACAGTTTATTATTCAACTTCTCAAAAACACTCGCTTTAAAAAGCTCCTTTTTAATTTAAATTGTTATGCTAAAGTACGGAAGATTCCAGCGAAATATGAGAAAAGTGTACTTAGAATTACTGTCATGTTATTAAATGCCTGTAAAGAGGTTGCTTTGTCGGTGAGGGCATATTCATGTAAATTGCCTTCTAATGAGAGTAGGTGCAAGCATATGAGTACATCAGTTCGGAATATGTAATACGAGCTCTGAACATATAGAACAATGACATCCAGATGTCTGGCGAAAACATAAACAGGTCGTTTTTCCTCGTTTAAATTGCCTTTATTCTAATATGCATGTTTTTTTGTAATTTACCCGAATCATCTCTGCTCTACAATTTTTTTAAACAGCACTTTATTGTTATGCAAGTGCTAAGACGCTCATTTAACCTAGAGCACCAACCTACTTCAAAACAGACCAAAAAATAAATATAAAAGGTAAAAAACGTAGATATTCTGAATTGATTCTAAATAAAATAAATATATATATATATATATATATATATATATAAAAGAGTTCGCGTTGTCGACTTAGATTCTAGGTATAGCAAAATTTTTTGTCGGTAATGTTTTCATCTGTTCATTTATTAGATACCTAATTTTCCAACGTTCTTGCTGGGGAATACAATGACAATAGATATTAGGTAAACAAATAACTTTGTATATTTTAAAATTAAACTAGAATGAAATTTGTGCCTGGTAATTGTTTCTCGTCGCCCGTGTCTTCCTTTGAAGTCACTTGACTGCAGTTCTAATTGAGTTTAGTTATTGTAATGGGCATGAACATTGTCAACATAGATAGTTCTCATTGTATCTCTTATTATTATTATATTACTTTATCATTACTTTTTTTTTGAACTTCTTTGTATACAATACAATACAACACTAGCACTTTATAGCACTTTTCACTAGGACTTTGGGGCGGGTTTGATCGTAGGATATAGCCTGGTTTCAAAAAAGGAGGAGGTTCTCTATTCGACTATATGTTTTAAATTTGATTTTATTTTTCGTATGTTTGTTACGCGATAACTCCACCAAATGTTGGCAGATTTTCATATATTTTTTTCGTTCGAAGGAGTTTACATTTTATTTAAATTGATTTAGCGGTGGCTGAAACCCTCTCACTGCTCATGTTTCATCTAATAACCCTTAGAATTTATGTCAAACGTGGCATCAAGTGGTTCTGAACCCTTGGTGCTCTGCCTACCCCGTATGGGATTATAGGCGTGAGCGAATGTAATGTAATGTTGATTTAGCGCTTTTAAATAAAATCAATAAAACTAAAGATATATACAACCTACATGTTACATGACGTTTTAGTTTGTGGTTATGTATCTTATTACATAAAGTCAGTTAATTATGGTAATATCGTTTTATTTGTCCGTGAGAAGTAGTTTGTCCCTGTAATATTTGCTTCTAAAATATTTCATCACTTGATTGCCATTTAGTTCTGACTTCTATTAGAATACGTCCTTAAGGCTGTAAATTATAATGACTTGCAAAATCGTACACCGGGATGGTAACTGTTTAGTTACGATTAAACTTAGATCGATAAAATTGAAGTGCGTATACAGGGTGTTACATCTAGTGTTTCTACATTTATGATTATTGTTAAAGCTACGTGTTGTGACTGCGAAGGACGGTAGTTAATGAGTAGTTTAGTTACTATATGGTTGTTACTAAATACTCCTTTTAGTGTTCTATAGGGGATGTGGCTTATCTTTATTGCATATCGCAATTTGCTGTCTATGCGCAAAATTCAGTGGGTTGCTATTAAAGTGAAAACAAGTTAACCTAGTCTACAGAGTGTAAAGAGTCGAGTGTTCAAAATGTTAAATAAGTAGTAACAATATAATAAGACAAGGGCACGGTAAACAAGTCTGTGGATGTATAATTAACTGTTAAATTTTAAAAAAAAAGCCTAGTCTTCATACAAATTTAACTTTTTATTTGTTTTTTTTTTTAACGTGATTGCGTCCCATTCGAAAAACCATCATTGAATGTGTTTTAGCCACATATCTACATAAAAAATGTAATATCACTACTCTATAGTAGAATCAAAGAATTTGACTGTGGCACAACGCGTGTATTCACGTAAAAGACCACGATTTTTTGAAGAACCGTAATTTTGATGAAGTGCTGCAAAGCTTTGTGAAAATTAAAACATTTGATATTTTACAACTTGTGTCAATAGATAGTATCTAATAAAGTCGGTCTAACTTCAGGTAGAGGGCATTCAAGACGAGTTTGGGCAACTCTTAATTGCGTCCTGTCTCGGACGATTACTTGGAAACTATTGGTCATTTAGAACATTATATTGGAAGTTGTTAGACAGTATTACTAACAAATATATATTTGACCATTAATAGATAGCGAAATAGAAGTGAAGATGATCACAGGTGGAAGTCAAGAAGTCAAGCCCCGTCTTAATGATTACAAACTTGAATTTATGCTTGTTGTGATGGGAATATTTTTATCATCAGTCATGTCATTGCAAACTCGCTGCATTATTGAAGATAATAAGGCCAGTATTACAAAAGGGGACTCAAGGCTCGATCTATACTCAAGTATTGATTGTCTCCTTCCCTCAGTCATAAAATGACAAAGACGACTGCTGCTTAAGTATAGATCAGAGTCTGAGTCGCGTTCTGTAATACGTATCTAAAGCATGCTTCCTTGAACTGTGTCTAATAAGATGTATAGCTTTATTGCACCTTGAAACTTTTAATATTTTATTTGGAAAAAAATGACAATGTCTCTCCCATCTATTAATATTCTACGCCATCCAATAACTATAAGTTTCTGCGTAACTGCTTGAGATGCGTGCGGTTTTTACCCATCTTAAACAATATTGAAGTTTGTAGTTAATCTTTGTGATAAGCTTGTAATTTAGAGGAGTTGCACGCTCTGCGGGTTTATTGTTCCCGGAGTAATGGGCCGCGATCAATCAAATTACCTTTGAGTTGTGTCTCGACAACTAAGGCGGTACGATTATTGAAAAAAGGATTCGTTGTTTGAATCTTTAGACATGAGCATAGAGATCAAGGGACTCATGAATTTTAGAAATATTTTTTTTTATTGTTTAGGTAAGATTTATTTATTAATATTGACATTGGAAATGTCTTTTCGTTCACTCCAGTATAGGTTCCGATTTCACGAAAAAGTGCAATCCCCTCGGAGAGTTGTGACGATATCAAAAAAGACTTAAAAGACGCATATTCATGAGAGCAAAAAGAACTATTCGAGAAAGACAAAAACGAAAAAAGTTATGGCCGAAATACCTAGTGAAAAAACATTAATTTTTTTCCGAATTTTTGATTTTTGCGCTCGATATTTTGGGAATTATTATTTAGACAGCTACAATTTGAGCCTAACTGTAGCCTAACCTTTTTGAAAAAAGTCAAATTTTCAGAACGTCATCGAATTCTGTAGATTCATTTCCAATGTCCTCGATAGTCGTGTGAGGAACGAAATCTGTGAATTTTTATCAATGTCTATATAAAAGATGTTTTTATTTCATCATTTTTTTTTTCAAAAACTGTAACAACAGGTTATATATGTAAATTGTCAACAAAAAACTAAGATAAAACCCCTCTTGCTTATGTGGCTTACAGTGTTTAGTATGCAATAAGTTTGTAAATATTACTTTCAAATATGGAATATCTAATATGTACACACGACAGCACATCAGGCTATACATGTTGACCTTGACGTCGCCCTTATCTTGCTCGCAATAACGGCGACTTCCGTAGTGCAAATGGATAACCTGATGTGCTGCTGTATGTACATTTGAACACTTCACATACATACACGTAAGAGGGGTTTTTTTAGATAAGTTTTTTTACCTTATACCAGCTTTAAAAAATCTTTTTACTAGGCAACTTTAGCGTAAAAAAGTAATAACTTGCTACATCCTCGATCACATCTAGGGGGCCAGGCCATCCATAAATTACGTCACACGATTTTCAGGTTTAACCCTGCTCGTCACAGCTGGTCACATTTGTAAGACTCCCACCTCTCTAGCGTGACGTCACATATTTTGCATATTTTCAATTTTTTGTAATTTTCTTAAAAACCCGGTTCTTAATAGAGTTGTAATTTTTTTTTGGGAACTCAAAATTCACTGTCTCAACCAAAGTAAAAACGTAAAAAGAGTGCTTGGAACTGAGGAGGTTAAGTTTGTTGTTAATAATTAACGCGTTTTGATACTCATAACATATTTAGAAATTGACGTCACGAAAATTATGACCCCTCCCACCCCCTTGTCACACAATGTCACACTTTGTCAACCCCCTCCCCTCCCCTTAAGGTGTGACGTAATTTATGGATGGCTCCTAGCCCGTGGGTGGTCAAGAGCAAACCCATTATATCTATATATAAAAAAATCTATCTAAACATGCATCTTCACATAATTTTGCCATTTTAAATAGGTAGCATGTCGTATAAAAAGAAATTATGTACTCAATGACAATTAGCCGCAGTTTCTGCAAGACTTGCTAATGGATAAATAACCTTACTTTTTAGTGTCAACAAAGAGCAAACCGCGTTGCTAATTACAACCACGTTAGTGCAGTATTTGTGATGGAAACTGCACACTGAGCGTGTTTATTTTGTGAACTAGGTTGGCTTAGGATAAACTATACTGCGTGCTTGGTTAATCAGCGTAGAAAAGAACCCCCCTCCCGCCTGTTTGGACGAGCTTCTATGTCTTTGTGTTTTATTTGAAGTAAACCTAAAATAGCACACGTATCCCGAGGGATTTCTACCGAGCTCAAACTACGTACTGTTTTTTTATAATAGTTTTTAGTTTTAGTCTGCTAAAAAAACCTTTATTAGTTCGATTAAAATAGTTCGACAATTTTTGTTCAACTTAAAATGAGAGCGGTATTTCATAGTATCTTCAGGCCTAAATATGTCTGGGAATCAGCGTAAAACAAAAACTACATGTTAGGTTTACCTTGTATGATAATATGCCAAGATTGCCCAGTTACATAAAAATTACAAACTCTTAAACTTTTTATAGTAAGTAAGAATAATATGCGAACATGATGTTTTATTTTTGACTAAAAAGGACAGCTGGAACGGAATGAAATATACAGGTCAACTTGCATCTTTATTTATAAAATTAACATTACAACACGGTTAGTCTACCACTCCATATTTCACCTCTTAGCCCGCTTAGCACAGATTTCAGCGGGGAGAACATCTTTTGTATGCGAGTGTACGCTGTGCATGTTTAATGAACACTTCAAGAAATGCTTTTGCATAATAGAGGACGCGCGTTATAACCTAAGCTGGAGAAGATTTGCCTCAATTTTTTAATGCGCCAAGATTTAAGTTGGAGAAAACTTTTTGAGTAAGTAAGCGTAACTAGTAAAAATGTTTTTTTGTTATAAGATTGATTTGCCATTTTAAGAAACAGCGAGAATATAAATCTTTATTAGTGGGTATAAACTAAGATATAGATATAAAAAAAACAAGCAATTGATGAGCCGTGTTGTCTGTTCTTCTCCCATATGGATAAGATTGTTCCCATTTAAATCATATAAATATAAGTAGCATTGAATTTTTTGTTTTAACTTGTGTAGTGTTACGTAGCAGATCTCAAAAAAAAATTGAGTCTCAATAGACTCTAATAAATAATTAGGGCGTCATTTGAGTTATTGAAAATTTGGTTTTAACTCTTTGTTTCTTTTTTATCCATAGTACTTGTAAGTTTTGTAGTACAGAAGATGCGATAACGTTATTGAATTACGTAACGTCAGCATTATTTTGAAACAGAATTGAACATCGAGTCCAATCTTGTCTAGTGTTACGTAGCAGGTTTCTAGAAAAAATTGGAGCTCAGCAGAATATTGGAGATTTTTTTTTCGCTTTATTTATTTACAGTATATATAGACGTTACTTACTCGTATATCACTGTTTCTCGTGAAATGTGTGTAGTTTAAAAGATACGGAAAAGTTGTGTGCAGAACCGTATAAACTGCATGTTTAATGCAATTTGCGAACTAGACACGGCGGGGCAGCGTGGCGGACGGGCCGGTCCGGTTCAGAGCCGGTAATTGGATAACGTTATTTTTGGTGCTAACTGCTGCGTTACTGCCGTGTCTAACGTACTTTCAAAATTTTCTTTTTTTATTGTCATTTACTAACCATGCAAACTAGCGTAAGCCTTTAAAAATTATTTTAACCTGCTGAATATGAAAAACGCTACACCATATGTACAAATTGTGCGATCAAATTGATCTAACTGACGGTTCCAACGATTTTGGTAAAAAAACTGGTATGTTTATGGGTAAAAACAGCGATGCTAACTACTTTTAACTTCTAAAAGTTACAACTTCATATACTTTTAGGAAAAAGTGTATAAATAATTAGTTCAGAAAATCGACGAAAGATGTCGTTAAGAGTTGCCAACTTGCGCTCGACACAGTCACAACGTGTGACGTCTGAATTCTTAGTATTGCGGTCAATCCACAATATCAAACATTTTCTAACGGGCCCTAACATATGTGGCGTATTTGTAGTTGCTGAGTATATAAATAGCTTAAAAATACTTTTCAACTTTCCAGAAACAAACAACGGTGAGTCTCACATGACAACAGTGAGGTAAAGCTGAATGTAGACATAAGCTCTCATTTACCCTCACATAAATAAACACACCGGGACCACAAGAATAACAAGGGATATGTATACTTTAACTTAATTAATTTGCTCAACGTACCCACAATTATGTTATCCTGCATTTTTTCAGTTTAAATAGGACAAAAGAATTATTTAGTCTTCAAAAATTATCATCATAGCAAAATATGCTTATTAATGAAATTAACTTTTTGTTAAAATAACGAATTTAGCGATGGTACGTGATTTAACCCTCGATTCCTTTAACTGATTTGTACGATACGCTTGAATTTTGTTTGTTACCAATTGAATGTTTTTTTTCAACATAAAATACGGATATCGTCTATCCGTAATATAGTACAAAAGGAAAAATGGTTCGCTAGTTTATGAAATTTCTATTGAATTAAAACAGAAGCAAAAAAAACATAGTAAAAAAGTTTAAAAATAATCTCATTCCCCCTGTTTACATTTTTTTACAACTGGACACAGGAAACTTTTATCGAAATATTGAAAAATTTAAATATTGAATGTAGAAACATTGAAAAATTTTAATTTAACTTTAGCGCTGTAAAGTTTTTAAAATGACGTGCAAAGGCAGCGCTGAAAGTAATTTTCTGTCACATCTGATATTCTAGAATCAGTCTTTCTTCATAAAAGATGTGTACTGGGTGAGAGGTGAGGGTCTGCCCCCCTCCCCTTCCCAAGGGTCGTCAGATAGCCATTGGGCGGGGATCGCACAAATTCACTTCTATTTTTAGCAAGAAGAATTTATTTATATCAGTAGTTGTTTTATCGTGTTATTTTGGCTGAAAAATATTAAAGAACATTTAGGCCTGTTAAGTATTCTGTACAATTAGGTTATTTGACAGTTTTAACACAAAATGCTTTCTCTTTGAGATGGTTCTACGGTTCTACGTAAAGACAATTATCAATCTATCTACTTCAGGATTTCAATTTAGGACGTGCCGCGTGTTTCTGAGTGTTCAGAGGAGTTTCTTATTTTGAGCTTTTCTTTGAAATCGCGAAATATTTTATATGGTCGTAAAAAAGTTATCATGTTAAGGTGCGTGCAGCTAATATCGACTTGATTTCAGGAGACGAAATGATTTATCAATGACAATAAAACAACACCACCAACACATTTCAATTACATATTTGTTGCCATAGCAGTTAATTGAGTTAGGTATTCCATAAAATCAGTTTCGTTACTGAATCTTTCTGACTGTTTATGTATCCTATATACAATATAGTATAATTTAATAAAGAATGTAATAATTGAAGAATTTATGTTTCATACAAAATGTTCACAAGTCACTTTGCGCACCGACGACAGATACAGATTCTTATCGCGCAAAATGTAATCCTGTCCTTGTGCTAAAACATATTTCTCTATCGAAGCCGGTCGCTATGGGCGCGTTGGATACTTTTTATTATCCTTTAAGGTCCAAATCCTAATAAAAGCTGATAATGCGGTCGGATCGTAAGACTTTAGTGCCTTTCACGTAGTGGGTGTGAACATTTCGATTTCTACGGATTCAATTGGTAAAAAGACGGCCGGCGGTTGTCCGCTAAGACAATTTAATCCCAGTGTAAATATTTTGTGGGGCTTTAAGAATTTAAGGGCGGATAAATTAAGACCACTTTCTTTAAGCCGATAAGACGAGGTATTTTCCTAGTTTGAGAACCAAGAAGGGTGTAATTTGAGTGGATTTATTTTGTTTTGTTTTTAAGGGCTGTTTTAAAGGTTATAGAACAATATAAGAAACACATGATTTATGAAAAGAACGGTATCTATCATAAAAGCGCCGGTTATATTTATTTTCCATTCATGATTTGCAAGTTGAAAAAAGTTTCGAGTCATTTAATTAAAATATACTGCGAGCGACACTCGAGTGAACTCGTGTTTGTGGCCTTGTGCTTGCGATCCTCCAACTAACTCTATAAAAATGTTATTTTAATCATTTATGCTCGAGTAAAGAGAGCTCGTTCTGCGTCACAACCACGGTATGATAAAAGAGATAAGAGACATAAGTACGTGAGATCAGGGAGTAAAACTACTTGAATTTAATTTAAAGATTTTTATAATTCCATCGTTTTTTGCGCACATCACCCTCATATTTTAAGTCAATAAGGCTTGATTTTATAATTATTAAATGTATGTACACAACACAGAGACTTGCCATGCATGTATTTATAAAGAAAAGAAGCATTTGAGAACTATTACAGTCATACGAAAAAGCGTGAATAACTAACAGTGAATAGGTACTTCTCTCCCAGATAATTCGGTGGCCTCGACGCAGTCAAATTAGCATACCAGATAGTTTAGTTATTTTAAGTTGACTGTACCTCTGCGGAGAAACCTTGTCTCACTGGTGGTACGGGTTTAATGTGCTCTTCGTTCATTTATTTTAAAAATGGTGTTGAAGCTTACTTCATTATTGGAATTACTCAAACGTACTAATTTCAATCGAACTTCGTTTCATAAATATTGTTGCCTGTTTTTAAGTATAATGCACATTTATTTATTTATTAATACTATATACATCTAACTCAAACATTCTATAAAGTCTTTGGCTTATTACAAAGTTTTTTATTAGACGTTTTATTTATTTAATAAAAAATAAAAAAAATCACCCGAATTGAGAACCTCCTCCTTTTTTTTTTGAAGTCGATTAAAAAAACGGGGAATATTTACAATTACGTCTCTAAGTGCCAGCAAATGTAAAAATTAAAAACAAAATGAGCTTTTTTCAAAATTAATTTCAAACAAAGAATTACAATAATATATGTTATATTGTTAGAAATTTTAGCTTAATGGAACAAAAGAGCCAAAAGAAGGTCGTATACCAATATTCTTTGCTGCCAAATGAAAGAGAAGCGCATTTGGCTATCGCACAACTCTAGCCACGTGTAACTTCATGTTGGGTTTGTCTTTGTCAGTCTTATTTATAGAGTTACGGTCGTATTCTTACTAACAAAATTTATACACTGCATGGTACAGAGTGCCGCATATCAGTTTACCCACAGAGTGTATGCGTGCACTCTGTGCTGTTGCAAGTAGAGTGGTTTTTCAATGAATTGGGGTAACCTGATGCATTGGAAAAACTGTGTTTGCACATATTATACGAAGTTTATAATTTATTATTAGTAGGACTGTCCAGATTCCCTTTTGTAGATTTTTAAAATAAAAAATAAATGAAATTCCTAAGACATTGTACATAAACTACCAATCTTCAGCATTGTCCATAATTCTAAGATATTTCTTTCATCATCGTGTGGATCTATAACCACTACTTCTGATATACATTCTGAGAGTTATTACATGAAACACGAGTGTAGTGATGTCAGGAAAACCTCTCGTGTCTCACTTACTTGATTCTAAAATATGTCTGAGAAGAGCCAACAGCTGGCGCATTCTAGTTTATCTTTTATTTCCCGTCCAGCTTGGAAGGACATTTCTTGTATTCTATGATTTCGAATCAAATTATAAATTAAGATACGATACAAATATAACTTTTAGGAAAAAAAAGCGATTAAAATTGTTTAAAACTTAAGAAATAAGGTCATAACTTTACACCAGTCCTAAGATGTGGAATCAAAAATGTTTCGAAAGCGGAAACGAGTGTTTTATGTTATTTTGTCCCCAACTTGCAGCATCTTTTACCGATAATACTGACTTTCAGTTGCTATATCGTCCTCGAAGTGCTATTAAATTAGATATTGGCAAATAAAGGCTCGCGTCTCTTGTGGAAAATTGATACAACACAAAATTACGACATTTATGATGCACGATAAGTTGAAAAGAGCTTTGGGACACAGTTTGTCGTTTGGCATTTAAGCCCAGGGAAAATAGTACATTGTTTAATAAGAGACGAAAGTATCCGATTCCGAAGGCTTTGAATGCACCCGGTTCGGATATCACGTTCTCTTGAGTGATACATACGTTCTCTTGGTGTATTTTAAACTACACCTACGATGAAATCATGACATTAATTTCAATTTTTAAAGTAAAGTTTAAACATAAAATGAAAAATTTACAGAAAACATAACGCAAAATTAGAATAGAAGCTATCACAAAAACAAGCCATTTCTTTCAATCTCTAAATGAGAACTTTGGAATTACTCCATGCAAAAATTAAAAAAAACTAACCAGCTTGATAATAAGTAATGGAATTTCATATAGTTTATACCTGATCTGTAGGCAAGTAAAGGATCTTCATCAACTTTTCTCAAACAACAAAAACATACTTTCTTCTTTTTATTTACGTAAGTATGGAGAACTTCCCGAATAGGTGTAAAAATTTTTTTTTCTGTGATGCAAACAGATTGCTACGTTTGTGTTTCGTATGAGGGTCGATGCATCAGGTTAATGGTATGCTGTAGTAACAAACTTAGGGTCGGTAGAGCTTCATAGTAGGTATTTATTTTCTCTTTTAAATATTATGATTTTTTAAATAATATTCTCGGGACTGCTCTATGATTAAATTGTTTATCATCTAACTACCTTCGATTTGTTGCATTCTTTCTTGCGGAACCTTTTTGATAATGAATACATGAACAATTTTTCTTATTTAAATCGATGCGACCCACTGAAGGAACAATTTTATATTTAGCTATAACTTTATTTTTATTTTTTAAGTGTCTATGATTTATTTCTTTGTCCTTATAATTGCTACCTCTATTTAAAAAAAAGTCCAAATTTGAATTTTGTTTTAACTCCGTGAACCCGTTTCAGAGGACTTGCACATAAAATCTGTTATTTAACGCAAAATTAAAATTCATTATGCAGATTTGTATTTGAAACAAAGATAAAAGAACAAGATAAAAACCCAGGATAAACCTCGGACTAAAACTAATTATTTCACATGCAGAATCCAATAAGACTACGCAAATACTACGTAAGCCGTAGCGCTTTGCTACGCCTAGTAGTTCGCTACGAGGGCACGTTTTCTGAAAGTAGTTAAACAAATTGCAAGGGAAGTGCAACGGGGAACGGACTTAATTAAAGTGTCTCTATTAGTTCACTGCAATTTCATAACTTAAGAGGAAATTTAAATATTCTTTGAGTTATGACTTCTCACTTGCAGAGACTGTTAAGTAGATTTTTTTTTATCAAATCATACATAAATTCAAGGATGTTCTTTCCTATTAGATAGGTACTTTAATTAGTTCTTATAGCTTTTAAATGGTAATAGGGATGTATGTTTGAGAAATGCTCTTTATCCGAAAGAGGCAAGAACTATGTCTGTATGCCACTTTAAAAAAAATATTTAGCCTACAAGTACAATTAAAAAGTCTTATTTCAAAGAACGTAACAATACAATTGATCTTCCATTAATTAGGTTTCTTTCTGAATCTTTACAGTTTATTTTTGAAAAGCCTTTCCTTGTAGTGCTTTTCTTGTTAGAATAACGTAATTACTTACACATAAACACATAATGTGTACGTAATTACACTATTAACTACATGTAAACAAAATGAAAAGTTTGGACGTGCAACCTTACTGCAAACGAAGTTCGTATTAAGTGTGGATCGCATTTTCACTAAACCCTATGAGCTGTAATGCATGTCATTTAACTCGTATAATGGGATGGCAATGAAATATAACTCGAGAAAAATGTATAGAAAAAGTTAAATTATTTCAATCAAATTAAGTGCTATCTGTCAGAGCCACACACGATGTCATTAAAATCCATCAGGCATATTAAGGCTTAATAATTTAGTCGCGATCGTAGTTTTTTTAGAAGTTATGTACAGCATTATGTACAGTATTAGCATTCCAAACATAAGCACTCCTCCCCTAACACCAAGATTTATCCGTGGTCCCGAGAGTATCACCTGCCACAAGATTGCTAGTGCCAGTACACTTCATTATTCTTAATGTTTCATTATTAAACCTTAACTCCACCTGAATATGCAAATTAGACTTTAAGGGCATAGCCGTAAAGTTGACCTTTCTGTGAACGACCTTTTGAAGGTAGTAAAGTTTTACTATAAATGTTATAGTGTGTGAATTATTACTATAAGATTGGCTAATTTAAATTTTAAATCCTTAGGATCCTTAACACCTTTGCAGTTTCCATAAAAATATTTGAAAAGTCTGAGTTTAATCTAAGTTAAGCATATTAGTAAAATCCGGTTTTACGTGTCTATCGCTCGTCGCATGCGAAACAAGGTTTCTGTACCGTGTGCAGGGAGCGAAGAAAACGTAATCTATAACGACCTATTCTTATAAAACTTGTTTAGTTTTTTCTCCATGTGCTGCTGGATTTGCATGTCTTGTACTTTAGCAATGCAGTGCTCGGAAATAGCACCATAATTATGACTGTAAAGTGTTATATATCACATGTGACGTAAGTAATTTTATGAAATAAAAAATATTTTCAACGAATCTGCAAATAGCCAATCTTTCAGAGAGCAAAGTTCTGCTATTATCAATATTTTATGACTTAAAAGCTTAATTTTCATTTCAAAATAAGTCCTAAAAAGTAAGAAAAAAGTGATATACTGGAAAAATGTATAACGCGAAAAAGAATAGCTGATAACCCAAACCAAAACGTTATCTAAATGTATTTTTCTTTTTCTTTTAAAGCGCTGTTTCAATTTCGATAAAATGTAATATGGGATCACTCAGGAGTATACTTTCCGAAATTATAAATAATTATAAAAATTGGCCAATAATCGGCGGAGTTTTAAGTCAAATTGAGAACTTCCTCCTTATTTTAAGTCGGTTAAAAATTAAAACATCGAGTAAGCTCTTACCGAATGGTTAAAAAAGCAAGATACTGTGTTTTGAAGTCCTTTATTCCGTAATAAAATGGATATATTACGTGTATATTACGTGTTTTGTCCTTGTTTTGTCAGAGAATAGTTTGTTAAGTCAGACTTACGTATAAACTGCTCAAAGGTTAGTGTAAATGACATACATTGTGTGCAGATGAATGACACAAACATTTAGCAGATGTGACGTCGTTGTTACATAAAATACTCTGCTTACGTCATCGAAGCTTAGTTTGATAGGTCATATGAACTATCTGTAGCTGCCGGATACTGCAGTGGAAGCTGAATAAATGTGTGAATTATTTTGTGAATGATGAACGATGATTGAGTGAATTTACGAAAATAGACAGTCAAGGCTTTTAGTTAAATCTTTTCCTTTTTTTGGGTCTAGAGCGGTTAGAACAAAAGGTGCAGTAGAATTTAAAGTAGTGATTATAGCCATAAAATACTTTTCGAAAACAAAAAAAAAACAGCTGTTGTATACAAACCTAAATGGAATAAATTCTTGATCCAATAGTAAAAGCTGTTGATGCTGGTGGCTATAATCATTTCTTTAAATATTATGCTACCCTTTGTTTCCCTTTATATAATTCAAATATTTAAATAAGTTATTCATGTAAAATACACACACAAGTCTTTTACATGAGAAGTATTTAGCCTTACACAACAAAACACAAAAAAAATGTTTCACAGAACTAGAAACATGTCTTTAAGCTTGGCCACAATGAAGCTTCTAAATTAAAAACTACATGAAATAATAAACGTTTGATTGTAAAGGTTTTAAGTAAGTCCTGTGTACTTATCTTTATAAATCCACTCAAAAACGGAGCAATATGGGTAATCTGGGACGACGTTTCGCGTTCTATTCAAGCTGAGTGCTCATGAAGACAAGAGGTCATCGTAGAAGGTTATATGTCATCACATATCTGTACAACGTTTATGTGCGACTGTGTCTAGTAAAAGAAACCTCTTTGAGAGTAGTCAAAGAGGTTTCTTTTACTAGACACAAGAATGATTAATAACGTAATACGGTAATAATTAATAACTATGTTTAAATACCCACCAATGACTTGTTTTGTTCCATGAATCCCTCGAGAAACACAAAAACAAACAAAGAGGACACAAATGTCTCCCCAACTATTACAAGAAACCGTAATCTTTAGTTTATAAGGTCTCATGGAGGCTCATTTCAAAGAAAAGGGTCGCTTTTCAATGACAAAAACTTGTCGATATTGGCAAGAATTGAAATAGTAATTAATTACATTAAAACAATAGAATAGACCAAATCGTAACTTAATAAGTAAATAGACATTTTGACGGAGTTTCTTAGTTGCAAGGCCAGAAGGAAAATGACTCCATTAATTCATTAAAAAGATATATCTTACAGTACTGTAGAATATAAGTAACTTCTGCTAGAAGGAACATTAATAATACTTATTCAGTTGTTCAATACGTGAGCCATACAAGGCTTCCACTTCGGCCCCTTGTCGTTCCTTCTTTATATGAAAGATTTATTAGGAACCTAAATACACTTTTTATTTTGATAAAACCAAGTTTATCAATATGTTACAACTGTCACTGTGCTTATCAATGGCTAGAATAATAAATAGTCTAGGCTAAGCTAAGCCATGACGTAACGATTTCGATGTAAATTAAAGAGGATTTGTCTACCTGCTGCTGGAACGAACGGAATTAGATAATGTCCCTCACATAATTTATAGAGACGGTCGGCATGAACGTGAAATTTCCTCTAGGTAATGGATTCAATATATTTACTTGTAATTTTGTTTGATTACAGGCAATTCCAGTAGGAGACCCGCGACATGCCACCGAAGTAAGCGAAGCCAATCACTAGAGGCTTTGTTTATAAAGGCACTGCTGTAACATCGCAATAATTATGCTATTAGAAGAAACATAAGAAAGAAATATCAGAACAATTTTTATCAATTTTAGATTTACCACGATAACAAAATACGGTTTATATGGTGTTTATAAAAGTTTATGAATTTTGTAGTACAGAACTTAAAAATAAGGGAAGTAAAACATTTACTGAACGAGTTTATTACCCGTCAAGTGCGAACTATTTTGTTAAGAATTTCCGATATTTTATAAATGGTTTCTTCTAATACATATTAATAATCAAACGATTACTGACACATTTTTTTTTTATCGCAATAAATTTCCACGCCAAAGCTAAGAATAAAAAAGTTTGTTATTTTAAGGATATGTTCTTTCAAAGTGAAATAGCTTTCTTTTATAAGAACAAAACATTTATTTTTTATTTTTACAGTACAACTAGCTATAAAAGTTATTCAGTTTTTCAGGGGAGAACATGACCTTAAATCCTTAAACTAACCATTGTTTTTGGATATACATATGATTAACTTCACTTTGGTATGATGGCAACAGCTTTTGAACATTTAAAAAATACGCTACTGAAAAACGTCTGCGAACTTGCACATTTGTCAAATATCATTATCATCCAATCGCTTTAACATCCACCACCGTTAATCGCAGCTTTGCATGATTCAAATAAATATCAAGTGGTCAAAAAGCTGTATTTACGAAAACACGTTACTTGATAATAAGATTCAGTAAAACATGTAAATATAGTCGTTTCATTTAGGTAAATTATAAAATAGAGATTTTACCTTTTGACTTTTGGTTCTATTATTGCTTTAACATCATAATTTTCGGAAGAAAATCAGCAGTAAACAAATAACATTATTGGTTGGAAAGTTAACCTCGATTACCGCGTGTAATCGTGTATCATAAATTCATAATTTATATCATAAAGTATCACTTTGTGCTTGGGCAAAGTGATACAAAATATCAATATAAATTATTTGTGTCTAACATCGATAATTTTTTAAAAGCAATATATCGGTCGGCCGCTCCACCGCGTGTGATAGTAATCTCATCCTAATAAAGTGCCCGCGGCTATCTATAAACAGTATTTAATACTCCATCAAGCACGCTACAACATATTTACAACGTTAACCTCACAAAATGTGGGCGAATTTAAATCAATGTTGGATTCAACTGGGACGTACTCAGAAATACAATAACAGAAAATGCCTGCCGATTTTATTATGTTGTCTTCGTGATTTTATTGGTATAATTATGACTCAGATTGAGTTCCACCTGCGTACGTCTCTGGTCCTGAAACTTAATGTAGATGGTTGGGTTTCGTGTCTGTGATCATTAACGTTCCTGAAATTTTTATCACTCCACATTTAGCCCTTGGCTTCTTTTCGCTTTAATGTAAAATATATTGGGGAAATGCTTTTAGGCATCGCAAAATAAGCAGTTGAGATTTAGTGGACCTGTTAATCGCTTAGCACGGATTAGTTTCGAAGTTTTACGCGTTAAATGTTTTTTTTACCGTATAATTTCCGATTTTTAATGCTTTCACACAGGCAAGTAAAATGTTTTGAGGTAGAAATATTTTATTTGATTGCTTTCTAATGCTTTGGCACAGGAAGGTGATGTCAATCTCATGTCCGGATGAGTGGCACGGCGCTAGGTGGTGCCAGGTGCAACCTCGGGAGCTCATGGTACTGAAAAACAGCAATGCTATTGTCTTTTTCAATAATAATAATTTATTATTTTAGCGTAATATGTATTAGTTTTGAAAATCTGTAAACTGGAGTGATGCTCCCTGGCCGCGCTACGAGGCAGTACTCAGATGCCGTTATGCTCAATACGCGGTACCTAAAGTCAACCTTCATTTAATTAACATGAAATAATGAGTACCTCTAACAAATAAGAAATAAATAACAATGAAAGGGGTTCGGCCACAGAGTAGTGCTTTCCAGCCGTGCCACATTGTATTGTAAAAAGTATGTTACTAATTCATGCTAGTTATATGTTAAAATTCAGTACCTAAACTCTACCTTCCATAGGGCAAAAGTTCTATGTCAAATGATCTTTCCCTTGGAAGTTATAAGACATTACAAGTGGTCCGGCTGGAAAGTATGCTCCTCAGCTACTCAACTTGGTAACAGTAAGTGAAACTAAAACCTGGAAGTTTCTAAAACACGCTACCTTTATTCTACTTTCTATTAATATATTTTGATCTCTGAACAAAAGAGTGATTCGGTTGCTATGAACCATTGTATTTTGTGCAGCTGAATTTTTTTTATTGTTAATGGATTGTTAATGGATTGACCAACCCGCATTGGGCTAGCGTGGTGGACTATGGCCTAAATCCCCTTCGTGTTTCGAAGGGAGGCCCGTGCCCCTCGGTGGGGACGTATATGGGCTGGTAAAAAAAAATGGATTGTGAAAAACTAATAGGTTCTTAGGGTTCCGTACCCAAAGGGTAAAACAGGACCCTATTACTAAGACTCCGTTGTCTGTCTGTCCGTCTTTCATCAGGCTGTATCTCATGAACCGTGATAGTTAGACAGTTTAAATTTTAACATGGAGAGTATAATTTTAAAAAAACAAGTAATTAATAAGATAACTTTAACTAGCAAACAAAGGACATCATGTCATCACAAAATTAAAAACTAAATTCTAAAGAGAGCTAGAATAGCTCAGATTACCTCTGCAGTCAACAGTGTAATATCAATTGGCCAGGAAACTTTAGAATCTGGATCACTAAACACAACCACTTTCCCAAAGAAAAATTATAACACAACATTTTTAAAGCGAAAAATACTCACTTATTATTATTACACGGCTGTTTTTAATTCTAATTTTGAAACCATGTTGTAGTTGGTTGCCTTATTTGCTGTCTCACACTCTCAAGTTTCGTGATAACATTACATCAAAACAAACACGGGCTTTAATTCCCAGATGTGTTATGTCTGTGTCAACATAACAACTGCATGGATCCTTAAAACTGTGTTTCATGATACCTTTATAAAGACGGTTACGGACTATTAACAAACAAAACCACACCATTATAGATGTAGCCAAATTTTACTTACATAAATATGATATACCGTAAATTCGCAGCTTGTCGTTAACCGTTAAAGTCTTCCGGCTGCATGCCACAAGACATATGGCGATAATGACGTAAATGCGTGTTCAAAGTGAACTGTATTTCCCTTATGATACGGGTAACGGTTCACCCTATTTCGAGAATGATCCCTATATCCATAAGTTAGTCCCAGAAATGTGGCGTTTACTTCTTACAGTATATTGAAGACGGGAAAAGAACATGTTACGGTAGAATAGATTGCGAAATAAAGTTGAATACAAAATTGCATTGTAGTGTTCCAGCGATGGGGTCTAGCTGTCAGCGACATAAGATCTTATTGCGCATTTTCCAACACCCTTAGTACCTTAGATTGACCCGTAACTTTCAGGATTGTCGATCCCAAGGAGAGTGTACAACTTATCGGGATATATAGATGTTCATGTGCCGATTTGACCTTTGGGTCGGCGAGTCGCGCACAAGTTGGAAACTAATTTCCTGCGGCACAAAGCAATCATTGGAAACGATGTATCTGATAGATACGGCAGGTCTCGTTGATTGATTTTTCACTATCTCGCTTAAAAAAATTCAATTTTAAATTCGCCCAATTCAGATAACAGGAGCTGTAGCGTTACTAATGCCTCCCTGGAGCACCGTGGTGGAATTAACTTCACAAATTGTGTTTTGTCATGGAAATGGTCGCTTTAAAATGAATGTGAACTTCTGTCCTGCTGGCTGATACTTTTTAATTTAAACACTCTTTCAAATACGGAGACTCGATTCAGCTGTATTTATTTCTGAATTCCCAATTTTTTTTCATTTGACGAGAGTTTTATTTTTCGCCATCAACTCTAACAGTCGTTGGTAACAAAATAGAATAAAAATACTTTTCTAGTAAACTGAAACATTTTGAAACGAACCGTTCATTACATTACAAAAACATAGATCGAAGTGTCAATATTGCCAATTATCGGCACTAGTGAAGCAATTATTCACTCATGTCTGCTATGGCTCGATTGGCGTCGTAATAATCCTTGTAGGTTGTTCTTGATATTAGTTGTTGGTTCTTTGTTGTCTGATGTCGCGAGTTGATGACCGCGGTGATTGATGAATACCCTCCGTGCTATTTGGCTCGGTAGCTAGTCTGAGATAACGGGAGTATACGTTTGCCATGATAAATACACTCCGTATTCGCCTTAGTGGATTTGTAACTACATTTTACGGATTTAGGAGAGGTTTATTAGAAGATTTTGTAAGTATCGCCTTAGATGTAATGTTTTGGGTAAAATGGAATAAGTAAGTAGATTGTCCTGAATACATGATGGCACAGTAAACACAATAGACGACTATCTGGGTAGTTATATTATTTACATGCCAAAGTGTCGCGTAAGTCAAGACGGAAGATGTACACATCATATTACGTACCGTACACCATATAAGGTATTTAAGTTCGTTCTAAAGCAGAGGTTCCCAAACTTTTTTTTCTCATAGACCACTTTAAAAATTTTGCTGGTTTCGGTGGACCCCTCCCTCCCTGCAGCTACATTTCTACCATATTCCCAAAACTCGACAAAAAATGTGGAGATGCGTTACGGCTGAGTTTCAACCACGAATTAACAGTTTTTGAAAAAAAAAGCGAGAATTGATTGGTTTATTAATTAATTGATGATTGAGCTGTGAGTGGATGTCAAAAAGTAAAGGTGGCCAATCAAAAAGTTATTCCATTCAAATTTACATTTTTGACATCTTACTCACAGCACAAGGAGCATTTTAGTTTTTCACTATCGAAAACAGATAAATTTTTGTGGACCCCGCTTATACGAATTGTGAACCCCCATTTCAAAATAATGTAATGTCTATTGTTTTTTTCGTAAAATTGAAAATTTTTCGTATCTGACATTTGTGAGAGCAAAATATTATTATTCCTATGTAAATTACGTATTTATCCCAGTTCAAGGTCAGTATATTATTTAGTTACCGTTTACTTTAATTACAGTCCACACTTCGCAGCTTATAGAGGTATATATCTCCACAACCAATATGAATACAAAATCGGCATAGTTTGTGACAGTTCAAGATATCTTATAAAAGTTAAATTAAGATATTATATCTTATCTTATAAAAGTTAAATTTTTAAAAAAACTTGGAAATGTATCCAACACCTCCCTCCCAGCAGTCGTGTATCCAATTTTAAATCGTATTAGTAGTAATTCCATTACACGTCCATTTGAGCTAGCCATAAACCTCAATGCTAGGTCGTGACGAGATCTAACTGGGCCAATCGTTTTACAAATAAATCTAACCATATCATGTATTATAGGACAGAATTTCAGTGTTTAAAAGATGGTATATTTGCTTATTACAAATTATTTTTTACTTCTTAAAATTACTTATGTCCCGTGTGATTTATGAACTACCTAAGGATATTTCTTAGCGCTATACTCTGTAAAACCTTTTAATTTGTAATCAAAAAATTTTTACTTTTGACATCAATGATGTCACCGTAAGATTATGAACTTTGTTAGTTTATAATCTTACTCGAGCGATTATAAACTACCGAAATTTAACTTACTATTTTCCGTTAATTTATAATCTCACTGCCAGAAACCGATATCAATAAAATGTATTCCAGTGAAGTTAGATTTTCTTTAGGCTCGTGTTAAAAAAGTTTCAATTATATCTAAGTTGGAAATCATATGTTCTCGTAAAATATTTTGTCCAAAGTACATCCTGGCTGTATTTTGTATAAAATAATTTTGTTTTATGGATAAAAAAAACTAAAAATCTGCAAATCTGACTGAAACTGACAGAATGTGGTGTATTTAGATCATAACTTTTTTGTCAGTTTCAGTCAGATTTACTTTAGAGTGCAAGTACTCTGGAAGGAGAATGGGAATTTTGGTCTATAAAACATTTAAAAAAAAGTGAGCAGTAGTCTCAAGTACCCATGGAATATCAAAGATAGACTCATAATAGGAAACTTTTTATATGGCTGCCAACTTGAGTCATGGTTAGAAATATAAAACCGTGATATATATTTCAAAAGTGTGAACCCATTATTAACTAAAACTATTGTTATTCATAGTCAACATCATTAGTTTTTTGAAATAGGTGCATATTTAAAGTGATTAAAGTATAAAAGAAAATATTATATATTTCCTAAACTAACCGGTGTATTCACAAAATTGTTTTTTTTTTAATAGTTCTGCATATTAATGCCTTTCTAGAAATGCTCAGTCCTGAGACTGCCGCTTGATGTATAAAACATAGATCAAGCTCCATAAATTTTTCCCATTCTTCTTTCTTTTGAATAATTAACGAAACCGTTCACACAATAATTCCGCAAATGGAACGTGTAATATGTGTGGACAGGTCATTTGCCTTTGTAATTAAATTATCTTTGAACTGGCTGTCTCTATGTTCAAGCACGTGTTCACTGTTCATTTACGTTTCCGAATTATAATACGGAACGGAACCGAGTGATTTAATCCTTTTGAATATTCATATCTGTAGAAGCGTTTCAGACTAAAAAAGCGAGATTATATTATTTAAGGGACGAGCACGTTCCTTTATAAATTGTAACAGATAACAGTAATGGGTGTAACTATATAAAAAAAAGAAGGTAAGTCCTAATCAAATCTCTGTGTGGTCTTTATAAAATTAATAATGGCTGTTCTCTTAGAGACTCCCGGGTCAAAATCAAGTGGCAAATATGGAAACATAAAGTCGTGTAACGAGCAACACACGTCATCACATTTGGTGTGACTTATAAAAAATAAACTCAAGATACATTTCTTTTCTGCGTTTAATATCTTGGGAAAGCCATTCATATTCTTGCTAAGAAGAGAACCAATACTCTCTTCAAAAATGCATCATTTCTTGTTATACCGCCTATCTTCCGAGCCCATAAAATATCAATAAGAATTGATAACACAAGCAAAATAACTCGATTCAAAACGCGGAACAAAGTTTACCAAAGGTTAACTTACCATGCATAAATAACATTATGAAAAATGATCGGTATTGGTTATCAGGCCACCGATAAATTCCATTCATATAGAAAGCCTCTTCATTGGGGCAGGGAGGGGGTGGGGATCTCGTTCTGCCCTTTGCCCCTCGCACTGTGGTCCTGGGCAGTGCATAGTTGAGATAAGCAGTAAATTATCTGAATGGTACTCTTTAAAAAAGGCCAATAAACAAACTTAATTAATTAATTATTGTTAATTATTATGAGCGGTCAAAAAAGTTAAGTACAAAATTAAGTTAAAAAACTTGATACTTATGAATAAATCTTTACAATTTAGTAGAAGCGGTTATCCACGGCTCTGTCGGCGTGTTCAGGCAGTATCAGGATAAAAATGGTTACGTGTTAGTCCAGCCAGCCTTTGATCTATCTACCTACCAAACATCCAAGTCCATTTCTTTCTTTTTTAAGTTGTTGAGACATGAAAGCGGAACAAATAAATATACTTAAAACTATCCTCTCGCGCGATATATTGACTTTCCTGATATATCGATATATTGATCAAAGCAGTGAATATTGCCAAAATCTTTGAGACAGTAACCTTCACGGGGAGGTGGAAAATGTTCGTGAATGTATAGTCAACGGCACATCAGGTTACCACAAACTGTCAAATTTCCCCAATGGATAGTAAACTCTAATACTTGGAGATAACATTTGAAATCGATTGAAGAAATTTGACAATTTTGTACAGCATGATGTGCTGTTATCCCTGTACACTTACTTCACTCGACTTCTAGCGTTAGCCATAAACTACCTGTGCCATTTGTATTATTATTGGACACATATCGCCCGTAACACTGGAATTCGTTTTATTGTTATTTTGCACAAGAAGAAAAATCGCATTTCCAGTGGCTTCCTCTGTGAAGTTTGATTTGTTCGCAATTACAATACAATATACTTTATTTGTACACAAGGATTATTGTGTATCCTATTTTATGACATGTATCATAAAACATCTTTGGTTGATTTATTTATTAGGTGAGTTTTAGTAATAAATATATATATACTGTTTTCCTGAATGGACAAAGGTACTGTATTGCTTTTTAATCAACAAGCTTTGGTGTGGGCCTAGTACCCGGTAGGCCATTTATTAATTGCCAAATCCATTTTAACTACTATAGCTTCCTGTCCGCAATTCTGTTCACTTGGAAAAGTAGTCTATGCTTGTTACTTTCGTTGTCCTCAAGTATATCCCTATGCAAGAAATCACCGCGGTCGGTTGCGTCGTTTAAGCGTAAAGGAAGGACAAACAAACAACCACACGTTCACACTTATAATATTAGAAAGGATTAATAAAATGGACTGAAAATATGCTCTTACATTTTTGCGAAGATTTATGGATCACATTTTGTTTTATAATATACATATAGCATTGATTGTAAGTCAGTTAGTTAACTTAATGAAATATTTTTGTATGTCTTTCGCGCTCTCCCTTTCATTTGGGAGCTATCTGTTCATATCATTCTCATGAACCTATTCATTGAATCCAGCAGTTACGCATCGATGAAATTGATAATTTGTACAAAAATGTCAATTCAGCCAAAAACGTGTGTGAAAATCGATGTACACAACCACAATAGAAGTAACAACATTCAAAACTTTTACAGAGACTATGAATAAATGAGTTACGAGTACCTTGTTAATTATATACCATTTAAAGTGCCAATAAAGTTGTTGTGACAATATCTACCTTGTTTACGAACACAATCAATAGTTTGTTCACTGGTCGCAAACAGAGTGGGGATATAGAATCACAATGCTCAGCTGAATGGTCATTATGCCGACTGCTTCTTTATTTAGCTCACATTGAGCTCGTGAGAGGTATCTCTTGTATCAAGTACCAATTTTACGATTTGTTCCGAATTTTGCGATTGTTCAAATGGAGATAAAAACAGTATAAAGTTTAGTTTTTGCAGTGTTTTTAAGCAGTGATTTTTATCTGTTACTATATGTAAATAATTTCCCTACTGACTACTAAACTATCTTACACGTTCCTGTGAAAATCATACGTAGGTAAGTGTTTTATAAATGTACAGAGGTCAGCGCACCAGGTCACCCCATTTTCTTGCAAACCGTTCGTCTAATCGTAATAATACAGAGTTACCTAATTACTAACTTGATGTGATGGCCTTTGTACGTAAAGTGCAAGTAATTGTAATTTAGAATTCGTAAAACTACAGAGTTTATCTACAGGGTTACTTTTTAATTAGTACACAAATTTTTCTTGCGGTTTCAGTAACGTTGATAGAACGTAAATAAGAAGAATTTTTTTTTTCAAAATTTTCAGATTTTGATACCTCTTTTTAACGTTTTAGAGGATGAATTTTGTAAACGAAGAAACATGTGTGTCACAAATTGTGTCGAAGAGTACTATTACCAAGTTTCAAGTCAATTGGACGAAGTAATTTCTTTTTCCATACAATTTTTTTTTTTTTTTTTTTAAGAATGGGTTCGCTCTTGACCACAATCTAGCTCGAGGATGTAGTGAGCTCATCCAGAAGAAGCCTATTCACTCGTACTTTAAAGATATTCGGGTTGTATGAGCTCGGAAATACAGACGCCGGCAGAGAATTCCACTCCTTGGCAGTGCGCAATACAAAAGATGAAGAAAAGCGCTCAGTACGTATCCGAGGTAAATTGATTTATTTTCATGCTTCAGACGATATAGCTTTAAATTTTTATATGAAACGATATAAAACAAAAAAAATACGGGTCTGTTAAATTTTTATAAAGTTTACGTACAAAAAATTTGTGTACTGATTAAAAATAACTCTGTATACTAATATTATAAAGAGGAATGATTTGAATGTTTGTTTGTTTGTTTGCATTGAATAGGCTCCGAAACTACTGGACCGATTTGAAAAATTCTTTTATCATTAGAAAGCTACATTATCCCCGAGGGCATAGGCTACATATTTTTTTCCGAATTCCCACGGGAAAGAAATCCCGGGCGGAATGCTAGTATAGTATAAAGGTATCGAGAGAAAAGTTACATGTATACACAAACATACACTCACGCCTGTAATCCTTGTCTTTTAGGCAAAACATCATATGGTTCTAGAACTTCTGGACGCCACATTGACGGGAGAAAAGTTCTTAAATTATTTTAGTCCCACATTTTTATTTTATATTCGTTGGAGCAACTCTATCCTCGTATGAGCTAAAAAGCTCACAGGGGCGTGGGAGCGTACTATCCTGATTCCCCTGGCGCACTGCCAGCGGAATTAAGAGATATATTCTTATTGAAATGTGCAAACTTGCACTACACTAATTCAAATCGCGACCGCTTACCAACTAAGTTATATGCAGCTAACACGCCAAGCCCAATTATCTATAATAACGCAGTAAATAATATATGACTATGAATAATATATTATTTGAGTAGGAAATTGCTTTCTAAGTGTGGTAACGGTTATATGTTCTATTCGTATAACACGTATTGTTAAACATTTTGTTGCAATAAGTATAGTTTATTGCACTTCTTCTACGAGTATTTTTACACTATTTTGAACTGTTCTTTTTGGGCAAATAAGAGTCACAAACAAAAGCAGTAAATAATGAATCTATATAAAGTAATAGAGGAAACTTATTTAATAGAAAATTGTGATATTTAAATAATGTATGTACATACAACAGCTCATTAGGTCACTCATTTGCACTACGAACTATTTTACAAGCGAGATAAGGGCGACGTCAAGGTCTACATGTGTAGCCTGATGTGCTAAGCCGTGTGTACTAGTAACAGGTTAGACTTTAAGAAATATATTAATTCCGTTACATTGTATGCTTAAGTTAATAAATTTTAACACATTCATAAAGTGTATCTGTATGTCGCATTGGGGTACACGATTTCTTTTTTAATAAAATTTATACTTTCATTATTTCTGTAAATCGATTTCATAAGGATTATGAATTCACAAAGTAAATACTGTCGTTTTCTTAACAATATTACTTCGATATACCTATAGACACAGCAGGCACATCCATCATCGCTACGAGTACTCCGTCTCATTTAATCAACCCCGGGACAGGTTGATAAAATTCACCTGCTTGATAGATAGCACAGGCAGGAATATTATCAAAAGGTGCGAGATTTTATCTTGAAAATAATTATGCAAAATATTGCTGCGTAGAAATGAAATGAAAATGAAAATATTGCTACCTTAGCAATAAGGCCGCCTTTTTGTACATTTCTTGTCTGTTATTGTAATGTTTTTATGTCATCTATGGTGTGCAATAAAGTATATGTCTATGTCTATATTGGAGGTGATATTAAATACAATGTATAGGTAGGTTACTGGTCAAACCCGATTTTAGGTCAAACTGAATAGTTTAACCTACGACAAACTAGTTTGACGTCTGAAGAAATCCCTCAGGATAGGTTGTGTTAGGTTCTCTTGTGACAATTATTCAAAAACATAGAAGTCCCATGCAGTGGGGCTTTGATTCCATCTGTATAAATAATAAAATCACTACCTAAAAACTAGTTTAGCCTAGGCCACACGCCGCAGACCCTTGCGCGTTGTTCGGCAGATTCGACAGGAACATTCATGATATCTATAACATTTCGATGCTTGACCTTATTGTCCACCTATACACCATACCAAACTGATTTCCCGTAGTCCATGGCATTTTCCCTACCCTGGGTATAAAATTCTATGAGTGAAAAGGACCTTGACACGTTGACCTACAGTCCCACTGTAATAACATTTGCATATTTTACTCGTACATTCATACAGATACTCGTATACCTACGCAAAGTGAAGGCTTCCGTTTGTCTCGATGGATTAGAGTGCTTATTAATCTATCTTGTTCGTTCTCTCTTCTACATCTTATTTGTTTTTATATTATACAATTTTGGATTTTTGTATACAAACATATCGTATCCCCTTTAAAGGTGTATCGACACTTCCTAGGCATACTGTAGAAGCCAGTAAGTAGGACATGTTATTTTGCTGCATTGTGGGCGAAAGGATAACAACCAATCACCACTACTATACCCATTGTTTTATCTAAAAAACTTTAAAATGTATGTCAAACGTGACGTCGTGTGAACCTCAAGATGTTCAGCCTACCCCGTCAGGGATTATAGGCGTGAATGTACGGATGAATAACCTTTGAAACTAGGTAGACAATTGACTAGGTATGTACGACAAAAGCAACAAAAGATAATTCTCGAAGTCTAAAAAACAGCCCCATAAATAAAAATCCCCATAAAGCAAAAGGGAAATAACCATATTAGCGAACATTGTATTTGTGAAAACGAGTCGAAACGGAAATAAGCGAAGCTAATAAAATATTTACACAATACATTTATATTGTAGCTGCAACGTCACAAAGGCGGGTCCTTCCGCATTTTTCGTGCAAAATCCTAATCATGGAAAATGACGCAAACCCACGAAACGTTGGGCAAGGGATGAAATATTTGTTGGAATAATTCGGAGAGGGACGGGGGAGGGTCACGTATGGCGCTGAAATGCTTTTAGTGGAATAACAGGAATTCGTGCAAATTCGCGGACCTCAGTACTGGACATGCGGACTAGTTGATGTGAACTTCAGATATTGTTCATATTTCTATATCTATACTCTATCTATACGTATTATAAAGAGAAAAGATTTGATTGTTTGTTTGTTTGCATAGAATAGGCTCCGAAACTACTGGACCGATTTGAAAAATTATTTCACCATTAGAATCCTACATTTTCCGGAATGGACATAGGGTACATGATTTTTCCGAATTCCCACGGGAACGAAGTCCCGCGCGGGAAGCTAGTTTTTAAGTAAGATTGTTTATATTTCCATCCAGTAAGAATAAATAATAACAAAACGCTACACACTCAAAGGCCTACACTTATAATCCGAGAACATAAACTTGCTTTATTAAAAAGATATTTGTCCCGACTGGAAATCGAACTCAGGACCAAGAGTCAGCGAACAGATGATTAAAAGTCAGTGCCACTTGACCAAACCGGCCATCAAAATCGTTTATTTGCTAAAATAAACTAATAGCATAGGCTTAACTGAAATATTATTCGTTTAATAACAAATTTTTCGAACTTAAAATCGAACTAAAAATTTTAAATCGACCGACAATTGTGGCTATCGTGTAACAAACATACAAAAAAAAACATATCATTGACTTTAAAATCTCCTAATTATTTAAAATCTGTTAACCTTCACTGGCAATCAAAATTACAAGTAGCAAACTGTAATCGCAAACTGCAGTAAAGTGAAAAGGAAGATGTAAAGTATCAATTTATAACTTCTGCAATTGCCATTTACGATACCCAGCATCCTCGAACAGGAAATTCATAGTTCAGTTTCCATGTTCTCTGGAGGTAATATAGATATTCCTTTGAATCTGATATCGCTCCATATGGAATAAAATATGGCTCTTATGAATTCGTTCTCAAATATGATATCTAGCCCACATTTCATATTTTCAGCTGGGATAAAATCGTAAATCATTCGATTTGATCTAGCAACACAACTTCTATTAGTTTTATAAGGAAAAATAGTTTAAATAAACGAATGAAAAATATTTTTTGTTGTTTAATCTGAAGAATAGCTCAATCAAACCCTTTTTCAGTTTTTATTGCTCGTAAATGTATGTAAATGCGTCATTACACATATTGTAAGCGTTTCGAGTGACGCCTGTTGGGCTAACCAACAAATAACGATTTTAATGAAGGTCGTATTTGGGCTGGGGTGTGTAGGTAAATGAATATAGCGTACACGAGTAGTTCATTCAATTGCCTTTAGTGGAAAGCACATCGCGTATTCACAAAAAAGTGAATATGAATGAACGCTACAGACTACGTCGTAGCTAAGTGCTACGCTGTAGTAAGCAAACAAATTCCCCGGATATCGTAACGTGCATTCGTTTATATTTTTCATCAAGCATCTCTTTATTAGAGTCGTCACCAGCAAGGTCGCTCTCGAGGACGAGCCCAGGGCTGCCACCCATTCTCTTTTTACGACTGTTTTCATGCTCCTCATAATGACATTTATCTTTTTATGTATTTTGTGTTTTATTAGAATTTGACATAAATATTGAGCATGTCATGAAATTTAGAGGAAAAGTTATATTGAGGAAGGCTTTGAAGGTGCTGGAATGTAGGTGGGCGGGCTATTGTCTGCCGTTCCAGCCCTGTCATCCCTTGGCTACAAGCCAGTAGTGCTTGCTGCTACAACTCTGTTACTCTGTTTTTCCAAGAATCGCAACATCACTTTGCTCTTTCGTTGCAATAAACGTTCAACTATCAGCATTTTATCTGAAATGTATTTTATTGGACCTTAAAATATCTTTGTAGCAAACAATCTAAACTTAATGATGTCGGGTGTTAAGAAGTTTAATGTCTGTTACAATGTTAGGCCAAATAATATTCACGGAATTCATAAATCAGTTGTAGTATTCGTCTCTCTCTTTCTCTTTCGCAATTATTATTCGCACGTGATGATGGGATCTATCTTCCTCGTTTTCTTCCTCCACGTCGCTCTGTTCTGTGAGTCGTCCGTCGAGAGCCCGCATGAGGTCAGGTCTTTATTGACGATGTCTACCCACCGCGTTCTTTGCTATAAAAATCAGTTGCGGTACTCCGCTATCATATCTTAACATACTGTATTATAAAACAATATCCCCGTTGCCTCTGTCTGTCTGAACTCGATAAACTCAAAAACTACTGAACGGATTTTTATACGGTTTCCACCAATGGAGCGATTTAAGAGGAAAGTTCTTGTGTTTTATCTGTTCATGATTTATGTAAATTGGTTGAAACATGATTTGGAATTTTCATTAAAAAATGCTTTGTGAAAATCGTATGAAAATCCGTTATGTCGTTTATAAGTTTATCGCGTTCAGACAGACTGACAAACGCGGTGGGGGACTTTGTTTTGTAATATGTAGGTGTATATTGTGAAGTAAACGGTGAACTTTTTTTTAATACTATTAATTTTGTTAGTGGTATCATAAGTACATAATTTCACTTTCACTCACAAAAGTAATATTGTGACCCCTTTTGACTTTTTGAGTTGCTGAAATATATTTTAATAGCGAGATTATAGCGTGTCTGAAAGCCTTTGAGGAGAGACCCTACAGACCCACCCAGACCTCTCGAAAACTTTCACCGTTAAAATACATCTGTTACGAAAATAAAGAACATCTATTCTGAAATCAGTCGAAAGTGTTTTATTTGACACACTTATTATATTTTGTCTTTTAAACAAAATGAAAGTCCAAAAGATGTCGTTGCCAAGATAATTTATTAACGTTCTAGTTTGAGTAAAACTAAAGAAATACATACAAATTAATTAGTCTTTATTAAAAGAGAGTATGATAAAATACTTAAAAGAAAAAAGTCATTTAATTAAACTTACTCATATTTTTTATACAATTTGCTGAAAACGCTCTAAAAGGCCTTAAAATTTTATATCTAATACTTGTTTAGTTTTGATTTTATTCAGCACTAAATTGGTAAAATATTTCACTCCACTTTACATACATTATCCTCTGGATGTTGGGTAATTAAAAATTCGATCATTGAACTTTTTAATGAAAAAACTGTGTTTCTCGATTGTTTCGATTTTCTACTGTTTTCAAAGTTGAACACCAACTGAGAGGTATCGAAAATCTAAAAAGTAGATAGCTGAGGGTCGGGCTGGAGTTTGAAAAGATATAGGAGGCTCTTTCGAGGCTTAAAATAATAGAAGACTTAAGAACTCAAGCAAGTCTTCTAACGATATCTCATTGTTTCCAAGTGGTCTCGAGTCAAAAGGTTCAAGTACTGAGATGTGCAAAAAATGTATTATCAAAATGAAAAATGCCACGCAAGTGTTATTACATCAAAACAATAAATGAAAATGCAGACTTTTTTATTTCAAAAACGAGGTTTTTTTTTGTTTTTTTTTTGTTTAAAACTTGAAACAGTATAACTTAAAATAAGCACTTTTTCATTTAATACGGCGAAGGGAAAAAGGACTTTCAACAAACTTTTAAAAGCTCGCATCGATAAATTATAATGTAAACGCAAAATCCCAATGGAGTTGTTGTTAAAGACCTCTTTTGTTATTTTGTATTTTCTTAGCAACAACACCTGACGAGGACGTCAAAACTATGGAGGAAGTCAAAAAAAAATTACATCCATTCCACACATTTTGGTCAATAATTGGATCCGTATCTAATCTAAACTATTACAGAAATCTCCTAATTAGCAGAGTTAAAAAGTTCTTAGTTATGGAGGGAGAGAATTTCCTTTAATGTAGGAACGAGTATAATCGGCTCCGTCATCTAGATAAGTTGCCGCTAACTGGAGGAGACGCGAGTAGGGGCTCCAAAATTTAATGGATTATTTGATGTCACGTTTTAGATTATTCAAACAGTACCTAGTTTACTTCTGTTACTTTTATTAAAACAGAACAAAATTGAACTTGGTCGCAAAATATCTTTGGTGCTTACAACAGTATCCTAAAGAGTTTCGTTATAAGTAACATAGATCAATCCGATTCATTCGTTGTCAAAAACAAGAACCTTCAAACAAAATTGTCGACAGTCACAGTTTTCATGGCTAGGCTTTATATTGGAGCCTATTTGACACCATACACTGGACAAAGCCAATTGTTAAAATGCACTATTATTCTTCCTGTAAACAGCTAGTTGGCTTTTAAGGTGAAAAAACTTAATAGCCAAATATGATTTATATTTTTTAAAGTAGCATGAGACTAACGAAGCATATAATATGGTTACCCTACCTAGAAGTTTGTTAGGAAAGAGTGCTCTTCACGATTCCTTTTATCGAGGAAGAAGGAGACGCGGTACGCTTTTCCTTCCTATTTTAATAATATTATAGACACTTAGTATAAGTACGCAATTAACAGTCCCAACATTTCCTAAAGCCGTGAAAATGGTCTTATAAACGGGAAGCAACCTTGAGTCCTTTATTACAAACGCATTCACTCTACAGTCAGTCAAAGCGATGAAACTTGCTTTTTCCATTTATTTTATCAGAGCGCCTGTAACTCACTTTCGTGACGTAATATTATAGGAGACAGATTGTACGAGCATTTTCCACGAAATCCATATTTCCGCTGTCAAAATCAAGTAGAGAAAAAAGACGGATTGGGGAATTTCTGGGAACTAGAAAAGCGAGTGCATATTCACACACACAGGCAAAGCCTTTGACTTGCTCTGCTACAGTATGTATGTGTGGGTTAATAGGATTTTGCCGCGTTAGTCACTGTGAACTTTTCAATAAGCGTTCGAAATTAATAACTACGTGGAAAGGTGCAGTGTTCATCTTATGTTTTATAAAACAGCTTCAAAGGTAGAAAGTGGGATTGAAATAAATCTGTTAAACTTCACACAAAACGATGATAAAATCAGAATTTCCATTTATAATAATAAAATCGCTTTTGAATATTGCAAAAAACGGATAAAGCGAAGCAGACAACAAATAAAATGCGGGATGAGCAATGTACCGTTCAATGTTTTCCGGCTGAACAGTTAAACGTTGTTCGCAAACTCTACAAAAAAGTCATAGACCCGGCGAAAAATCTGAGTAGCTTTTAATTTGTGTCGTGAATAATTCATCGGGCTGCCCGTCAGTTGTAACTTCCACTTAGAATGTGAAATATCGCAGGCGGTGAGATTTTAAATCCGCGTCTTAATTTGAACTTGCTAGGTTAGAGCTTGCTTCTCTTATTATACGAACTACCTCGATTATATTCACACGTGATGAAAAAGTGTTTGCGAAACTATGGTACAAAAGGTCTCATATCAAGTTACCCATACGTGCACTCTAAACTGTTGCGATAATAACGGTTTTTTAATGAATTGGGGTAACTTGATGTGCTGGCCTCTGTACTATGAAATTTTGTTGAAATGCATAGCACGGATGTTGTACCGAATATATTCTTACATCAATTAAACAAAACTAGCCGGATACATAATTATTATGTAAATTTTAAGAAAATGTGGGTACTCATAAACAGCTTTTTCAGATTTAAATTACAGCAGGATCAAACTTTGGCTTTTATTATTTAGAGATGTTACAGGATTTTTATTATGGTTTGAGTATAAATAAATAATTTATAAATCAAAACTGCGATAATATAAAAACATGAGCCTTTTAATAGTACACATAAGAAGGCAAGCTTTACGTCGTTTCCGATAACGAGGCGACTCGGAATGGAATGCCGACACCCTCATCAGGGTTAATGTTGCCAATCAATAAGGAAATTGCGAAAACAGGACTAAAACGTTTCTTGTGAGATAGGGTCGCAAAGACGCGGCGACAAGCCCACTATTAGTCTGTCGTCGCGTTCGTAACTTGGTCAAATATCTGGGAAACCGTATAATAAAGAAGGAAATCTGTGAATTTTAAGTAAGAAACTTTGCAAAGTTTTTGTAATTTGTAAGAATTTTATTTTTAGCTTTTCTAAATTAAATCTTAAAAACTCTTACATCTGTCAAGAGTTCTGTTATTTATTAATATTTTGCACACAACATTTTACGGTAAGTTTCTTGCTAACATTTGCATTTATATAATCGTAGAATGTAACGCCTTAACGCCTTTTAAATTGTATAAAGACAACATAAGGTTAGTCTCTCTCACTTCACAACTTATAAAAAGTGCCCTATTTTGAGTTTATCCACTGATCGGCAGAAAATATTTAATTATACCATTAGTTCATGTGCAAACAAAGTAAATGACGAGTTATATTAATATAAGCTAGTTATACATCATTACCGTCCATCGATTTATCTATATAGTGTATAGAAAATATTTTAAACCTAAAATTATGCAATACACCATTGAGAAAACCTCACACTTGCTTATTACTCCAACAAGACTTTAGCCAACAAGCTCGCCCCTTGTCCTGAAAAGTGAGGATTAATATTTCAGATCTCAACATGTTCTAAATAAGAACTAGTGTACACGTGTCCAGAATACAGGCTAGCTTAACCCGTCGTCCGTCGTGTAGCATTTCGTATTGATTGTGTGGGACAGTAACAAGGTTTGACGGGAGCTGAGTGGAGAGTATGGACGACACTGCTCAGGAATTTCAATTTTTTTACCTCTAAAAGGGTAGCGAGATATGTAGGTGCTGCAGGTCAGTGTTATATTTCATTCTTCGACTAGAAGTGTAGTGTAGTGTGTATAGGCTACCCTCTTACAGTTAGAGTGAGGATATATTGGGAGGTAACCTTTACAACTTACATTGAGGCGACAAATGTGTAACCATGATCCAATTCAATCAGGTGTCCCTGTTAGCAGGGTCATACGGGTCTGACGGGAATCACTTTTCTAAAATAAGTGATCCTCAACTGCCAAATCCTGGATCATGGTCTTGAATATAAAGTAAAGCGAAGCACTGAGAAGAAGAAGACTTATTAAGTTAATTGTAAAAAAAAAACATTTTTTAAAACAAGATTTGACCTGAACAAACATACTCATACTCGTACATACATACATAATCATTGCAAAGTTTGTAAAAAGCTAGAATATCAATATTAGATCCATGGTAAAAATATTTTTATGCGAATAGAATCGAAATGTCAATCTTGATGGCGATTGTAGGGTTTTTCGGGAAATGTCGCCCCTCCGCCAATGTTATAGTTAGAATTTATATTAAATGTCAAGTTGTCCTTCGGCTTCAGACGATAATATAATGTCGATCTATTTATAGATAGGTCGGGTTTGAGATCTTGGGCCTTGTGTAAATACACATTGTTATTATTTTGTTTGTACAGTACACCTTGGGAAAAAGTCGTTTAAAACTCGTTTAGTGAACTTCTTTGTATGCGAATATGTAAGTTAAACAGTTTTCAAATAACTTTTTTGCTTTAATTATGATAATATGAAAGCAACTAATCGGAAAGATCACATTTACTGATGTTTTTATCTAATGATTCTCAGAAAATTAGTTGATTATAGCGTGAAGTATTTCTTTGTAGATTTAGCGTAACCAGCATAGCCAGCACGCCCTGCGATAAAGTTGTGTGTCACGGTGGCCACTCCGATGACGGTAAAACTTCATTTTGATTGCGCAAGGGCACTGCGCAAAGACTTGCTCGTCCTCCGGAGTTGTCATTTCGACATTTTTTTGACGTTTAACCGCGTTGTTTTCACGTTGTCCTTAAGTTGCAGCTCGCAAGGAGTGGGCAGAGAATGAAGACTTTACATTACGTACTGACATTTATTTGATGCGATTTTGGTTATTTACACTGCCGTATTTTAATGAAAACAACTTACTATGAAAGTGGTTATCTCATATTGCGATCAATAAACGTACAAACAATCAACCCGTGTGATAATCGGCTTAATAAGGATTTAATAATAACCGGGAACTGATTCCAACAACGTTCAGTAAATATAAATAGATCCAATTAATTGACAGTCTGTCGGTTCACAGCGCTACGAACAGCAAGCTTTGAACTTCAACATTTTGGTGCCAGAAATTAAACACCTGAAACACTACTAGTAGTTGGATTGTAATTAATCATGTACAGACAGCAGCACGTCAGGTTACCGCCGGCGCTATTACAGTCGAGATAAGGGTGACGTGAAAGTCAACATGTATAGCCTGATGGGCTGCCGCGTGAATTTATAGATCTAACATAAAAACTTGAAGCACCTAAAAGGGCAGGTTTATCAATGTTTCGTTCTCGATTTTGTCAATTTGCACCCCAAAAACCATTAGCAAAATTGTTATATTGCCTTTTATTAATAGGTATATTTCGTTTAGCCCACCTCAAGTATTATTATTTCCATTTAATTTATCGAAATTAAGAGAAAAATATAAGTATAGATGCTTCATATAATAACTTTTATACAGATGCTACGCTAACCTTTTGTCATAAAGAATCCACCATAATTTCGTTCCATCAAACAAGATTTACCCGTGTGGTGATCGGTTGAGAATAACAGCACCCCATCTCTTTCCATGGGTGTCGTAAGAGGCAACTAAGGGAACACAAATGAGACCTGCCTCCTAGTAATCCATCCCAGGCAACGACACTTCATTTTTTTCTGAATCTGAGGTGTCATCCTATGGTCTCATGCAGTGTGGTAGGCTCTGTAAAGGGCCGTCTGGTTCGCGTTCACCTTTTTACCGAAGTCCGACGCCAAACAGCTTGCTGGGTTCCGTCGGTGCGTGGGAGTACCAGTGCCTTTACAGGCACATTCTGGGTTAACTCGCTCCATCGTCGACCTCATCTTTGACCTTTATGGTCAAGATTGAGGTCAAGAGTTAACCCATCTTATAATAAATACATAAAAAGATGCAAGAAATAGAATATACCCTATTTCTTGTGTACTCGGGTAATTAGCATAGTTGGAATAATATTAGCATAACAAGCCCAAGACTGCTTTAAACAGCCACTAAACAGCCAGACCATACATTAACTGCAACATTACCGTTGGCAAAGACCCGAGCACAGTGTATCGCAGTACAAACAATGCATTGTAACGTGCATGTCGGAGATATAACAACTTGGCCAGCAATATTACAACAATAGAAGCTATAGAGCCGGTGCCAATGTTACACAATGAGCTCTTATCGGGCCACAGATTGCGTGTGCTGGAAACACAGCGGCCAGGAACGCCGCTTGAATTTCGAAGCAAGAAGGAATCGTGTCGTTCTGTATTCGGAGTAGGAAGACAATAGAAGTCTAAGCTGCTATATGGGAAAGATTGACCTCTTCAATTTTAGGCTGGGTAACTTTGTAGAATATCTCTGGCGCAAGAAAGACGGGCAGAACTGCAGCTCTAGCACGATAGCGACAAACTCGCGCTCGGCTCACGCTGAAATTTGATTGCGCGAGGTAAGGGTCCCGCGCAAAGGCTTGCTACCCTATGGCAATTTTGACATAGGACCGCGGTGTTGTCGCGGCGCTGTCATTGTACTCGGCCTGCTGATATTTGATCATGGCTCTGTTCAAGAAATATTTTGAAATTATCTAGACTCTAAATGAATTGAAAAATACTTTTTTATCTCTAAATTTTAAAGAAACTGATAAAAGTTTCTATTAGGTAAGTACCCTGAACCTAACAAATTTTCTATTTGACTATGCTACTTGTGGCAACTGAAAGCAACTAAAATCTAGTTAAGTTCATATGAAAATAGTTTTGATTGTTTTAAACAGTTATTTTTATTTCACCTATTTTATTCTTCCACGCTGGACTAGGAGTGAAAGAAAAACTTAAGATGTACTAGCTGCCAAAATACTGTAAAAGTCAGTAAGTGGGACGCGAGGGTTTTGCTGTATTATGAGCGAAAGGCTAACAACCTCTCACTATTATACTTTATGTCTCATCTAGTAACACTAGGAATTTATGTCTAATGTGGCATCAAGTGGTTCTAGAACCACCGATGCTCTGCCTACCCCGATAGGGATTGTAGGCGTTAGCATATTGTATGTATGTTTTATACAGGGATAAATATTGAACACATTATTTGAAGAATTTTAAGCTATCGGAAAACCTTTTCTTTCCTGATTTTCCAGAAAGTATGCATGAAGCTGAATAAAAATTCTTACATAATTTGTATTCAGGCAGAGATGAAGAGACAGGGTATCGCGGGCGGAGGCGTTGAAATATGTTGTTGCCTATATGTTGCGAAAGTAGCGGGATCGCGTTTATGTAACATTCCTTTGATAACATTACGGAAAAGGCTTTTAACCACAAATTATTATTTTGATTTTAAAATACTTTCGCCAACACCTACACGATAAGGAAGGGAAAATGAATTAACGTGCATACCTAATAAATAAGACGCATGTAAATAAATATCTATATACATTCACTCACGCCAATATGGAACTAACACATTAAAAAATAAAAGAATTTCGTTTGAATTTTCAACTGCAAAACTATAGAGATTTTTTTTTCTTGACTTTGGGATTAGACGATAAGAGCGATCAACATAGCTTAGTACGTACCTACGCATCCTCAACTTTACCCTCCTATAATTGCATCTCTTTTCGCATTCACATATTGTGATGATAGTAAGACACAAATGTTTCTTTTTGTTTCAGACCGCGCACCGGCGTGTTAGGCGTACTGCAAAGAGTCGCCAGACCCCTCCTGTGACTAGCCAGGGCTTTCGCGCAAGGCACGGGAGGCGGATTGTGAGCACTCTTTCCATAATTCATGCCAAGTGGTGTCAGTCACTGAGTCACTCATAATGATAACACAATCTCTCCCTTGCTGTGGGTGTTAAATTCGATTAAGAAACGCATTGTTTAGATTACTTAACTATTAACGATAATGGAATCCTGTTATTCCTCGTCAGGGACAACAATTATGAAACCCTTGGATAAACCTATCAAAAGAACCTCACCCGCTTTTCTTCATTTCTATTAGTCTTCTCAGAATTCCTGTTAATTGCTACGGTAACGGAGTATAGATTCTCTTTACTCCATATTGACTGACTCCATTGAATCATATTAATTGATTTATTTTCGAGAAATTTCCTTTTATTGTACCTAATTGTAATTTATTACGTGACCTTAGTTAAATTGTATTACAAGATTGTTATTCCAAATCTAAAAACTGTAATGGGGAAATTCGATGGAAGAAAATGTGACCATGCAAAAAATGGTGACAAGCAGATACAATAGGTACTCAGGTATAATGGAATTGTGTCACAGACGATATCGGTACTCCAGGCTTCATTTTGAAAGGCTCAGTAGATCGACAAGCAATATGCTCGAGAACATTATGTAGAGTTAGGTGGGTACGCTGCGCTGCCATATCGAGTGATTTTTGTGAAGCTATTTCTCAGAGCTTTGCTATTAAAGCGTGCATGACTAAAGTGACATATAGCTGCAATTTGTTTTACAACAGCTTAGGGCGGAAACAATAGTGCAGGCATTGGGAATATTACCTACGATGGTTTGTGAGGCTCATGTAAATATAAATCCATGTGCGGTCTCTAATAAAACAACATTAAACTAGCTGAAACAAGCTCAGTAAACAACTTTGTAGTCAAAGAATATGGTAGGGTTTTTTTATGAAGGTTTTATCAATCAATCAATCAATGCATTGACACATGAGTTTAAAGGAAGTATGAAAAATATTACTATTGGTTCCATCTTTAAGGTTTTTCAATTATCGCTAAAATATCGAAAAATAAACCTTTCTTCTCTACAGAAATGAAAAGGTGGAATTTATCTATTTCCGACTGGAGGATATTTACCCGAATCGGACGCGACGTATTCGCCGATTATACGTAATTTAAATGTTTAGATGCCCACACTAAGGTTTTCCCTTGTGTCGTGGGTCCCTTGGAACATACACAAAGACAGACACGAACACCCATGACACCAGAACAAACATCTGCTTTTTACACAAATATCTGCTGTTTTTTACACAATTCTGCTTTTTACCCCGACTGAGAATCGAACCCAGGATCAAGAGGCAGAGGCAGTGCCACTACCACTCGACCAAACCGGCCATCGAGCATACATTAAGACAAATACATAAAGACAGGCACTGCAGCAGGAAATACAGGCTTCCCATTGTTTGTGGTAAATCCTTTGTAACAGTAATGCCTACACGGTGAACACAAAATTATATACTTTGTACAGTATAAAATGTTGTTCGTCATAGAAATAATAGACGAGCTTTGGAAAGTGTCGAATGACACACAAAAGTTAATACTGGAATTTGTTTAAAAGTTTGGGAAGGGTTGCCTTCACTTATTGAATTCCTTTCATCTACACGTGTACAGAAAGTACACAACAGTATTTATATTATTGCTCTCCACGGGGAAACGCTTTTGGAATGTTATGCAATATTGGATCTTTATTTGGTGCGGCTTGTACCTACCTTAACTAGTTTATACTGTCTACGATCTCTTGATCCATGACAAGCATAAAACAAATAAACAAACACACATTCATTTTTATAAATTTTAATAAGGATTATTTGTCAGCATATCGTCAGCAGGATATATAAAAGAGCAAACTGACTGACTGACTGATTTCAGATTGAGTATGTGGCAGACCAGTGTTTTTCAAACCATAGCTCGCGTCCCCCGAGGGGTCATGAAACCTTACCTTGGGGTTCGCTACAATAAGAACTACAATTTCAGTACAAAGCCTGTGCCTGTATGCCTCCCACCCTCCGCGCTTACTCTGCAGCTAACTCTTTATAGCACGTTTTAAAATCTCCGACGTAGGTTGTAGATTTAGCAAGGTCTCAGAAGACTTAGCGGGTCGCCAGAAATTTTCAACTCCCAAAGGGGTCGCGAATTCAAGTAGATTGAAAATCACTCTTAGGGGTAGTTTGTATCCCTCCGATATTAGGTGTTTTCCACCAATGAAATTTATGTTTTCCGTACAACATTTTTGGAAAACTGATTTTTGCATACAATTTTTTAAAATATTTTTCGGGAATGTGAAATCCAAATGTAACAAAAATAAGCATTGCAACGGATATCCAGTTAAATGAGTTGTAATTGAGCCTGATCATCAGTTAAAAACCCATAGCAAAAATGTATAAAATGGCACTCAAAATGTCGATAATGTAACCAAGTAAGTTTGACCTCACGATATAAAACTATGTATTACATAAAACACAAAATGGTAGATAAAACAAAGAATAAAAATGTTTTAAAAAGCTCTTGAGTCTCAGTAAACAACTTTCTTGGCCTCGTTCTTGTCCGACTTGTTTTGTTCGGGATCCGATGGCAATAAATAATGGGAAATGTCAGTTAGCTGGGATACCCGTACCTATACAACTACATATACCCACCCGTGTCCTTTTTAACGCAGGGATTGTTATTTTCTGCTTAAGGTACTCATTTTGCTATGCTTTCGGCATCTGCTTTTTAAAAATCTAGCAATATTAGATAAAAAAGTTTCAGCTCAAGCGCTTAAGGATAACTGCTATAAAATTCAGTTGCAAGATTTTATCCGAACAAGCATACTAACATTGCAAGTTAATAAAAAAGCTCGCTAAACTTTAGTTATCTTCTATATATCCTATTCATCCACGCCTATAATCCCTTTCAGGATAGGCAGAACGTCATGAGGTTCTGAAATCACTTGACGCCACGTTTGACATCATTTTAAGGGTTTTTATATGAAATATGAGTATGGGGTTGTCAGCCTTTCGCCCACAATACAGAAAAACCCTCGCATCCCACTTACTGGTTTCGACAGTATGCCTGGGAAGAGTTGGCAGCTAGCACATTTTAAGTTTTTCTTTCAGTTCAGCGTGGAAATAACATTAGCTACAAAAATTCAATATGTCCATCCGTTAAACATAACACAAATAAATTTCTTTACCCATACACATCTAAAGGTATGGCCTCACTGAAAATTAATTAGTAGAGCTACATAAAACGATATACATATATTGGGTAAGACAAACAAACCACGTAAAGCTCCTTTGCCGTTCAAAGTACCACTCAAGGTAGGACATCAGGCGAAATATTAAATAAAGCGCTGTTAGTTAAGCATAATTATATACGTACAATTACACAATATTTGTTATTTTTACTTTAATTGGCGTTTGTCTGTATCATGTGTTGTTAAGGGAAGTTGTTGTGTTGTTGCAGAGGCGTGGGGCGCGGCGCGTGGCGGCGGCGCGGGCGCGGGCGGCGCCATGAGGAGGTGGCCGCCAGCATGACGCTGCCGCCGCCCGCGCGCCCCGCGCACCCCGCCGCGCACCGCGCCATGCGCTACTACCGCATCTGGATTTACGCGTGCAACGGCGCGCTGCTGCTGGGCGCGCTCGCCTTCTGCGCGGCGGCGGGGCGCGCGCTGGCCGACTACCGGCGCGCGCTGGTGCCGGGGCTGGGGGCCGCGCAGCCCGGCTTCCTATACGGGTACGCGGCGCTGCCCGCGCAGGCCGGCGTGCTGCAGCTGCTCGGCTGCCTCGCCGCGCTGCGCCTCTCCGAGCGCATGCTCAACGCTTACTGGCTCGCCCTGCTGGCCCTCCTCGTAGGTGACGCCGCCATCGGTGTGTACTGGGCTTTCCGCTTCGAGCGTGTCTGCCGAGAGCTCCGCCCTCAACTAAAGATTCGTCTCGCACAGGATTACGATACCGACGTTGAATTTGCGGAGGCGTGGGACCGCCTTCAAAGAGAGCAGAGGTGCTGCGGGGTGACGGGCCCGGCCGATTTCGCCGCATTCAATCGCACGACGCTGCCGCCGAGCTGCTGTCGCATGCCAGCGCACTCGCCCGCCACGCCGCCTGCTGCGCTGCTGCCCACGTCGGCCGCGGCGCTGTCGCCGGTGACGCCGGGACACTGCGCGCCGCACAATGCCGCCTGTGCGGAGCGTCTATTAGTTTGGTTACGGAGGACTGCGGACGCATTGTTCGTTTTAGGGTATTGCGTGATCGCATTCTTAAAGTTGTGCTTCCTGGGAATTCTCCGATACGAAATAAAGGAGATGATTCAGAAAATTAGAATACTTCGCAGCGAACTCGGGGCGGGCGAGCTTCTAGACGGGAGTCCGATTCACGGCGGGCCTCTTTCGCAGACGATAATCGTGAACGCGGTGAACGCGAACGGCGGTGTGCGCGCGCACGGGGGCAGCCCCGACCGGGCCGGGGAACGCGAGGCACTGCTCGGCCGCAGCCTGGAGTCGTGCTCGCGCCGCGGGACACACGATGAGCCACTCGGGCCCAAGACCGTGAACGGCAACAACAACTGCGAGATGCGTGAGCTGGCGCGTGGGGAGTACCGGCCACTGGCGGTGGACAGTGCGGCGACCCGGATCTGACTAAGATGTTACCTGGAGCGGCTGTTCGGGCGGCGGTGGCGCTCGTTCCCGGCGGCGGGCGGCGGGCTGGCGGCGGCGGGTGCCGGGCCGCGCCGCTACACCGCCGGCGGCGTCGCGCCGCACGCCGCGCGCGTGCGCCTGCACTCGCGACGACACACGCGAGCTGAGTTCGAGTTGTGAGCAGCCGCGCCACACCACTACGTATGCGTCACTCATGTCAATTGCGAGTACTCTTTATAGTGATGTTTATAGTATTTATATGGAATGCCCGACGTCGCGAATCAGTGTATTATAAAGTGTCTAAGTCAGCTAATAATTGAACTCCGCGCTTTAACCGAACAGACGCGTCTACAAGTGAGACCTGACTGGTATAGTGTGTAATTAGACGAGGTGAATTCTTTTCACGAGCAAAGCTTGTGTTTAGTTCCTACGCTTGACAGAAATAGTTTTGTTAATAGTATATATACGAGTAAGTAGATAAAATTATACATATATTTTTATTTGTTGGTGTATACAGAAGTATATGTATTTAAATTTTCTTAATATCGAAATATCGACCTTTACCAAGAAAGTCGTTTAGAAAATTTACTAAATACTTTTATCACTTTCATAGTGACTTAACTATGTTTTTGAGCTATCTACTCGTACATTAGGTCCAGTCAGGAATATTCTTCATTAAATTGTCTTTATCAGTTACGCTTAATAGTAATATTTTGATTTCAGATTGGCAATAATACACATGGAAACTTAAAAATGCTAAAGTTTTTTTGAAGTTGATGATTTTTAGAAGCTTCACATTATACAATAGAAAAGTTACTAGTTTAGTTAAATATACGGATGTACAGTCGTATGTATTACACATAACATACATAGTATACTTGATTTTTTTTATAACTACGCACGAGTGGCCCGAACAGTATTTGATAGTGTAGAAATAGAAGTGCCGGCGTCTGATCACTGCTTTACTTAGCATCACCTTCACGCTACTTGTCACAGCCTAATTTATAGACATAACTAGATAAAATCCTTGAGAAGACTTTGTCTTTCTCATATCTTTTCCGTACATATTTTATACCTAGTTGTATATATTTTCAGATAAACTGACCAAATTCTTAAAATATTTATTGAAAAGCGGCGTTTTATAGCGGACGTATTTCGAATTCCAGTTTCATAGAGTCTGTACAGTCCCACCGGTATTTTTAGAACTAAGCTCAAGTTTCTTGAAAGCCTAATTGGCTCTTTGTACATTTATAAAACGCCGCAGCTGTTCAGTTGGGCTGTGACTCCGTTTCCGGAAGCTTCGCGTCACTCGGGGGACTAAACAGTGTAAATATTAAACATAATTTGTACATGTGTAGAATGCGAGTATTTGTGCATGAACAGATTGACAAAAATAGTACTGATATGAGCTTAACGACGTAGTGCCTACGATATATGCTTGTAACATTGTAAAGCGAACAACTACATTCATAATCGTTTTTATTTTTAAGCAGTTTTATTCGTAATTCAATTTTAAGTAATATTCTAACATTCATAAGATAACATAGTTGCAGATGAGAATGTGTTGCTGTAATGCGAGGTAACGGAAGAGGTGGTTGTGTCGTATATTTCAATAATGGGTCGCAGGTACTAGGTTATTAAAATGGCTGTGTGAGTGTGTGGAGCCACGTGACGTGTGTCGAGGACACGACTCGTCTGGCGGTATCACTTTGAGGTTTAACCCTCAAGCCCTCTAAACTTTGTCTCAAGAAAAGTAAATCATATTTTTCTAGAAATAAATCTGGGACAAGTTTAACAGAGAACTAGCGGCCCACCGCTGCAGCGCCCGTAACGCCACCAGCATCGTTTGAAACCTACTCACATATTTGTATTAACGTATTACGAAGTAAATTTATAGTATATTGTAATGAGGAGTATGAAATTATGTTCGCTTAGAGTAGGTATAATATTTTATGAATTTATGCAGAAAAATAGTTTTTTAATATTGTTGTCACATGAATGTACCAATCTTAATATTTGTACCTATATTCGGAAAGTTGAATAATTTGTAGCTAGGATTCAATCTAAAACCTGCATTTCTTCCAAAAAATGGTAAAGTAACATGTGCCTTGGCTTATAAAATCGTGTAACTGACGTTATGTTTATTGTAAACTTATGAGTATATAAATGGAATACATATAAACTCGTCCCTGATGTGCTACCTTTAATACTTTTATTCTAACACTGCATGATTCTGATTTTGATTCGTATTCCACTCTTAACCTCTACTCTATGTAGTAATCATAAACAGAATATTGTACAGAAAATTTTGGCGAAAAACTTTAATAAAATATTTCAATTAATAGGTATTTTGTAAATTTCAATGTTAATGATTCGTAGAGCGTATTTAATACCGACCAGTATTCAGAGCTTTATAGATTCTCAACGAAATCTAATAATGTTATTCACAAAAGTTTCTGTACAACATAATATACGTCTTGTTATGTCAAAATACTCCTGAAAATTACTTGGAGACAGGTATTTAAGATGTGTCTAGGCAAGGTCTAGGCGCACATTAGCTACTTTCATCACGTTTATATTGCTTGTAGTCACCGTGAAAAGTCACTTAGTGGGCGTTAAAGCTTTGTAATTCATGTGTTCTGCATCCCGAGCACAACCCACGAGTCGCGCCATTCAAGATGGCGGTTAACTCGTTGCTAACTTCACTTTAACAGCCATTCACGTTCAATCACTTTAGAAGTTTCACGGTCATCATTAGTGCTCGGGTAGCTGTATTCTAAGAATAATAGTTTTCTAGACATGAAACATGTGTTATAAAATATAATTTTTTAATACCTAAATAACTACCCATATTTTGAAAGGGAGATAGGTAAAGCTGACTATTTTGATAAATAGAGAAAAAATATATACAATGTGAAGAATAAACACAATAAACGTAAGACCCATTTTGATCATCTCCACTTTGTGATCGAAACTGTATCCCCTTCATTTAAGTATATCTTCAGAACTATTCCTGTCTCTTTCGTGTGTTTTAATGTAGAGTTGTTACAACTTTCCGAGGGTACGCACTAGGCGACTGAAAAGCTAAATATTATCATAATAAATGCATTAAATAAAGAGTTTGTTAAAATTTAATGTCTATTATTTTCATAGTATTACAATTAAATGCACTTACTCTACAAAATCACATTTTAAACACATACCTGAATCCGATTTTCTGTGACACGATATGTTCTGTCGACGTTCGATCCTCCTATGATTAAAACATCACTGTCAGACTGTTTATGTGGGCCAAATAATGGAGAATCATCTTCAATATTCCTTGCGTTGTATCTGATCGAAGTATGGAGTTTCCTTGTAAAAGTTTTCATTCCATCCAAAACTTTTCCTTTGTTTAACACGACATTAGGAGGGTGCTCGTGAACATTCTTTAGCTTTTTAAACTCGACAGCAATGTCTGCGCCGACCTTAGCGTTGTTCTTTATGAGGGCCATATCTGAGAGTCGTTGAGGAAAGAAATTGTGGTAATTACCCTCACTATTACTTTAGTACCGGCGTTGACAGTCTACGCCTTTAATTTACCGTCCAAATGACTTAGCGGCCACAGCAACGTGCAATTAAGCTTTTTTAATGCTCTCCTAATTATTCAATGTTTTTTAAGAGGGTGCGTAGGTAAGGTTTACTTGTTATTATTTGTACAACCTTCCCCATCTCTGTTTAATATTTCCCTAAACAAACAATCTCAACGAATTGCGATGAAAAGGATATTTACATAGAATTACTGCAGGGAAATTTCTATGTTACTGACAAGTTAATTGAGAACGGTTTTGTTATGTTTTCAAAGTAATGTAGAAGACAGATACCAAATTATATAAACTACCTACTCAGATATGTTTTTACACTCTCTCGTTAACAGTAGCAGTAGTTTTTAACTAGTATAACATTATTATACGTATCAGACATTTTTATAGAGTATTTTAAATAGGTGTATAGACCCACTTTTCTTAACCTTTTCACCGCCAAAGTCTGATATATCAGACGTTTAAGTTTCGTGCCCTCGCCGCCAAAGTCTGATATATCAGAAAAATTTTTTTGTTACTTTAATATCGGTCACCGAGCGTTCGCTATACGCCACGACATATATATATTTTTTGATTTTTTGATGTCGTGGCGTATGGTGGGCGTTTTTGACGAAAACTCTTGGCGCTAACAAACCTATTTCTACAATTATCACGGGTAAGGAGTATCATGGTAGTCTTTTTATTGACCAAGCGAGGGCGAAGTGCGAGCGAATCTCATCTTGGGAAAATATGCTTTCTAATGTCTTTCTGACGGATGTCCGGTTGTTCTCTTCTATAGGTCGCATTTCTCAACCAATTCTCGTGAATTTTTGTGAGCAGCTTCGATATTATACGTTTTTTTTAATTAAATTTTTAGAAACTTTTCAAAATGGCAAAATTGTAAACGTAAAAAATTTCGTATTTCAGCGATTTCGAAAAACATTGACTCGTAAGGTCTAGTAATAGATTTTTGTGCGTAAAGTTTGCTAATCAACCTAAGTATGTTTTTTGGGGAAATCTAGTTTTATATAAGGAACACCCTGTACATAATATGATAATAACTTCCACCCAACAACACCGACTTCAAACCCAACAACAGTTCGCACAAAGTAGAAAACTCAAAAAAGGAATTAATTTATAAAGTTCCAATAGTTTCAGGATTGTGTAGGTAGGGGTAAGTCCTCTGAAGAAGTCTCGTAACTACAATCTATCTGCCTACTAAATTCACGCTATGAGCAAAAATTTTAAAAAAGGACTTCCCGCGCATCTATAATCGAGAGTACTTGGGGAGCTACCCTCTACATAATCCTGCAACTTTTGAAACTACATGATTGATTTCCTCAGTCTTCCTTTTTTTCGCCTACTATTTTCGCCTACTACAATGCCTATTAGCAGATAACCACAAACGAAAATGTCGTTCATTTATTTGGATGATGTTCTAGTTTGTAAGTATTTTTATTGTTGATTTTTTTAAATGTATTAAATGTATATGGGACCTATTCAGTAGAACAATCTTTCGAAAAAAAAATTTGAAAATCGGCCAACAGTTGGCAGAGTTAACGCGTAACAAACATACAAAAAAAACATACAGTCGAATTGAGAACCTCTTCCTTTTTTGAAGTCGGTTGAAAAGGATACTAGCACCAAGCGAAGCGCCCCCTGTAGTTTGAGCAACAGCCGCCAGTATGAATGGAGTCACCTCCTTGCCTCGAACTCCTTTCGCTTCAGCCTCTTTCAAAGCGCGAGCTATGGCTTCTTCGATTACATTTTCTGTAAAAAACGCTTTATTTATTAAATTTTGCTTTTCCTTTTGCGCTGGTGAAAGGGCTAACTTTAATATTGAGGAAAGTGAAGGAATAATTGAACAATCTTGTTCCATTAGCCGTCTGTTCAATTAATACTTGTACTAGATCTATACTATTGTAAATGCAGCAGACTGTAGGCACAGAATACTTAACATTTTTGTGAAATGTATAGAAATGTCTTAGATTTATCATAAAAATCTATGTAAAATCCGTTTTTTAAATACAACTTGAGCACAGAGAGGCTGATTTTATACCCGGAAACATAATTCCACGCGCAGGAGTGTTTTTTTAAATATCACGTACCGTCCATAGCACATTCTCGAGGTAAAGGCACGGCTACTACGATTCCAGATCCCAGTCGTAGATCATATGACGCACGAAGCAACTTCGCGGCTTCACGCGCGCTGGCCACCCGATGCGGTGCACGAAAGCCGGATTTTTGTGTGTAAAAAGCTGGGAAATCATCTGATTCCCCAAACGCGCACACACAAACCCCTTGCGTCTCCTGGAAACATAACAAGGCCTTTTGTAGTGGTTTGTGCCTTTTACGCTAAGTATACATATGTGTATTGTATTCAAGTACTTCGAGTTTTTAATTGATACAGTATCCATAGTTCGAATATATCGTCACCCGTATTAGTAATTTGAGGGCAAGATGCTGGAAAAGTCACTGTTATATGCATGCTATTTAAATGTGTATAGTAGTATTGGGATTTCTTAAAATAAATAAAGTTAATAATTTTTTTAATGTTTTGCCGACTTCAATACAACTAATACATAAAGCTGTAATTTGTAATACGTAATCGTAGTCAGAGCTCAGTGATACATTTTTAACTTTCTACCGTGAACCAAAAAGCTAATCGCGAGATTTTGATGCTATCTCCCAGGAACCTGAGTACGTATAATTGTACATATACAGCTGTGAATCTTGAACCGACTTTAACAAACTTTGCCAAAGTTAAAAGAGTCCCAGACGGAGTTTGCAGATTGCATTCTAATTAAGAAGGTAGATTTATATCTAAGTGTGTTCTACTTCTACTAAGTCTCTAATACGCGCGTGGATTCTCAAATAAAGGAATGGTCTCTACTTTTATATCGATTATTTTGCTACGTTTGTTTTTTGTAACAGTTTATTAAGCCAGCCAAATACTCAAAGTTTTTGAGTAGATAGCACTTACAACCGTTCATGATGCTAGTAAAAGTGTAAGGATTAAATTTTGAAAATTCAGGTGCTGTGCCGCTTCCAAAGGAAACGCCCTTGCCCTATAGGCGTTTCTTTTGGCTCGTAGGTATACGTGGCCGTGGACGAACTATGAATATAATGTACTTTATTAGTCTTACCGGTGCGTGGTTGTCAACATTAATGCCGGTGTAGCCACTAATTACTATTTTTCACTCAAAAATGAAAAATAGTAATTACATGTTTGACGACCAAACGTGTGCGTCTGAACAATAATTAATATGAAAAAGTAGTTGAAAAAAACATTGATTGTTTTTATTACAAAGCTGATTAAAGGATGTTTCTTACCCATTCGTTTTTCTGTTTCATCATAAATCTCATCATGTTAACCGAAAAATATCCACTGCTGGACATAGGTCTCCTCCAAGGATCTCCGCTTCGATCAGTCCCGCGCCAGCCTCATCTTTACAAGATCGTCGGTCCACCTTGTGGGAGACCTTCCTACGCTACGCCTTCCTCTACGTGGTCGCCACTTGAGGGCTTTTTTGGCCCAGCGGCCATCAGTCCTACTAGCAATGTGCCCTGCCCATTGCCACTTAAGTTATAGCTGAGGTTTCTTGGCACAAGATGAAAACTACCTACCCCATACTAGTTTTAAACATATTGTAATGGGTTCTTAGATGTACTCACCAAATATTCCAGAGTCCTCCCTATATCGAGGATAGACTTGACTCCACTGCAGACTACCAGGGTCTTGCTTCGCCCCAGCTCCGTCAAATCCGCTGATATGTCCAGTGTTGTCTCACCATGTCGGTGTACGCCTCCTGTGAAAATGTAAAATATAAATACATCAAAGCATAATTTTTGCTAAGAAATAAACTTATGTTTGTATTCCAAATGGGTATATAATATATTATTTATCCTTACTAATATTATAAATCTGAAAGCAGGGATGTTTGTTACGCTTTCACGCAAAAACTACTCAACCGATCATCATGAAACTTTGTACACATATTCTCGGAGGTACTAGAAGTAACACAGGATACCTTTTAATTAAAAAAAAAGTGAAAGTCCACGCGGGCAGAGCCGCGGGCGGAAAGCTAGTTGTTTATAATACTAATATTATAAATGTGAAAGTAAGGATGTTTGTTACGCTTTCACGAAAAAACTACTCAACCGATCATCGTGAAACTTTGTACACATTTTACTAGAAGGATACTTTTTATTTTTAAAAAATGTGAAAGTCCACGCGGGTGGAGCCGCGGGCGGAAAGCTAGTAATAAATACCTGTTCTTGCAACAGCCCTTTACAATGTTGAAAACTAGTGCGGGGTCTGTAGTTTTAATCTTGAGACAAGAAAGCTTTAAAAATTTAATGAGACATTGTAGTAGATATATGTACGTGAAACGGAATTTTGATTAGTTGAGTCTATAAGCAGAACATTTGCCATAAAGTTTTCCTTAAGCTATGGAGGCGAGCACTAAGAAAGGGTTTTATAAAATTCTAGAAATAAGCCGAGATAAGGGATATAAAGTCGCGGACGGATAGTGGTCTACTTCTTATATCCTTACAAATATTATAAACGCGAAAGTTTGTATTGTTTATCCTTAATATATACTAAACGGCTGGACCATTTTTGATAAAATTTGGTGTGGAGGTAGCTGACACCCTGGATAAGCATATAGGCTAAATCATTTTCCAAAATTCAAACGGGAATAAAGTCTCGGGCGGAAAGCTAGTATAACATGAATTGATGTTCGTTAGTCTCGTTAAAACTCACAAACGGCTTGACCGATTTGAATGATTATGTTCCTCATCATCATGACCAGATCTCTTAAAAAAATTAAACGAAGTCACGGGCGAATAACTAGTGATAATTTTTTAAAATATCAAATCAGATTAAAATAAGACTTAAAATAAATGAGGACTGCATGTAAAGAAATTTCTCAATGATAAATGGAAATATCAATGATAAATGGAAATTCGGGTGTGAGGTGAAAAAATATAAAAGAATATCAGAAACGTATCGACCCGTCCGAGCCTCCTACGACGCTGGAAATGGATTCATTAATACGAGTACCTCACCGATTTCACCCTCCATCTCTTGCTTCGTATTTATGTATTTATTAAATCATTAGTTAGCATTACTTAGTACACCACAAAGATACTTCCAGTACCATTATATTGAAATTTAATCAAGCTACTGCAGAAAAAAAATGGTTTAACAAATAATTTAGTTTAATAATATGTGAAAATGATCTACGTTTAACAGAATTTTTGCTTGTTAGCTTATTTAGGACTAATGTTTTTAAGCATCAAACATCTGTTTGTTTAGATTTAAAAAAATCCATTCTGTTTTGACGGCAATGTAGATTGATTCACAAAGGTTCTTGTAGTGTTCACCTTATACGCACTACGTTATAGAAAGAACAACATAAGTTACATGGCGTCACTACTTAAAGCTTCAAAAACTAAAGGCTTCAGGCTTTGTTGTGCAAATAACCCATTGTTTATATCTCTCTCGGAACCCATTTTATTCCGACATTTCTTTGAAATTAAAGTAACCATTTCGTATTGAAAATTCACAATACTACTTTAAAAGCAGTTTTGAAATAAAATATCAGTTAAACTAGAATTCATACTATTCTGCATTATTTAACAGTCACGTAAACAAGACAGGTACCTGCATGAATCGCTTTGAACACACAGTAAGTACCACATTATGGATGTTTTATAACATTTCAAAGCAAAATATTACCACCGTAATACCTTTAATACAATTTACATGGAAACCACCTCTGGTTTATGAATATGAAATATGAGGGTACAGACACAGCTGCTATTTTACGTACTGAATAATTTCATTGTCAGGTTGAAATGCTCAAGGTGGCACGTTCGGTGCGCTACGAGGATGGCAGTACAATGAAACCTCAAATCACGATTTTTAAGAAGAGACAGGACTCATGTCATGACAGTATTTGAAGCAACAAATCTTAATGATAACGATTGTTTTACGTAAATATTATTTTCTTGCTCGATTCGATACTCTCAATAGCAGAAAATATGCTCTAGCTTTCCACCGCGTAGAGTTCCGTTATATCGCGCTCCCGAAGGAACTCTTTTATATTTCGCGATAATATGTAGCCTATGTCTATCCCCGTACCTTAAAGTACACGTCCATATAACATTTCAAAAAAAAGGTGGGGTAATTTAGGCGTGAAAACGTAACACAGACTGAGTTACTTCCATATTTATAGTACTAGTAGTATGGATGTATATTGCAATATCTCGTAGTTTATTATAAAATCTGTAACTAGCCTCGTCGCTGTTATGAGACATGCCCGTTGTTCTATAACAATGTAGTTTGTTATAATTACCCTCGTGTTCTCTGCCGCTATATTAAATTCCAACAATTCAGAGAATAGGTCTACGGGGCTTATGTAAATTTAATATCTTTATTGAATAGGAATAATAAAATACGGATTTAGAAATAAAAATGTTTCGTTATTTGTATTCATTATTAGTTTTTTGGTGTTTTGAATTCTACAAACGCTTCTTTACTCTTCATTAATAAATTGTTACACGTATCCCAAACTACAGCGTGAAATGTTAACTACTCTACAGAGTTCAGGATTGTGTCTGTTAACTAATCTGAACAACTTTCTCTTAGTAACATGGGTCGAAAAACGGAAAAATATGTTGGCCTCTTCATACAAAGTTTTAAATCAGGGCACCGGCACTTTATATGAAAACTGGAAAAAATTAAGTATTTCATACAGATTCTTTGGAAAAAGTGGTTTAGTTTGGTGGACTGGTTCATATTCGCAGTTTCTTGTTTAGAGTCATTAAAATTTTACAGTGTATTTGCACGAAAGGAAATTAAATTAAAAGATTTCGAAAGATTCGATCATCGGACACGTCGAAGAGGACATCATCATCATCATCACGTCGTCATTAATATTACTAGTCAGGATACTGATATTCGTATATCGCGATATTTGATCTCGTATGTAGAGAGTTCATTAGGGATGAAAGATATAAAAAAATGATACCTACCTACGTACGTAAAATAAGAGGTCAAGAGTTAACCCTTATCGTAATAAGAAAAAATATGTTAGTCCTATGTAATTCCATTGATATTAAACTACTCGCTAGATTTCATTTTAAAGGGTCTATTTCTAGTGGCTAGAAATAGGCCCTTTAAAATGAAAATGAAAATTTTGTACCTAATTAAGTCAAGTGCACGAAAATTCTCGGTGAGATTGACAAACTCGAAGTGATAATAATAACGTAGAAGAAAACCGCAACGCCTTCTCAGAGGTTTGGTTTCTTTACTCAGGTAAATTTGGATATTAAATTCCATCAGTTTTATATTCTGTTGCATATTTTAGCAACAAATTTATATTTTACAAACGTAAGAATAGAGACGATAGTTGAAACAACTGTGTGTACACATTATAACGTAAACTTATAATTGCATCCGATTATGGAAAATTGTAAAAATATATGTGAAAAAAAACTGCAACTTTATGGTATAGGTATAGTTTTATCAATTTAATGCACTCTTTTCCATAAAAGAATGCGCCACGCAAATAAAGTTACGGGCATCAGCTAGTTTAAAATGTATATGAAGAAATTTAAAACCAAAACAAACACAATAAGTACGAAAACTGAAGAAAACAGTAGAAAATGACGTGACAAGTCGTAAGCTTAGATTTATCAAAAAAGTTCCACATCCAAAACTGACAGCTAAAAAGGCGATTTGGTAAAAACTTTAATTCAACATTGCAGATTAAATGCAAACCAGTAGCGTTCAATAAACTTTTGTTTCAGTTTTAACAAACCCCGGATTTTTACGATCCCGATTGGAATTTCCAATTTGAGTCCTTAATAACTGCGAGCCATGGCCATGGGCTAAGGGGTGGGGGTTCAGGGGGCAGAGAGAGGTCGACCGCTAATTGAATGCGCTCTATGAGGCAAATTCACCCGTGCCAAAATTCATAATATTCAGGTAGTGGTAGCGAGCACTGCGGTTAATTGATGTGTTGACGGTGAATTGAACACGTCTATCGATGCTAATTTTACCTGTAAATGATCTCCGAATCTTTGTTTTCTATTTTTATCAAGAAAAGGGGAGCGGACTTACACGGATGATAAATTCAAAAATTCAAATTCAAATTATTTTATTTGTATCTTTGTAAAGTAATATTGGGTGTAAGGGACGGCTGAGCAAATATTTAAATAGTAGAATCTACCCATAACTTAGATCAGCTACAAGTTTTTTTTTTCCGCGTAAACATCTGATTAAGGAGTTTTCGTTATTTGTCTAAATTAGCGCTACGCAATGCAGCCCGAAACTAAATTCAGACTGAATTCAGGGATCAAATGGTAAGCTGTCCCTTAGGGTATACAGTACCGATGCCTCCCGTGACGAAAACCGGTAAGTCAGCTAGCTCAGCCGCCACAAGGGTGCCGGCAACGGTGGTGGCTCCATCCAGCTGGCCAGCTGCCACAGGTGCCAGGTCTCTTCGGGACGCCTTCACCACGCCCTTCGCTTGGGCTAGGTACCTATGTGAAGTGAAATAAACTACTGTTGGAAAATAGAGAATATTATACGTGGATAAAATATGAAAAAAATTGTATGAGCGAATTCAAAGCTTGACACACCTAACGATAGCCATTGTTAAGTAATACGTGGTGATATTACTTCTTCATCAAAATAGTTGAAAAGGAAAATAAATAATAAACAAAGTAATTGTCAAAATATCAATAAAGGAAATGTTATAGTTGTAATAAGGTTACAAAGCAGCTGCTTGTTTCATTTAAAATTAGTTCCAAGTTTAGGTGATGAAGCGCAAGTTAAAAATCGCATATAAGAGTACATAAACCCTCAAATAGTTACCTGAGTTGATCCGCTGTGAGACCGACCGTAAGTTGTCCTTTCAGGATAGCTATAGTGGCAGGTGTTGCACCCTGCCAAAGATAGAAGAATTTAAAAAATATATACATAGTACTGTGGCGTAGCTCTGAGGGAGCTGGTGACCGGGTCGAGGTGGAAACTACCAGGAAAAGTCGGATAATCTCTTTATGAGGTTTCTTACTCAGAATCCTAACTTGCATGGCCGAAGCCACGAAAGGGACTACGTCAGTTACTTATAAAAGGCGCGAAATGACCCGAATCATTTGAAGTTGGAACCATCGGCAAAAGGCCTTACAAGGAGATGGTAAACGTAGAGGTAATAGAACCTCTACAGTACTTATACTGATATGTGTGCAATTGTGCATACCTACTTTTCAAAATTTACCAGGGCAGTTTATAAGAAGTGATAAAAGAAAGTTTCAAGCCAATAGTTGCTCATATTGATTGCTGTATGCTGGATTAAAGACCCTAGTATTTTATATTATTAACTAGCTTTCCGCCCGCGGCTCCACCTGCGTGGACTACAGGTCATATCGTGCCCAACTGTGGGATAAAATGTAGCCTATGTCCTTTCCCAGGCTCTAATCTATCTCTGTACCAAATTTTAGGTAGTTTAGGCGTGAAAGACGGACAGACAGACGGACAGAGTTACTTTCGCATTTATAATATTAGTATGGATTAATGTGTTAGGCAGAAGCCATAAACGATTTAGTTCTATGTCTGGTAGTATAAATTAAAGGGGAGGCAAGTTTAAGAGCAAATATCCATTTAAGTTTATAAAGCAGTTGATAGATGCGAAACGGTTGTGTCGACACGTGTGCCAAATTGGAGTGGGAATTGGATGACGTTGTTAAACTCAAATGCTACCTTCGTATTCCCAGAGTTAATTTCTTGATATGAAAATTAAATAGGTGTGTATTAATATAGCCTTTCGTAGATAGAACTTTATTAAATTGGACGTCCGTCATCTCTATGGCCTCTCTTTATGTCAGTACAATACATTTGGTTTACACTTCATCAGCCCATATACGTCCCCACTGCTGGGGCACGGGCCTCCCTCAATAACATGAGGGGTAAATGCCATACTCACCACGCTTGGCAGACGGGTTGGCGAGGGTTTTGATATAATCGCAGAGTTTTCCTTCTCTGTGAGCAGATGAACTTGCTTGCATATTTACCTTAGTCGCCTTGTACGACACCTCGGTAAGAAAGAGGGTGGTCCTATTCTACTCTGCCGGGGACTCACACGGCTTACACAATAAGAATAAAAAAAATATGGGAACGAGTACGAGAACATACCTGTGTCGTTGATGTAGGCGGAGATCATAGAACAGATTCATAAAATCTGAAAAAAAGGGAAACCTTACCTGTTGTCGAATTATATTTTCCACTTCCATAGCAGTATCCAAGTTCTGTGGGTAAGGCATGCCGTGGGTAATGATGGTGGACTCCAAGGCCACTATAGGTTTGTCCTCCAGCTTGGCTTGCATAACCTCTTCTGAGTACACAACTGAGGGACAGCTGCTGACTGCTCTTATAGGCCGAGCAGAGGGTCGACAGACTCTTGATATTGCTTTGAGAATATATGCCATGATGCTTTCTGTAAGAAAAAACGAGTTCTATATACAAATACCAATGTTCATGGGTTCGGTATTTATAATTAATAAGAGTATTTGGCAAACTAAAACGGCTAAACGGTATAGGACTGGTTAATAAAAGTCGGTTAATAAAACGAAGTGTTAGCTTTGAATAGTTTAAGCGAATTTTTGATTTTTATTTTACATACATACAGTTTAAACTGAGAACCCCCCTTTTGTTGAAGTCGGTTAAAATTATTAAACCTTTTCCAAAATGTAACAAATACTTTTCTGAAAACCGCATCAAAATCGGTTCAGCCAAACGCGAGATAATCGCGGACAAACATACATACATACCTACACACAAAGATACATACATACCATACATACAGGTGAAACTGAGAACCTCCTCCTTTTTTTTGAAGTCGGTTAAAATGGCTACCATGCCCGCTACACAGCTTTAGTAAATCGATAAACTAGTTCCTTGCAAGTTTTCTAATCCACTACTTGGCAAGTCCAGCGGAAAATGCATTATAAATGTGAATCAAATATTCCTGGTGCTGACTGCTCGATCGCAACCTTGAGTTGTATGCAAATTGCACCAAACGGAATAAAGATATGAGACGCCTTGGATTACAGACATAAACCGGAAAACTGTACAAATATATATAGATAGATAGATAGATAGACATAACTTTATTTAACTGCTTCCAGACAATACAAACAAGTAGAACAATATAAAACTTATCTAAAGCAGTCAAAATTACTAAGGAAAAATACTAATTTTTACTAAGGAAAAATATTAATAAAAACATTCTTATAGGTTTCATGACGTGAAATTGATGAAATTTAACAACTTTATCTGTGAAACTGAACAACTTTTCCCAAGAATTGGTCGTTTGGAACGGCGATTTGAAAATAGTATTTCGCACTATGTTTCGTGGGAAAAGTATTAAACTTTTCACAAGAAACATACCCTCTTATCCATAAACGTGATTTAAAGTTAAGTGACAGTAAGGAGCCTCGCGGGAGCGCATGTCTTACTTATAAATAAGAAATATTTTTAACGGGGGTATAGTGCGAAATAGGGTTGAATACGCAAATGTCGACCCGTTTTAGTATTTAATTAGGGTTGATAAAATTTTCACTACCAACACTTTTCACTTCATGACTTGCAGATGAGTATTGTTTTTACGCGACTTTTTTATACTTCATCTTACCTAATTGACCATCGTCGTGGTGGTCGTAACAATCAGCTCTGACCCGATAAGAGCATTTTGGGTGGTTTTGAGAGAGACAATGAGCAAAGAACTTTTAAATACCTCTCGTAGCGAGTTAGATTACTCAAAAAATAACTGTGTAACCTGTGTACAGAGGGCCGCATATCAAGTTACCCATGGGTGCACTCTGTGCTGTTGCGATTTTCAATGAATTGGGGTAACTTGGTGTGCTGGTCTCTGTACCTGTGTAATTTAGAAATATACGTTCTGTTGGGTATTGTAGGTATTAGCAGTACGTGTACGTGGAAGCACTACTAGCTAGATAATAAAAGGTTACCTACTTATTTAGTAATGCTAAACTACTTATCACATAATTACAGATTTAGCAGTTCAAGTTTTTCGAAACGTTAATGTAAATCGAGCGACAAAAGAAGACTAGATAGCGAGTAGCAAACAAAGTTATCTGATGTCTGCATGCAAGTAGTTTACAAGTTTACCTCCAAGCTTTGAGGTATAGAAAGTTCTGAGCACGTATTTGTTTTCATTCAAGCCAGTTAACTAACTGCTTTTGTACTAGTTAGGAGCTGTGATAGGGAAATCTCACGGACAACTTTGAACATGGTGAAAAATAAACTTTCATACTAACTTAGGAAGAAATGGCGATCTGTAGTCTCGTTGCTTACCCTGTTGGGGCACAGCCGTGAGCTTTTCAAATGTTGTACGGTTTTACCTAAAGAATTTAAAGTGGTATCCCAACTTATGTTTATTTTCAAGGAAACTGATTTTCTCATGACTACATCGTCCATAAATCTGTGGACTGTGGAGTAAGTATACCTACCCAAAATTCTAAAAGACCAAGTTCTCACATAATTGTGTAAATGGTTATAAAAACTAAGTAATAAGAATAAGTACAAAGTAATTTTAACACAGAACAAGGTTCTGCTCATGAATAAATTTACATATTTTTTTACGTTCTTTATGTACTAGCTGTCTGCCCGGAACTTCGTTCCCATGAAGATTCTGGAAAATTATGTAGCCTATGTTACCCATTGATAAGAGAGCTTTCTATTGGTAAAATATTTTTTCAAATCGGTTCAGTAGTTCCAGAGATTACTTACTTCCGACAAACAAACTTACAAACTTTTTTTTTTACCAGCCCATATACGTCCCCACCGGGGGGCACGGGCCTCCCTTCGAAACACGATGGGGATTCAGGCCATAGTTCACCACGCTGGCCCAATGCGGGTTGGTGGACCGCTCGTCTTTCGAAAATTTTCTTGGACGGGCTGGTTTTATCACAATGTTTTCCTTCACCGTTAAGCAAGTGATAATTAGAAATCTGTACATAAATCCGAAAACACGAATTTAGTTTGTGGTACAGGCCGCACCAGGATTTGAACCCATGACCTTCGGATTACAAGTCTGGCTCATTACCAACTGGGCTATCACCGCTAAGTCTGACTTTAATCATTTCAAATACAAACTTTACCACTTTATAATAGTAGTACAGATAAAAAAATTACCTAGGGAGTTAAAAGGCGCCTAATGGTCCTTCCCTACTTAACCTAGTTCTCTATTGTTCGATTCTCGTATGCAAAGAGTAGATCGGAACGTCTCATGCTAGAGCTCGACGCGGACTTTGACAAGGGCTATCGGTATTCACAGCCAGTGCACATTAATCACATTCACTTCGGGTGAGTTTTACACCTGTGGGAAATTATTGTAGACCTTGCCCAAAACTGCGTGAACCTTCGTAATAGAACTTGGCTGATTCTGAGCTTGGTTACAAAACCGACGCCAAACCACAGAACATTACTTAAAATTAATATTACGGAAACTAAGTTCACATTAGGCATTGTTTTTCATTTTAAAACTACCGATGAATATTTTTCACTGTAATCATAATTTAAAATGAATTATCTTTAAATCTTTTCAAACTTAGCTGGAGTAATTAAAAAAAAAAGATTTTATCACTGTTTTGTCGGTGTGATTATACGTATAATACGTTTTAGCTTTTTATTAGCAAGGGTTTCTGAGAAAAATCGGGGACAGACGGACAGACAGGGCAAGGTGAAACTATAATAAGGGTTTTTAGTTTACTATGGAAGCCTAAAACAAGTACTTCAGCAGCCACATCGGTTTGTAAACTCAAAATTACCAAACGGATTTTCAGATAGTTTTCGAAGAGATTCCAGAGGAAGTTGTATGGTATATTTATTAATTTTTGGTTTAAACTTATTTTATCAAATCAAATTCATGAATTAGAATTTAAATAAAATGTTGAAGATGACAAATAAACTAACCAACTGATTGCTTTTATCAAAACCATTGCCTAATCCCTTTAAGATGCTACTTTTTCACGCAAACGAACTCACGAGCGGAAAGCTAATTGTAATTAAAAAGTCAATTAACCCATGTCTATGGATAGGCTGATATTAAATTAAATTTAATTTTACGTTGAGTAGATATTTGTCTTTCTAATCTGTAAAGCTTGTTGTTCAAGTATTAATTTATTTTTTGCTTGCTCTTCGAGAAACTCGACCCAATGAAGCGATGGTAACATAATTATACTCGCATTTTACCTATGATTTCAGTCTCTACCCACACGCAACCCTTATCTGTCGATATTAATTCTATTATTACGAGATAGTCTTCGTATTATTAACAGAGATTTGTGAAAGTGATTGGGGCTCAGATTGCCTTTGTAGTGTATCTTCTTTCAGATGTTGAATGATAAGAATATCTTTTAGATGGATAGTTTAGCCCCAAATCTATTCACAAGAATCCTATTGCGTAATCTATCAGAGATTATTATTGGATTTGTTCAACTAAAGCCTTATTCATACATGCAAAAGCTCACGCATTTGTCCTATGCATTGGGATAGGCAGAGATAACAGATTGCCACTTGCTGCGATCCAAACACAGCTACATTGGTTACAGCGGGTTACGGTCATTAAGACCTCACTTTTAGTATATAAAATAGCGAAATCTGTAATAATTTCACAAAGACAAACGGTTACCGTTTTTTTAGTAATATAAATGTCCCTGGGCTACAGATCTACGAAGGTACTACCAAAAATTACTCACTTGTCTTGAAGTCTGGGTGATAGCCAAGTTGGTAATGAGCCAGACTTGTAATCCGAAGGATGCGGGTTCAAATCCTGGTGCGGGCCTGTACCACTAAATTAATCTTTTAGGATTTATGTATAGATTTCTAATTATCACTTGCTCAACGGTGAAGGAAAACATCGTGATGAAACCAGCCCGTCCAAGAAAATTCTTTTTCGAAAGACGAGCGGTCCACCGACCTGCATTGGGTTAGCGTGGTGGAACTGGTGGACTATGGCCTAAATCCCTTTCGTGTTTCGAAGGGAGGCTCGTGCCCCTCGGTGGGGACGTATATGGGCTGGTAAAAAAATAGTTCCCTGAACATCATATACAAAAATCACGGCTCAGATTGTAGGTACAATCACATAATTTACTTGCGAGCTGTAAAGCGTCTGGCAGAAATTACAGCCGACGGAGAGTGTCTGGCGGTGTTGATAACTATTTTTTATATTATATTAATAATATCAATTCCATAAGACATCAGCACCCAGACTTCAAGACAAGTGAGTAATTTTTGGAAGTACCTTCAGAACCTGGTAGCTGAAAATTGCCCGTTGGCCCAGGCTAGTAGGTATTCATAATTGTTCTAGCATTACTCTTTCCCACACTTTTGGTTACTGAGAAAATAAGTAAGGTCTGGCGGCCCTGGGATTTCAGTCTTTAATGGTTTATAGGTTTTAAGATATAAAAGTAACCGTTTCTCTGCATTGCTTCTCTGTTATTTGTAGTTCGACTACATTACTTTAGCCATCAAAACAAATTAATCAACAAAAGTAGAATATTACTGTAATATTAAAATTATACTGTTTATGTTACATAAAAGCAACGCACACACAATTTTAGATGTAGGGTTGTTTACAAAACGGGAGTGAATCGGGTTTTCATTGGCTTCACGAGGGAAACTCTTTAGGGCGATATCGACGGAACCGAGGGCGGATTTTCGTCGCCGAGCAACGCGCGCGAACAGCTGTTTACAGCAACTGTCATACGGTAATCAGAAGGCGACCTACCATTTTGTGAACGCATTTTTTGCTTTTTGCCTTTTGATACCAAAATATTGTGATTTGTACTCCAATTTATTTATATATTGGTAAGTTTTTTAAGATTTCACTTTTTGTTTGTAAATGTAACAGAAATAAGTAATTTTTTTCTGATATTTCACTGCAACTTTTCCTTCATTTGGAGATTTGTAAAAATAAAAAGCAGGAGTATCAATATTGTTCAGAGGGTTGCTCGGAGGGTCATCTTAGGGTATTTCCTTACGCTTGGCAAGCGGCTTGCCGATCCCGCATGCCAAAGTACAAGAAAACGTGGGATGGTACCTCGTAATCAGGACAAGAAAATAAGTACTCTTTTATATATTTCCCCCATAGTCCTACCGACCTTTCGGTCATACGGACTGGACCGAATCTTTGGAGATGCGCACGCTACTTTTTCGGGGCTCTTTCACGCCCGCATTTTCTTGAGCTCCCTACAAAATAAATGCACTGTTTAAACTTTCCTGAATATCACGTTTGTTTTTCCTAGTTTCACTATTGACACGAAATGGCGTGGGGACTTCCGAAGCTGCCGGGGCTGACGTTTTCGGATCCCACGAAGAGCACTTACAACCTAAATAGCTCCCTGTACTTCTACCAAGGACATCGGTTCCTGGCCCCTACTGTTAGAGGACCTGGTGGTGACGCCACCGACGTTGATAGCAATGCCTTTGCTCTGCCTGAGGACTCGGTCAAGTAAGTCATTCTATCTATCCAATCAGTCTATTTCAGCTAACTGCTGGGCACCGTCTCTCCGATGTATAGATATTAAGTGAACGAGTCTGCGACCGGGGCAAAATTTCCATAAAAGCAAAACAAACCCAGTTTGATTATTTCGGTCCGTCATTGTTTGAATCCTAACTCTTAAGGGGCCCATGACACAGGGCAAAAGAAAAATGTTAAAAAAATACTAGGATAAGTTCGTGGAGAAAAAAAGTGTCCAATATCTCTTGCCAACAGCTACGACCCATCTCTGACGTACGGACGCGTGAAAGCAGCAGCCTTACCTCAAGTGGTCCCGCACTGGGTGACTTACGATAAGCGGTGCCTCAACTTCTCTGCGTTCTTTAAGCAACCGGTGTACGAGAGCGCCGACGAGGCCTACAGGGTGCGCCGCGTCAACATCATCTACTTCCTCGAAGATGATACGATTACCGTGACGGAGCCTACTGTTAGGGTATGTATCTATTTAATTTTAATAATCAATAAAATATAATATACTTTATTGCACTCCAACAAAAAAAAGGTACAGTTCCATTTTAATACAAAAAGTTATGTCAGGGTACAAAAGGCGGCCCCATTGCTATTGTAAGAAGCAACATCTTATCGGCAACTTATAATATCAATAGTTTATTGCATTCCATGACATTTTCAATCCCAAACAAATAGTTTAAATAAGTAAAACTTTTAAATAAGTAAAATTAGACACGACAAATTATAAGAGAATAAGAGGACTGAAACTTCGTGATACGATTTTCAATATTTTTTAAACCCCGGACGAAAAAAGAGCGTTATAAGTTTGACATGTGTTGTGTATCTATTTATCTGTGTGTCTGTCTGTGGCATCGTAGGTCCTAAACGAGTGTACTGATTTTTATTGTTTAAAAGCTGACTTCATCGAAATGGGTCTGACTGAACTACATTTTATCAAAATTTTTTTAGCCTTTTAAAAGTTATAAGAGATGAATGACATGGGTGATGCACATTTTTAATTTAAAAGTTTTAAAGACATAATTTATTAGGATCTCAAGTGGCATACAATTTAAAATATTTTAAAACAACATTTAACATTTTCTTTTAAGTATATCTCTCCTTATCGTGTTGTGTAGGTAAACTCGTAATTAAGTATGTGGCCAACTTGTGGTTAAACGTAGTGGTCAGAATTTCCAAACCGCCAAATGGCCTCTGAAGTTAGTTGAACGACTTTGTTAGTTGAATGAAGTTAGTCAACGTACCTTTTGAAACCCGGGAACGATAAATTATCACTATGGTCACCCCATCAAGTTTTTTGCTTCCATGCATGTTACTTAACTTCGTTAAGTTTCTAACGGCGAGCGTCACTGGGCTACGAGCGCTTACAAATAAATAAAAATATTTACTGTAAAAAAAAAATACAGTCGAATTGAGAACCTCCTCCTTTTTTGAAGTCGGTTGAAAATGGCATGTGTAATTTTTATGACTTCAGTCAATTAGGTATTAATCTTTCTTCAAGATAATGTATAAAGGTTTTCTAATGCAGCGTTGTTCTACCGCAAGTTTTCAAGATTTAAAATGTATTACGGTGCTGACTAGAAAATTGTTGTTATAGACTTACAAAGAAAACACTCAAGTGGAATTTCCTTCTTATAAAGCTTGTTAGGTTACCTACTTGCCTTTAAATGAAAATGGAGAGAAGCTACAAGAAGCTATAAAGAAAGATTAAAGAAAAGGTAATCTCGGATATAAATATCCCGCATATTTATATCCAAGTTTATCTACTTGAAATAAGTACAGTGGCCAGCGGATCGGGCTTACTCTATGCTGTTACAATAAGAACGGTATTGCAAAAAATGGGTTTTCTAATGGTTCCATATTATTGTGCTGTACGACGTGCTTCGGTTTCAGATACTTTTTCTTATTTTTATTTAATCTGTTAGGTAGAGCTGGAAATTGGATGGAAATTGGAACTTCAAGATCGACCAGCTGACCTATTTTATTACGAGTACCTACTATACGAGACGTGAGTGTGTGAGCCGGTTTTAAGGAATATTTTACAGGGTGTAAGGGACAGTTTAGCAAATACTGAAATTCTGAACTCAGACCATCATTCTGAATGATTTTCCAGTGGAATTGTAAATTTTTATTCAAATTTTTAAAATTTTCCTGTTTTAAAATTCAGTAATTTAGCCTGATACACTTCATTTTCCTAAGAAACAATGATAACAGCGTAAAACACAAAAACAAACAATGTACATCGCATTTTGGCGCTGCCGGCCCGGGAGGACCGCATGCGGGGCGCGGTTTCGCAGTACATTGCGTAGCGCCAAGGTAGGTAAATAACGAAAACTGCTTAAACGTTTCCGAGAAAACATTTCCGAGAAAAAATAATTACTTGTACTTAATAGTTATGGGTAGATTCCACCGTTTAAGTATTTGCTAAGCTGTCCCTTACACCCTGCCTGTATACATGTTTAAAATTTTTAGAATTAAGGACGTTCCTTTTTTCATAAGCAAGTACATAAACATTTTATGGAGGTTTGCGTAACGTAGCTCGGTTTTACAATAGCAATATCTGTGTTGTCGTCTTCGGTTACTTGATATTCCGTGCGGGTGTCGTGTACGCCGCGTGTTCTGTTACAATAGCACATTTACCCGATCGCAAGTCGGGGTTCGAGGTAAACCTCAATATTGCAGCAGCATTTTGCAAATAGGTTTAAAGGCAACCTGTCGCAAATTTTATCAGACGGGGCAACTGACCCGAACACGTATCCCAACCCAGAGAGAATTCTAAGTTGTTTTGATAACGTATGTAGTTGGTGTCCTAACCAAATATAGTCCGTTGTATTACAGTGGATTAGATTGCTTTGTTCGATTTAGTTGGAATTTTCGCGAGTGTTCGAAGCAAACATAGCCCGGTGGAATACGCTCGCGTCGGACTACTACCTGAATCACTCGCGTCGTCGTGTCTATCGTTTTTTCACTGAATTCAAAATCTAAGGAGGTTCTCGATGTTTTTTTTCGTACGATTGTTACGCAATTCCTCGGCTAATTATGAATTGATTTTTATGATTCTTATTTATTATTTAATTTTATACGTCAGAGGTGGTCCTATATAAATTTTATTGAAATTGATTCAGCGCGTTTTGAAAAAAACAGAAAAAAAAATTGGTATGTGGTCATCTGCTGATAGGTATTATTGGGATTAAAGTCAGTTGATTCTAACGTTTTAAACATTAACAATTATTACTAAAATCGATAAGTTTTCAAAATTAATAGAACTTAATACGTTCGATTCGATATGAAGCGAGCGATTCAAAATTAGGACTTTGTTCACATAATAGGATTTTATTCTTAAACCACAGAATATAACGATAGTAATCTTAAAATTAATAAGTTTACCTTGGTAACTCCGTATCCTATAGGTTTTGAATTCCAAGGTATCTTTTTGACCTGTTTTTAAACGAAAATCAAGCCAAATTATCTAGAGGTTTTTAGTGATACTTATGAAATACTTGATTTATACATTATTTGCTCAGAACTATGAGTTTCAAAGTTCCGTCTGTGGTAGTCTCGAATGCACGTCAAGCGATAAATGTTTCGTTCGTATTTTAAAAGGGTACGACGTAGCACGAACTGTCGAGCTCGGAGTCTGGAATATTCATGGCAAATGAGCGGGAACCCATTTGAATGTGGTGTGTGCATGCGAATGGAGGCAGGCGACTGGCTGGCGGGCGGTGCAACTAATGCAGAGTAGTGATTACAACCAAAAACAAAAACCCTCAATAAATAAAGTTTGATTAACAAAAAACGGCCAAGTGCGAGTCGTATTCGCGCACGAAGGGTTCCGTACCATTATCTATAAAAACGGCAAAAAAATAATGTCTGTTGTATGGGAGCGCCCTTAAATATTTATTTTACTCTGTTTTTTAGTATTTTTTGTTATAGCGGTAACAGAAATACATCATCTGTGAAAATTTCAACTGGGTTACTATCACGGTTCATGAGATACAGCCTGGTGACAGACGGACGGACGGAGAGCAGAGTCTTAGTAATAGGGGTCCCGTTTTACCCTTTGGGTCCGGAACCCTGAAAACATACTGAGAGATCTACTGTAAAGTTGCGATTGCTCTTGTACAAAAAATACGACATGGTTACTTTACCTACTCTTGACCGAATTTTGCAAATTATAAATGTTTTTTTTGAGCAAAAAAATTTAGTTTCTTTACTAACCCATAAACGCCCCTGTGCACGGGTGACTCCTAAAGTATAACTACTATTTATGTTCTTTAACCAAAACATATATCAAAATTTGAAATGCCAATTTTGCACTGTTGCACTACTGAATGAAATAAAAATTTACTTATAACAGCGCATAAGAACAGCGCGATACGAAATACAGCGGGTTTAGTAGCCTTAAAATAAGGCTACTCCTCGGTTACTCAAATAAAATAATGGTAATTTTCAAGAACTAAGTTGGCAACGTGTGTTGCCGCCAGCGGCGCTCAATCCCTTTTTTTTCTTGAGCCTGGCAAGCGCCATTCATCCCCGATAACGAGACGAACAATGCCACCGACGCTCTTTTTCATCCATATCCGCTTAATTTCAATGGCTCTAGCTTGGATTTTTAATTTCATCAAGTGCTTTGTCTTTCAGCAGTCTTGTTTGGAACAAGACTGTAAGAAGTCGGATTATTGTACTGTTTTTATGAAAAAATTGAAAACAAAATGCGCTACTTATTCCTTCGAGACATGAAGATAAATAAATAAAAAAATAAATTAGTATTATAAGTTTTGATAATGCTGTAGACTTAAGAATAATAAAAAAAAATAGTTGAGCTAGTTGTATTTTTAAAATTTTTGTCCGAATTTCAGTGGCACCGTGGAAACCAAAATTAGTTTTCTCGCAGTAACAAAACAATAGGAAGCAACTGGTTATTAAATCACCTTTTAGCTGTCACTGTTGTAATTACTAATATTGCAAGCCTTAGCAGTGTGTTACAGCTCACATTGTATTTTTATTTCCATTTCATATAAGTAAGTAATTTTTTTACCTGTAACATTGCAATGAATATTTTAAGTAATAAAAAGCTTCTGAAATTATTCAGAAATGTACTTACATTGTTCTGTCAGATTTTTCAAGGTGGTTTTAATAAAAAAGAATTATCCTCACGAAATAGCCTCAGGAAAAAAAAAATAAGAAAACATTTAAAAAAACTTTACGATTTAAGATTGCAAAGAACTGCGATGAATACGTGAGATCTAACGGCATCAAATTGACGTAAAATAGATCATTAGGTGTGGGTTGGTCTTTTATTATAAAAGAAGCGATATTTACATCTTAACAAATCAACCAGCCTAGTTAATCAAGATTTCCATTTACTAACTATACCTACATGATAAGAGGAAGAACCAGCCTGGAACAGAAAACTAGAACGCTGCGGTTGCAAATGAGAGACGGTTTGTTCCAGTTTGAAGGCAGCTGCAGGGGACATTCCATTGAGTTTCCACCTATATTTGAGACCGTTTCGTTGGTTGACGGCTTGAATCTGATTATTAGATTATTTTCTTTGTTATATGCATGTAGGTAAAGGAAAATTTATATGAAAATCAGTTGGCTTCCAAACACTTTTTTTTTTTTGGAGTAAAGATTTTACAGAAATTTCACGGGTAATTTTGAGGAAAGAAAAATGTTCAGCGCGAATGGAACTTGAACCTACGACCCCAGGATTAGATCTCCTGGTGCTCTAATCAACTGAGCTATCGTGCCTTCAAGTCAGGAGATCTAACCTCCTGGGGTCGTGGGTTTAAATACCATTCGCGCCGAACATTTTTTTTCCCCTAAAGTTATTTTCGAATAAGCGTTTTAAAAATACTAAATCCCACGGAAACGAAGTCACGGGCTTCTGCTATCTATAATATAAGAGATACCTTAGTGTGATTATGTAAAGTACGAATACGATTTCCACCTAGATTTTGCACAGTACGTGCAATGTGCATTGTTTCCGCTGTCATATAGAGTTAGCAACATTGGAAATGCTGAAACAGGAATTTGAAGCGGAGATGGCAAATGAGGGCCGATTTATCTCTGTTGGAATTTGGATGCGTCCAGTGCCGCGAACACAGCATTCTGTATTCCATCGAGCTACATTTCACTCGTTATGTCCCTACGTGTCGTTCTCTTGTCTTTATTCTTTGTACAGCCCGCCGACGACGCTTTGGCGAGAATAAAAAAACACCTCTTATATTGAATTTTATTCGTATTTTATCTGTACCTAAGTATATCGCTGGTGTCAGGTGGTGTATTAATGTAACACAAAACTGCAAATGTGCTTAGGTTTACAAATGTTTATATTTTTGAGTTGAGACCTGTGTTCACGGGGTCATCCCTCGACCATTTCTTGACTATCTCTCGTCATAAGTCTAGGTATTCTCATCAGTTTAGATTCTAGAATATTGAAAAAGATAAAACTGTGTGTGTTACTATAATAAGGGTCATGTCATGACTTTTGCTATGCATCTAGAAACCTTGGATAGGGCAAATACTCATTGGCCATTTTGCGATTTGTTTGCAATTAAGCAACATTACCCCGTACTACCTATTAAGTATTCTGTGACTTAACCTGCCTGCATACTGAAATGCGAAAGAGTTCAATCAAAATGGTTCCCAAGACGAAATGTTAAAGCAGAAATAAAGGTTTTCCTTTTATTCTCTCCTTGCATGTTGTCTATGTCATGGACTTTTAATACTAATTAATTTGTGTGGTCTTGATATCTTTGTTCAAATAATAATTGTATGTTATAATTTGGTTAAGTTAAAATTTATCGATATCATTACTAGTAAAAAGCGGCAGCTTGGTGAAAACCCGAAAAAACGAAGAAGTATACATAAATAATATCAATACCTACCTAATGGTTAAATAAAAATACGTTGAAAATTATTCGTTGGTTTCTCGATACCTCTTTCTTCCCCTTTATCAAATGGCTCCAATGTAGCGTTAAAAAGCTTATTCGATCTGTGTTAATAAATTCACCACGAAATGAAAAGCGACCTGAATAATATTTCCGCATTTTCTTACAAAGAAAAGTAGCTGCATTGTTGCCAGCACAAAGATTATTGAATTCCTGCTGCATTGGAGATGTAGGAATAAAGTTTGACGTTGCATCAAACTTTATGTCGGGATTATATTTTGCAGTTTGAGATTTCATGTCAATTTGTTTGCCACTTGAGTTTTAAAAATGTTGACAAATATTTTTAATTTATCAGTGTACGACCACTTAAACTCATTTCTAACAATGTCTACATGTAGTAAACCACAAACCAAAATGTCATAAATATAATTGAAAAATTTTTTTACTTGATTTTTTAAATCAAAATGATATTAATAAAATAATGATATTATGAATTTAATAAAAATGGCTCACTTATGGAGTTTATTCTTTCGAACAAAAAAATAATTTTTAAAATCGATGGATAATGGGCGAAGTTATTAAAAATAAGATTGAGAATATACGCGTTAGACTATGATTTTTTCCCACGTATAGCAAGATTTGTTTCCATATTGCTTTCTATTTAGCAACAACACAAAGTATAAGCTACATCTTTGAGTGGGCTTAGTATGTACAGTTTAAAAATTATATTAAACTTATATTTATTAGTTCAAGACACTATGTAGCATCTGTTACGTATCGCGTTTATTTATATGTTGCCTGACCCTTGCAAGAAGTCAAAACTGTATAACTCAACAACATAACGTGAGGGTAGACAGTTACAGTATGAAGGTAAAATTATCTGTAACTAGTGTATCTAAAATACCTTTAAATACAAAACTCGTATAATAATACATTGAAGCTGTAGGTATTATGTCCATAGACGTCACAGAAGGAGGGAGTTCAAGTGAAACGATTAAGTTCAGTTCACGAAAGTCCGGGTATAATGTTACTTAAAACATACAAGATTGTTACAATTTTGGTTGTCGGAAAATCTATGTAATCGCTAACGCGTGTGCGCGCGACGGAGGACGACTGAATCCGCGAGCCGAGCCCGACTATACTTATACATACATATGTGCTAGCTAGATAGGTCGCTACAAAGCTATCAGGCAATCATGCTAGAAATCATTATTGTTTTAATTAATACTACGGGTGTTGGTTGGCGTCACAATTGCTTATAAAATTGCTCTCGATTAGAATTTATAATTGCAGTCTAGATATATTTTGTAAAGTTTGCTATATAATACATATCATCTGCATCTTTAATCATAATCACAAATTAAAAAGTTACTTTGGTGGTTCTCTGTATAACTTTTAAACCTTCGCTTACTGTTAAGAACCAACTAGTGAGGTTAAACAATGTCAAAATTGTGATATACCTTGTAGCGATTCTCGTTCCCCTGCTTCAGAGGGCTCGTAAAGCTATCGGTCCCATCGTGCCCATCCTAATGCTATAATTGATCATATTACCACAGTAAGCGAATATTAGCCTTTATCATAACTCTAAAATTTTGCCTTTAACTTTTAAACGGCTGAACTGATTTTGATCAAATAAAGCTAAGAACCATCTCGATCATGTCAACTTTCAAACAAAAAAAAACCGCATCGAAATCGGTACATTCGTTAATACGACGCGACAGACATACTTTTTTATCGGGGGTTAAAAATAGCAAGTTACTTGATAGGGATTAGGGTTCTAAGGTGCCGAATCACGTGTTTTTTTATAAAATAAAGTACAGTAAAAATTAATTATAAGGAATTAAATATGTAACGAGTACACAATTTTTTGAGGACGATTTAACGAGATGTAAATGTTTTCCAGAACTCGGGATTATGGCAAGGCAGACTGGTGACGAGGGGCAGGATCCCGAAGAACAGCCTCGGGGAGTATTGGCACTGGAAGGACCTGGACGTGGGCAAGGACATCTGCATCTACGGCATCGTCTACCACACCTGCACCTGCGACCTCTACACCAGGGTAAGTGACTTTACCTCTGTCATAATCATAACTCACCTCTCACAATTACCTCTGTCATAATCATAACTCAAGCACAACGTGAAAACAAGACGGTCAAATGCCGAAAAAGAGCATTCAACCTGAGTGGTATACCTAAACTTCAAGGTGATCACCCGAAGGAGCCCCACTATGGAGAAATCAAATGTCAAATCAAGAGCACGCTAAGCTTGACATTTAAGTATTTTAATACTTTTCATTCTCAAATATCTAATTAGGATAAGATTTAAAGTGTCAAGCTTAGCGTGCTCTTGACTGTACCTAACTAAACATGATAATAAAAGTAAAAAATGTTTTCCATGCTCAAACAAGTACGACAGAGTTATCTAATGCTGTAAGGAAGGTAAAAACTTCAAATTATATTTTTGTTAATTAATAATTTTTTTCATTTTCAAAGCTCTATATCTCGGAAAGGAAAAATCTTTCGACATTTTTCATTAAACACTTTCGTTTTTTAATATTTTTCTCTATCGATTGCCGCAAGTTTCATCTGTGGCCGCCAACATTTGATTTCTCAATAGTGGGGCTCCTTCGGGTGATCACCTTGAAGTTTAGTTATACCAGGCTTCATACAAATATGTTCGATGCTCTTTTGAAATGATAACGCCAGAGGACGAGCAAGCCTTTGAGCGATGCCCTCGCGCAATCAAAGTGAAGTTTTACCGTCATTAATAGGAGTGGCTTAAAGCGCGAGTTTGTCGCGGGCCGTGCTGTCTATGCTGGTGACTTTAAGACCACTTGATGCTCTAAATAACCCAATGGGCAATATAGGCAATTAGGCATGCATGAGCGTACTCCCAACGTAAGACGATAAATTAAGTTGTTTTGATCGTGCGCAAGTTGTTTGATTTGTGGTATCTGCCTAACACAATAGTATACGGACGCGAGGTTATGCATGTACTTTAATAATCCCTAAAGTAAACTTGTAACAAATTAGAAGAACATTGTTGAGAACGTAACAAGACAAGCGTAGCAGATCACCCGAGATTAATTATAGAACAAGGCGCCTTAAGGAGAACACGCGTATTTGCCGAGCTGAGAGGGCCCGATATTTTTAATGTAATTGCCATGGTGACGTTTGAGGAAGGTCTAAAGAGGGTCAGAGGCTGAGGGCTCCACTGAAACATTTTTAACTCGACCGATACATGACCCTCAGAATACTTTTCTGTCAGGACGTATCCAGTGACATAATTGGAGGCGATATGATATGGAACATGACACGACGCTAGATTCACAAACATACATGATGCAGATTTGAATTAAGTTAAGTGCCTTCTAAATAATTAATTACATAAATCATAGATAATGCATGAAGAACTAACTTAAAGTATACTTTGTCAAACATAAGCGGCTTAAACTGCAAAAACCCGTGAATTTTGAAATAGATACCTAATCTACACTTTATACTAATACGAGTATAAAGAAGAAAGATTTGTACTTAATATATTTGTAACCGACCGATTCCAAAGACTACTAGACCGATTTAGAAAATTCTTTCACCATTAGAATACTTTTATATCCCTGAGTAACATAGGCTATTATATAATTTCCCCAAATTCCCACGAGAGCGAAGTCCCGGACAGAAATAATGAATAAATTGTGGTTTTAGCATTAGAAAAAAGAATATAGTATAATTATTAGAACGGGGTAGCTACCAAACTTAAAGAATGGGGCAAGGCATTCCTAGGTTTTTCTGTATTCACATAATGTCCCCACTCATGTTACATTTAGGCACTAAATAAAATGCTTAAAATATTTTGTTAGCTTTGGGCCGGTGCGGTGGTGTGGTAGTGCTCTGCTTACCCTGTCAGGGACGAGCGTGTGTGTAAGAATTAATGATCTGAAAATTGCTGGAATAGTTAGAAAATTGTTTAGAAAATAGAAATTTGGTGAATCGAATAAGTAGGCTTAAGTTTTTTATTTATTATTTTCAGTGTCTTAGTACTGAGATAATTAAAATATGTACACCCTATTTTGCTTCGTGTATTCGTACCTATTTAAAAGATTGATGGCTAGTCGGCACCAAGTGAATTGACCTTGACTCGACCGGTTGCTATCATAATGGTTTACTCAGTTCATACTCGTATACCTACACATGTGCAAACGTTAACAGCACAGAGCACACACTTGTAAATACGCGTACATTATACTCTGTGCGACACTGCTTTATCATTATCAGGCATTCTCTCTCGAAAGTCACATTTCATTGGCGCTTATCTGCATGATATATAATCTATTTACGATCGTAGGTACCTTATTAAAAAACTATAACCAACGTGGTGAATGTATTTTAGAATCCTAACCTAACAAACCGGCGCGGCGTAGCGTCGGCGTTGTAAACACCGCTGTGGGCTTACGTAAGAATATAACCGTTCTATTTTGAGCTCAAAACTCAATTGTGGAGTTTAGTCGCGAGTATCACAAAATATATAATAAAAACATACCTGAGGCGCGGAGCAGTGATGTTATTCGGCAGTGTGGCGCGGTCACATTGGAATTTACCCGATTACTGCACGCCCCTTGCTTTGTATATTTAATTCGAGTCGTGAGAAGAGTAAGTCTGGCGCTTTGGCGTGTGGTGGTTCGGCATATCAGTCAAGTTCGAGGCCATTCCTAACTTCAATACCTTCAACTTTTGAATTTACTTTTCTTTAATTGGTTCGTAATTTAGTACTACCGACAGTTGTTATTTTATCAGTGCCTATTTGGAAACATTTAGTACAATTTTAGACTTGTATCTTTACATATAATTTGTGGCTTTCTTTACATATAATTCACTTATAGCAAAAGTTCTGTTAATTTACATACTTATTACGAGTAAAACCTTTTAGCAAGTCTGTTCTCTTAAATTCGTGTGGTATAGAATTCTTATGTCTTGTATTAAATACAAACTAAAAAATCATCTTATGTACTAACTGCCATGTTCACAAGATTGTGTCTAAAATATTTATTATGACAATGACCCAAATATCGAAAAGAGGACACAAAAACAAAACAAAAGCCCTAAGCCGCCGGTATCCCAATACTCAACACCGCTTTTGAACGGGATCCAAAAACTTCAGCTCGTTATTTACCGGGCCTCGGAACCGCGGTCCCCTCATGACGTCACTGGATCCATCCATCAATCACACGATGCCAGTGCTGGTTGACAGATTGAACTTTTGCCCGCCCCTCCAGCATCGATTAAAACATCATTCCATATTGTTTTTGACAAGTTGATCGGCTTGTTGACTAGTGACATCTCTTCTGCTAATGTCTGCTTTAATAATATATCACCGATTTGCCCTTGGAGGGGAAGTGGAAGCGAGAATATCTACCTTAATTTTACAAAGGGGAACCACACTGTATAGGTATATAATTCATTTCTACGTGTACCTGAAAGCATTTCTCTTCACTCAACTAGGTATATTAAGATATGAATTCAGGTTCGTGATATTTACTAATCATAATCACTTACGAATGGTGTGATATTGATATATCTACCGGGACACATTCGTATTATGATTACATTTTTGTTATTTTGACACCAATAATGATTTATCGAATTTATAACAGAGGCAAAGTTTGGAATATGGCCAGTAATAAGGACACTATACTATTCTAGAAGTAAATAGAATTGGCCGTAATCACGAAAGCATTCAGTTTCCCGTCAGTGGGTCGATCAGATTACCGTGCAATTTGCTCGCTGGCCAGAGGAGTAGGTGCACGCGAGACTGCAATCTCTTGCATCGTAGTAAACATGTGGACGGTATTGATGCTAAAGATAAAATGCACTAGAAGCTAATTGAAGGAAAATGTCATGGAACAATGTGAATAGATGTTGAACCACATTAATAGAGCCAAGTCAACTCTTGAAAACAAAATAAGTCAATCCATGGATCAGTAGGCTTACGCGTAAACATATCAGCTTAGCTAAATTTACTTAAAAATATAAAGACTTTAATATTACGCCTTAATATAGAGATGGCCATCTGACGATTTTTTACTTGACAATGTTATTTTAACTTTTTTAAATAGAGACTTATTGGTGACTTTTTAATTAGCTAGCGAAAATTAAGCATGTGAATCAGCTCATAAAACTGGACAACTATCCCTAAGGAACGGAACATAAGTTGAAATATGAAAAAAAAAAATCGCTTCTGTATTTTTCTATATAAAAATTCGCGATAACTTGGTTAGTTCAAATTTTGTTGGGAATTTCATATGGGTTCCTTGGGGTTTGGTTAGTTTCATGGGGTGAACCACCCCCTAAAATTTTGCTTGCTAATTTAAAGTACAAATGGTTGTCCTGTCCACCTATCCTCCTCTTCATCGTGGTTAGTCAAGTATGTCTAACCCTGCTGGTGTCAGAGTTCCCCACCTTTGTTCTTCTGAATCTATAGCCACAAGCAAAGTCTTGATGCTGGCATTACATACCCTTCATTTTTGTGTATTGTATACTGCCATAAGCTGCACGATAATAGACCGATGCACCGCAAGCTTATGGTCGGGTTACTGCAGTTCAGGTCACCGCTCGCCTCACTCCTTCCCTGCTGTTGCCGTGTTGTCGTTTGACACATTTTCAATGAAACAGAAGTACTTAGCACTGGGAAAAGCAGGATTTTCTGGTTTATTTGATTCGCAATTTTAAAAGCTCCTGATTTTATGCTCATCAATCTATGCTTTACCACAGTATATTTATATGCTTTGTTTAGTCATGCCAAGAAAACAGGACATAAATCACAAATTACAACAAGAAGTCACATTACAAGTAAAACGATTGACACGAGTATCGAGTTTTATCTGTACACAATGGAAATTCCGCAAAGAAATCATAACACAGAGCATAAAATAATACTGTAGATGTAAATAAATCAATAGGAATAACAGTATTACCAACTGAGGACAAAGACCCTCACGGCCTCGATGCATAAAAATACTTATAAATACGTTAGTCAATCTTATTTTTTGCGTCTAGATATGATCTATTAAATAATTTATTTATATGGGGTGATTTTAAAACTTGAGTTAGTGATTCTTCCCATGAAATTGAACAAGTTTCCCCAAGAAACCTTTACGAAATAAAAATAATAATTGAAATTCCTATACAAACTACAAAGCCAAATCAGCTGATGGCACAAGGAGAGGCGTAGTTTTTTTATATATTTCGATCTATGTTTCTTGGGGAAAGTTGACCGGTTTCATGGGCTGGTTCACGTCTTTAATTTTCGATACCTAACTAATATAAAGTCACCCAGTACTGCACAACAGAGCAAAAAATCAACATGTATAATGTGAAAAATAATTCTCTTTTCCATTTAATGTTGTCACATTTTAATGTTATGCTACTCGTATGATTTCTGAAAGAAAAATGATGGAAGGTCCTTTATAATTCCAGTCGATCGACACTGTCAGAATTTCAGGACCAACAATAATACTTTGTGCCAACTTTACAGCGTAATAAACTTTCAGCGAATCCACATGAAAGAGAATTTTCAGTTGGGAGACAAAAATAAGACGTGATATTGTATTCACGTTAAAATTCAAAATGCGGTTTCTTTGCAATAACGGAGCAATAATGCGAAACGAATGGCGTCGTAAAGCCTTCGAATGGCTTTTAGAATAAAGCTGGGTTGGGAGAGGGTGGCGCAAAGAAATGTGTTTACTACTGGAACACTGGCGGGTTACGGCCGGCCAGCTCTGCCCAGCCTATAAACTAAAAACAAACCTTTATTGCCTTTGCACTCAATTACTCCTCCATCGTAAATCCTTTTTTGGTTAGTTTTATCCCCCACTTTAAACTTACTCGAAACTTAATGTTTCCATAGCATACACCTGCTATACCGAGCATTAAAATCCGGCATCCCCTTTTCATCGGAATACTCTGAATTGAAATTATTGCTCAAACAAGAAAAAAACGTATCGAAATCAGTCCATTCGTTTAGGAGCTGCCATGCTACAGACAGACACAGATACACACATCGAACTTATAACACCCCTCATAATCCAAAATTCGGAGTATTCCAATAAATAGGGAGGCGGCGGATCTTATAATACTCGCGAATGTGTATTATTGTCACGTTTATTATTTTAGCAACGAATAAGTACTAAATATTTGTTATAAAACTTTAAACTAGTGGTAATTTAATATCTTGTGGTTAAAATTAACTGTCGAAATGAGAAATTACGTATTAGCGCCTGATTTTTTTTCTGATAATAATAATATAAAGTGTTTCAGGCATATCCAAGTCGTGTTATATTTACCAAGTTTAACATATTTCTATGTTCAATAAAACAATAAGTTACATGTTTAGTTATCTTTTAATCTAACATATTGTGTCTAAATAAATATCCTATCACCAATCTTGTTTTTACAATATTCGTTATTGTTAGCACCGATAATGGGTTTATATCTTCAGTCACAGAGGTTACATAAGTGCACATACTATTATCGTGCGATATTTACCACGGCCACAGATAATACATTATACTTAAACTATACTAGTACCACGGCCCCTTGGATCGCTAACTTATCATTATCACTGATAGCTCACTACACGTCATCATACACGTTTAGGTGTCTAAAACAGTACGATATTTACAAAGTTACAGAGCATTAACGAAGTGTGTGATGACCTTGAAGCCCATATACCAAGTAATGAGGTTGGAAACTCCGTAAGCGATGCCTCGAGCTGGCTGGCGGACCGGCGTCACCGCGTAGACCACGGTGTGGGTGATCCGACCGAGGGTAAAGATGCGGAACAGCCACTTAGCTGTCTCTGGGTCGGGGTCAGTCGTGAGGTACAAAGCGCCCAGCACCCAAAACACCGGAATGTTTTCCAAGTCATTGAGATGCGCACGCCGCACGCGTTCCACGTCAGGGTCATCAAACTTCACCTTCCCTCCACGCGCCGCGTCCTCTTCGTTAGCAAACACCTGCTTCTTAAACCTTTGCCTGGCTGTCAACATCGCCATAGATAACATTTTCACTCCCAGAATGCTTGAATACACCGCGAAGGATTGAACGGCTGGCTGGTTTATCGACAACATTGTTATTTTGAGTAGGTAAGTTTTAGCAGTACAGACAGAGAAGTGTAACGAACTCGAGGCTCGACGCCCGAATGAAACAACACGGTGCCGCTGCCGGCCGGCGCGCCAGATAGCCGAGCCGGCGCGTAGTTTATTATACCAACGGATAGTACGGATACAGCTATATCAATAAAAAACTATCAATGAATGGTTGAACAATCGTAGTGCTTGATTGTTTTCATAATATGCATTTTTATTTAAATAGGTTCACACATATTAAACAGAAAAATGATAAACTGGTGTAGGTTCTAAAATATTTTACGGATACTTTCAAAATGTTTTCAAGCGATCACGATATGTAAATAAAACAGTTTGTAAATATTGCAAAAAATACAAATTAACAAATAGTTAAAAATACAAATAGATTTTATAATTTATCACAAATGTATGTTAATTGTGTGATATAATTCTTAATTGTCGCACAGGCCCAGTATACCAACTTATTTTTATTTAGATTTATTTTGTCAATTACGTACCTATTGCTAAGTTACTATTTATTAATCACTGATATCACACTGCACGTTATACAATTCGCGCACATAGTTACAGGGCACTGCTGAATTGCGTGATGACCTTGTAGCCCATGTACAAGTTGACGAGGTTGCCCACCCAGAAAGCGATGGCCCGAGCAGGCTGGCGGACCGGGCTTACGGCATATACTATAGTATGAGCGACACGACCCAGTGTGAAGGCACGGAACAGCCAGGTAGCGGTCTCCGGGTCAGGGTCAGTAGTCAAATACAAAGCTCCGAGAACCCAAAATACGGGAATGTTCTCCAAGTCGTTGAGATGCGCGCGCCGGACGCGTTCTACGTCAGGATCGTCTAACTTCACCTTTGAACCGCTGCGAATCACATCCTCTTCGTTGGCAAAAACCCTCTTCCTAAACCGCTGCCTGCCTGTCAATAGTGCCATAGACAACACTTTGACTCCCAGAATGCTCGAATACACAGCGAACGACTGCACGGCCGGCTGATTTATTGACAACATGTTCTTTTTTTCTCGCAAACAAAACAAAACTGAGTCGAACTGACGACCTCAAGAGTCGACGAGTGAATGAATCAAACTCAATGCCTCTAAGCCGGCACACGGAACTAATGACAAGATTATGTATCGATTATGAATCGTCATGCCGATTAATATTTACGTAATATTAATAAAAAACATCTTTTCATTGGAGTGAGTTTATGTGTAAATATGTAGATGGCTTTTAATAACAACTAAAGAAATCATATGCTGAAATCATATGCAACTATTTTGCGGACAAATATAGCTTTAGATATGGTCACTCAGCTATTCTGTGTAATGTTATGATTAACCTTATGACTCGGCCTTGGTAATGGCAGTGTAAAGTAACCATGATCAACATCATGTTTTTATCTTCATGCCTAACTATTTTAGATTGTTTTACCTATTCATTGTCTTGTATAATTGTAGATACATACATAATTGTATTTCTCAGATAACTCTAGATTGTGAATAATCATGTGTAAGTGTTGTTGCTGTTTTACAATGCTTTACGACATCCTAATTATTATTTTAATGTTAGACACTGTTTTTGTTAAACTGCGCGCGATTCTTGCACACCCTTGTATGCAGGGTTTGTATCGCACGCGACGTAAACAAATGTAAATAATATTTTTAGGGGTCAAAATAGTGGAAACAAGAATAAACAATATTCAAAAATAGATTTTTATTTAAAAAAAATTACATTTGAATAATTCTTATCAGTCTTAAAACTTTTGGCCATTCACCTGATTTTGAAAATTAAAAAAACACCGCAAACATCACGAGAACTAGCAGTTGGTTTGTTATATCGCCGTGGCGTAATGCAAGATGACCTGTGACCCCATGTAGAGCATAACCGCGTATGGTATGCCGAAGGCGAGTGCCCGCGCGGGCTGCGGGAGGGGGACGATGCAGTAGACAATGGTGTGGAGGACGCGGCCGGCCGTGAAGACGCGAAACAGCAGCGTCGCCCACGCCGCCGCAGGGCCCGTCGTCAAGTAAAGTGCTCCCAGCACCCAAAACACTGTGATGTTCTCGATATCGTTCAAATGAGCACGACGAAAACGCTCCACTTTCGGATCATCAAACTTCACTCTCGCTTTCTTCGATAAAACAGCGTCCTCCGGATTAGCGAACACTCCCCGAAACAGTCGAGTGGCTCCAGTCAACAGTGACATTAACAACCATTTGAGCGCCAGTATAGCCGAATAAACTATGAATGATTGCACAACAGGAGTGTTTAAAGATATAGTAGCCATATTGCCGGTATTTAAACAAAAACGACGCGACCCAAAGGAAGTCTTAACACGCAGCGAGTCGCCACTCGAATGATAATGATGTAGTAGCGGTGTCCAGGGGTCAAGAGAAATCTATTGCGTTTGTAAATAATGACTGTATCTAAAGACCCTGTGTCCATTGAACTATCATTAAAGTAAGCGACGTATAGCGTTTCAAATAATGCAGCAATGTAAAACAAGTATTGTCATTTTGTTTTTATTTTTTATAGAGATAACATTGTTATTTTTTTAATACCAACCAGTTTTGCCGTTATTAAATGACGTTAAAGTTTTTAACGTAGGTAAGTCTTTATCCATTTACAAATTATAATATTTTAAGTTAAAGGTTGAAATTCGATGTCATTTCTACTAATGTTGCTTTTGAAGTGATGTTTACGATTCGTAACGTTTATAAGTAAATAATGTGTATTTTGTTTTTTATGACCTTCCACAGCTTAGCAGATTTTGTAGTGTATAAAATAAAGTATTGTTGGATAAGCCATTGATCCACAGATTTGATGTTACTAAAGTGCTAAGTATTTACCTCAAACGGAGCAGGGCCTGCTTATTTTGACGTCTAGCAAAAACTTTTCCACAAACTTTAAAATACCACAAACTTCCTACTCGGTTGTCATACTGCATGTATCTGCCTATATGCTGTCAAAACCTTGAGATTGTAATGGCTTGATTTTTTTCATTTTTTCATGGAAAATTAATGGTAAGGCTTCAGTTTCATGCACAGAACGCAAGTGATCTAAATAAAATAGTGAAATCATCAGTCATCATCACTAATGATCAAGCGTTTTACAGTCAAGCAAATTTATTTTTAAGCAGAATTTGAAGTTTTTAGAGACGGATAACAAGGCTCTTAAAATTAAACAGAGGGACCATCGAAACTGGTAGTTTTCTTGGGTCTAAAAAATAGACCAGTACTGCTTGCCGACGCGAAGTGCATCAAGTCCTAAGGCAACATCGCAAAATACAAACAAGAGTCCACAAGACGTCCTTCTTTTTATTTAAAATAAATGTAGGAGTGTGTGTTAATCGGTGAATTTTTTTCTGACAAGTTTTCAATTAAATCAGAATCAAATTAATAATACCTATAGTTTATTTTACTTAAAATGTCTTAGACCGAGCTCCCATTGCACAAAACCCTACCTCACGAAGTGACAGCTCTGAAATGTAATGTAGTGATAGATACTACTTAGGAGCACTGAATTTTAGTAGTTTGCCATCGCATATCCTGGAAGAAGTAATTCTTTTTCTTAACTTCTTGTATAGATCTGGTGGCAAGATGAAACTGATACAGATCGATTGCCCTGGACGTGCCGTTCATGAATATATATGGTTGCCTGCATTCAGCCTGGCAGTTTTTCGAACAGCCACCTAGAACAATATCGAGGTGGCTGAATAGAAAAACTGCCAGGCTGGATGCAGGTAACCATATATATTCATGAACGGCACGTCTAGGGCAATCGATCTGCATCAGTTTCATACAAGAAATTAAGCAAAAAAAAAACTTCTTCCAGGATATGCGATGGCAAACTACTAAAATCCAGCGCTCCTAAGTAGTATCTATCACTACATTACAATTCTGAGCTGCCACCTCATGAAGATTCAAGATTCAAGATTCAAGACATTTATTTGACACAAAACACTACAACACAAAGAAAATAAAATAACATACAATATAAAACACAGGACAAGAACACATACAGGAGACGACAAAACAATGTATAATTGTGCTGTAGTGCGATGTCAAAAAGGACACAGCTCAGCATGTGTTGAAGCCGAGGCCCCAACGCTGGTTTTCAGCCGTACCCTAGGTGCGCGTGTGTACATAGCCGACGGACAAGAGTAATCTACTATCGGGTTTCGCGCAACGGGAGCTCGGACTATCTGTTCTAACTTTATATTATCCTCATATCATCGTGGCGTAATGTAAGATGACCTGTGACCCCATGTAGAGCATGACCGCGTATGGTATGCCGAAGGCGAGTGCCCGCGCGGGCTGCGGGAGGGGGACGATGCAGTAGACAATGGTGTGGAGGACGCGGCCGGCCGTGAAGACGCGGAACAGCAGCGTCGCCCACGCCGCCGCAGGGCCCGTTGTCAAGTAAAGTGCTCCCAGCACCCAAAACACTGTGATGTTCTCGATATCGTTCAAATGAGCACGACGCACACGCTCCACATTAGGATCATCAAACTTCACCCTCATATTTCTCAAATACACCGTATCTTCTGGATTTGCGGACACTCCGTGTATGACACGATGAAATGCCGTCAGCAGCGACATGAAAAGCCATTTCAGCGCCAATATGGCGGCATGAACAAGAAAAGTTTGCACAACAGTATTGCCTAAAGATACAGTTGTCATTTCACTAATTAATATTTTGTTCTTCAATAATGTTAAGGGGTAGTCAATGCACAAAGCTGCTCTTTACATGAATGTGACGAACCTGTTTCAATAAAAAAAAATAAAAAAACCTGTTTTCAAGAGTCACGATTGCGTTAGTAATAAATTTTTAATGTTAATTATCTGTAACATACAGCTACATAATACTTTCAGTTAGCAACTGTTGCGTTTTCAATAACGCAATTATATGTTCTTTATTTTGAGATTTTATTGTACAGTTACACAGAGCATTAACCTAATTCATTGTAAGTCAAAACTTCGATTTTATACGGTAGTTGTCTTCCAGCTTCATCTTCAGAACCATAAATATTATCTCAGACTGAAGTACTTGCGAAGACAAATCAAACGATCCCAAATACGATGAGATGCCTTTCCATGGTTCCATGGATTGTCAGGTCACTCTTTGTTTCATTCGATAAACCAAGTACCGATTAACAAGTACCTATTTTCAAGCACGTTATTTCATTGAACATTATAGGGTCACTTCCCTTATTTTATCCTTGTTTTCTTTATTGGTTCTAATAAACTTGTACTCGGCTGAAGTGGGCCTATCGAGTAAAATTAAAATGAAACGAAATTAAAACTTTACAGACTATTGAATAACATAATTATTGTATAGTTCAGAAAAATCTGTCGCCACTGTTATAATTGAAATGTTCGCTTACATATTTCATTCAAAAACTTCTTTTTCGTCTGGTGATCAGTTACTCGCAATATAACTATGGACATTTCTCAGGTTTATAGGGCTGTGACGTTATGGAAGATAACCTGTGACTCCATGTAGGAGCATGACCGCGTATGGTATGCCGCAGGCGAGTGCCCGCGCGGGCTGTGGGAGGGGGACGATGCAGTAGACGATGGTGTGGAGGACGCGGCCAGCCGTGAAGACGCGGAAGAGCAGGCGTCGCCCACGCCGCCGCAGGGCCGGTCGTCAAGTAAAGGGCTCCCAGGACCAAAAACTCCGTGATGTTCTCGATATCGTTCAAATGAGCACGACGCACACGCTCTACATTCTCATCACCAAACTTCATTCTCCCCTTTCTCGAAAATATAGAATCCTCTGGATTTGAGAACACTCCTCGCGTTATCCGATTGCCCTACGTCAAGACAGACATGAACAACCATTTCAGTGCCAGTATAGCTGAATACACAATAAACGACTGCTCAACGGGAATGTCTAAGGATGTAGCAGCAATTTTACCGGTATTTTTATACGACGACTAAGAACAATCCAAACACAAGGCGAGTCTACACTTGAATGACATAGTTATGTATTAGAATTTAAGAATAGTAAAAGAACTATAATATCTACGTAAAATATATCTGAGTTTCTCAATGTAGATTGAGGTTTCATTGATGTCGATGATGTGAAGCGTTTTAAGTAAATCGGCAATGTAAACGAAGTTTATTACTTTGATCGTGTTTATAATGACCTTGGCGAAAACGTCCTTTTTAAAAATAAGTTATTGTTTTATACTCCGAAGTTTTCAGTATTGTGTTGTATTATTTTTTCCGATAATTTTAGTCTAGAAGGATTTAATTACCTGCATTTTGCTTACGAACTTATTAAGCTGTCTATGACAAGGGGAGAATTTCTTATTTGTATGTAACAATAAAATGCTGGATTTTGTAAAGTCTTATCGGGTTAGAAGAAATTACGATGAAAAACTGTCACTCTTACCGTGATACAGTGCTCATATTTTCTTATTTCGTGGTTCCTAAATTAAAACAAACGACTATAAAGTATGCTACTCATTGAAGTTGTGGTCAACGATAAATTTCAAAAGTAGGTTATTTACATGAAAATTAAAACGAAAAAACAATAAAGTATGTATTTCTGAATTCAATTTACTGTAGAAAAGAAATCTAATAATTCATATATAAATCGTGTGAATTCAGAAAATCGATCATTTCCGAAAGAAAACAAGAAACGAGAACCACATAAAATTAAGACATCTAGAACTATAGATTCTGTTTGTTTCTAGCTGAATAGTTGTGATTCGTATAGGTATAGTGCCTAATCCAAATGAATAAAAATAATTTTCCATGTTGTTTTTTTAGTTTTGCGATAAACGCTCTAAAAAAACTTGTATGTGCAAATAAAAGACAGGAAATTCTTGACTAACCTCAGGTACAAACCTTGGACATAAGATGTATAAAGAGTTAAAGACCCAATGTTACCTACAAATATAGAAAACAGCAAGTCACTGTGACACGCATAAACCCGATTGTGATGATAGCGCCTGATTGTCGCGCTCTAGCGACGGCAATGGAGCGGCTGCATGCGATATTGCTCTTTAAAAACCATTGTCTGGACTGGACCAGACGGTAAGTCGGAAACAAGCTTTTAGCAATACGACACAGAAACACAAACTGCTAGTACTAGTATACGTAGTTATGAGTTTTATTCGTCATACCTTTTTACACATTTTCTTCCGTAGCGTTTTACTGACATGGAATGGAACTTTGTATAGATAACGCAATGGAACGATTGGAACTTCTTTTTAGTGCGTTAGTAACAATGAGTGATACTGATATGGTATCACATTTGAATAATAATTAAGTACACAGATACTAAACAAGAAATATAAAGAAATTGTATCCAAATATAATTTTACTTGTCACGTTGAAACAAGATCATAACCTCGTTATCACTAGATTTTCCTTATTTTATTCTGAGTACTTATTCGATTTTGCACTTCATTTTTAAGGTTCCGTACCCAAAGGAAAAAACGGGATCCTATTACTAAGGCCCCGCTGTCCGTCCGTCCATCCGTCCATCGGACGTCTGTCACTAGGCTTGCCTCTCGTGATAGTTAGACAGTTGTCGCAGATGATGTATTTATATGTGCCCTATAACAACAAATACTAAAAACCAGAATAAAATAAATATCTAAGGGGGCTCCCATACAAAAAATTTGATTTTTTTTGCTCGATTTTATAGAAAGTCTGTCCGAGGCTGTATCTCATGAACCGTGATAGATAGACAGTTGAAATTTTCACAGATGATGTATTTTGGTTGCGGCTATAACAACAAATAAGAACTAAAAAGTAGAATAAATTAAATATTTAAGGGGACTCCCATACAACAAACGTGATTTTTTTGCAGTTTTAATGGTTTTTATAGAGTACGACTCGCACTTGGCTGGTTTTATAGGTAATGGTACGGAAGGAACTCTTCGTGCGCGAGTCCGACTTGCACTTGCCCGTTTTATTACATTTAGTGACTTAAAGTACATTCAAATTAGCTCATTTAAAATATTTTTTTGTAATAATTACTAATAAATAACCCAAAAGGATGTCTACATTATTGGTTCTGTTTATTTTTTTATGAAAATTATTAAATTACTTACTAGCTTAACACCTAGCATTTCGTTTCGTGATTTTTTATTCTGATATCAAAGCTATATTACTGCAAAATTTTATCAAGATCCGTTACAAACAATTCTCACAAACTTTCGCATTTATTTCTTTCGTAGCTCAAATATTTAGGTCACCTACTAAACGAAACTTTGAATGATCATGATGACCTTTAACGGCAAAGGAGAAGTTTAATAATGAAAAGTAACATGTTAGGAAGACGTTTTTCCAGAAGCTCTGATCAAGTTAAAATAACCTTATTCAAGGCCTTTTGCCAGTCGTTCTATACGCCCGGCCTCTGATATAGTTATAATAAGAACAACTATATCACCATTCGAGTTCAGTATAATAATGCCTTTCGAGCTATGCTAGAGTTGCCGGTGGCGCTGTCGCTCGACTGGTATGTTTAATGACTATAAAGTGGAAGGTTTTCATGAACGAATGTATAAATTCAAGATATCTTTTCACAAAAGGCTTAAGCAATGTGATAACATAATAATTTCAGCTGTATTTGGAACAATACATACATATATGTATGTTTATTACAGTAACTTTATAATAAGCTAAATATGTATTCTGCTCTCAATTCCTTCATAGTTCCTCAATTGGATAACTGTTATTGGCTAAGTCGTGTTACCATATTGTATTTCTTTCATTTGTTATCCTGAATAAATAAAAATAAATAAATAAGTGGCTAAGTAAAAATGTGTCTACTTGTCGGTGTAGGTACCTAAGTACCTAAGGACTGCCTAAAAAATTTTTTTTTATTTTTATTTTTGACGATTAATACATAATGTATTAAGAAAAATATTATGACATTTTAATTTAATATTTTAATTTAGTTGAATAATTAATTTATTGTATTAATATACTTATGGGACTACAAATGTCAAATCTTTGTTGTGTGCCTGAAATAAAATAAAAAATATATTTTTTATTTTTATTTATTTATTTATAATATGTGTATCCTGTTACCTACAAGATGTAGGAGTAATAAATGTCATACAGAATTTGATGTAAAAAGAATCGCCCCCGGGTGGGCTCGAACCACCAACCTTTCGGTTAACAGCCGAACGCGCTAGCCAATTGCGCCACGGAGGCACGTGTGCGTTGAGGCGAAAATAGTATTCAATTCCCGTTAATTTCATTTCATCTATGCCTATTCAGCAGTTGCTTTTAAAATTATCATTAAATACATTAGGCACGCTTAATTATTGCTATTGTTGACAGATATTTGATAAAAGTAACAATTTATGAAAATGAAAATAAAATTAGTTTTTTCTCAAGCTTTATTTTGTTCATAATTTATTTGATTTAACAGCTATTACTAAAATTGTTTTTTATTTACAAACTTGGCCCTATGACGGAGATTTTGAGTGAAGTTAAAATACTTTTAATTTGGATTTATTTACTGAAAATGAAGCTCAAATATAGCTCGTTTCATCTATTGCCCGTTTCATTACTTGTTTTTGATTTACCTTTGTTACAATTTACTGCTAAACTAAATATGTAAGGTTGTCCAAACCTTCCTACAACATTTCGTTTTTGGATTTCGGGTTGTAGGAATCATTCGGGATTGTAGGAAATCAAAAGCGTTGGAAAATCAGGTTTCCAAAATAATTGCTTGGAAGACGGCAATTAATTCATAGGTAAAATCGTGAAATGCCCAGCCACCCACTAATAGGAAAGTCCAGTTGGTGGACGAGCCTGGTGAAGACCTATTAATAAGATTAAAACTTGCATAACATTTATTGAGGCGACGTCTTCGTTACGATTAAAAGCGAAATTGTCAAGTTTGAAGTCTATACCTTTATTTGTAGGTTGAAATTTTAAGTATGGATTTTCTTCACGATAAACCTGTTTTAGGTTTTTATGTCTCCTTGTACCACCGCCCACTGGAAAATATTTTAGCACACACTTATTATTATACTAGCTTTCCGCCCGGGACTTGGTTCCCGTAGAAATTTAGGAAAATTATATGTATAGCCTCTATGTTATAAATAAATACAAATTCCTTTATTCCACACACAATATTATCACAAACATTTAGTAATCATTTTCAAAGGCGGGGTGGAAAGGGTTTGAGAGGAAAGTGAACTAAAACTTGGATAAGTAAGTAATTACACAAATTAATAAATTTAAGTCATTACATTTAATTTTATGCAACATTTAAAATTTAAAATTTGACTTGGAACCTATCTTTTTTGGGACAAACCAGGTCTTCAAAATTTATTTTATGTTATTTTGATGTCATGCGAGTATAACAGTGATTGATAGGTAACTTGGACTTTCGCCAACAGTGTAGCAAATCCACGAGTCCCGTACACTATGCCTGGGAAGAGTTGGCGGTTTGCACATTGTGGCAAAAGTTGGTACCCACGAAATGAATTTGACCTTTGTATTGTGTAATTTTTGGAAAGTGATAAATAAATGAAGTTTTCATCATTTTTATCATATTTTAAATCTATATTTTTCGTCTCAATCCAGAGTTTAAGAAACAAGAAGGTTATTTAAGTATCAATTGCGCTTATTCAGCTTAACTTCTTTGACAGGAATGGCTGGAGTCACAAGGTATAGAGCTGTCAAAAGAAGAGGAGCTGCCTCAGGACCCTTACGTGGAGAAACAGTTCTGGAAGACGCAGCCCGTGCCGAAGAAAATGAAGGCAAAAGAAGACGTCCTAAGACGTTTCTTGGAGTACGATGGGAAAGTGCTGTGGTAAGTATTTTCTATATATTTAAAATTGAAGGCCCGGACTCACTGAATCATAGCACCTAGCAAAAACCCTTGAACTTAGAAAGTTGAAATTTGGCATTTTCCTTTTTAACCGACTTCAAAAAAGGTTTTTTTATGTATGTCCGCGGATAAATTCGTCGTTTATGAACCGAATTTGATTATTCTTTTTTTGTTGGAAAGGGAGTATCCCAAGGGTGGTCCCTTGGTAAGGAAACCAGGATCTGATGGTGGAATCCTGAAGAAATTGAGGGAAACTCTCGAAAAAATTGTCTTTTGGGATTGAAGTCGGTGACTCTTACGTTTTTGACGTGGAAAATTATATAACATAGGCAAGGAATAAGGAAGGATCTCAGTGGCCTGTTAGCCATATTACAGGGCAGAACTGTTTCCGCCTGGCACGGTCAAACGATAATTAAATCGCGATGAAACACATTGACACAGTGTAACAGTAGGGAACTATTTTGGGTGACTTTCAATGTAAACCAAAATTACCAAAAATTGTTTTTTTTTTTTTTAAATTATGAGATGGGTTAACTCTTGACCTCAAGAGTTAACCCATCTTAACCCAAGGTCATATATGAGGTCGATGATGGAGAGAGTTAACCCAGAAAATGCCTATTAAGGCACTGGTACTCCCACGCACTGACGGAACACAGCAAGCGGTTTGGCGTCGGACTTCGGTAGGAGGGTGGTCGCGAACCAGACGGCCCCTTACAGAGCCTACCACACCGCATGAGACCATAGGACGCCACCTCAGATTCAAAACAAACTGAGGTGTCGTTGCCTAAGATGGGTTTCTAGGAGGCAGGTCTCATTTGTGTTTCCTTAGTCGCCTCTTACGACACCCACGGAAAGATACCGTGGTGTTATTCTCAACCGATCACCACACGGCAAAAAATGCATCTTTCTCCCTTTCTCCATGTGCATCAGCCCACGAAACTGAACAACTTTCTCCAAGGAATATAAGTCGAAATATGAAACAAAGAATTGCCTATCCCTACAACTTGTGCGATCTGATTTGCGTGATAGGGTTGTTGAATTTTTTTTCAACTTGTAACTGATCATAGTTATGGGTAGATTATACCATTTAACTATTTGCCAAGCTGTCCCTTACACCATGTATGTCTGTATGTATTTATTCATTATTACATGAGCATAAGTTACACAGGCCACATATTAAGAAATACAGTGCAAAGGCGGACTTATCTCACAAGGGGATTTTTCCAGTCAACCATAACGCATTGCTTCTGTATAACGCATTGTGACAAACAAGCAAAACTATTACTTACAGGTAGGTTTACTTAGGGAAAAAAGGCGACCCTGATATTTTACAAGTAACATGAAATGTCAATAGAAATCTTTAGAAGTTATTTTTATTTTATTTGAGGTTGTAGATTAGTTACTTACTGCTAGAGCAGATTTGATTCTGCTTGCAACTTGACAAATCCAATCTGAAGTGTGGCCTGCCAACTAGTACGACCTCCTCGGGGAGAATTCTGCTTGTAATATACTTAAGCCAGCTATCTCTTGTTATGTATGTACTATCAGTATTTGCCAAAGTGTATGTTCCTATACGTATACTGTTATCTAGTTTATGAATGTTTTTTGAAAATAATTCATTTATTAAAAACTAGCTTTCCACCCGGGACTTTGTTGCAGTGAGAATTTGGGAAAATTATTTGCCCTTTGTGTTTATTTATTTATTTATTTTTTGTGTTAATCCAGGGTATAAGCTACTTCCATACCTTTTATCAAAATCGGTCACGCTGTTCTCAAGTTATAAGTGTTCGAACAAACCTGACTTTGTTTTATATTATCATAATGATATCAAAAATCATTATGATAATATAAAACAAAGTTTCGCTACGCAACGTATCGCAGTTTCGCGATACGTTGCGTAGCGCCAAAGTAGGTAAATAATCAAAACTCCTAAAGATGACGTTTCCGGAAAAAAAAAATTACTTACAGCTGATGATAGTTATTGGTAGATTCCACCATTTAAGTATTTGCTAAACTGTCCTTTACACCCTGTTTAGTTTTGGTGGTTTAACGGTTTCTCTCTTTTAATTCAGAGTAAATTGTCGAGTGTAGGTTTTTTCATTTCTGCTGAGAGAACCTTGATTAGTCATACGGTACAAAGCTAAGGACCCTCTATTTAAGTCTGCGAGGTACTTCTGACAAATGAGTCATTTCACTCGCTTTGCACCGCTCAGTGCCGCTTTGCTTTGCCTACACAGTTAAAAAAAAAGTAAAATATTACGTGTTTGCTCCATTTCACATGCATGCACAAGCGTAGTTTCGCTTTTAATTACCGAGAGGTAACAGTTTCGTTCTGCTTTTATTTTTCTGATTTGTAAGTAAACACTGCGATAGATCTCAGAGTTGGAGAGTCGAAGATAACTTTGTCAAGGATATCGCATTGCTCCCTTTTGCCCTACTTTTCTTGGCGTGAAGGTGAATCGTTGCTTTCATATTCTTTTTCAGAACCTTGCTTGTTGGCTATTTGCACGAAATAACGGCTTGATATCTGCGGCACTTGACCACTTACGACTTATTACGCTGATATTTCATTGTGATTTTAATGAAGCCCCATAAAGCTAACTTAGTAGGGCAAATAAAGGATAAAATTCATAAAGAAAACAGCCTACTTAGAAACGTTTCATTATATATCAAGCTTTTTTATTTAAAAAGTAATGTTATGAGGGGAATTTGTTGACTAGGTAAAAGATCCAATGTTATTTTTGTAAGAAACATCATTAACAAGATTGTTTTTATTGAGGAAAACTCCGGCTTTCATAAGTGAAAGGTGAAACAGAAAAAGGTAACAGTCTCTCTGCTTCAAAAACAAGCCTTTTGTCGCTACCTCCCTTGCTTACTTCCTTTTCAGGTCCCTTTGTACTTTTATATCTAAAAAGACGATCATTATGTCTTGAGTTATAAGTCAAGTTGGTTCTCCATTGCCGCCCCGCCTCAGCAGACGTCTTTTATGACTCATAAACACAGACTTATATCATTCCACGGTTTTTCATTCTGCTTCACATAAATAAAAAGTTGTTATAATGAAATATGTATGCGACCTAGAATATTTACACAAGTGAAGGGAGGGATGGTTTATATATTTAAAAGCCTCAGGACTCAACACGTGAATGGAGGAATGATTTTACTTATTTAGAACGAGGAATGTTGTCGGGCTACACTACACATAGCTGTATGCATTAGAGTAGGTGGCACAACCTTAATTAACTAGCATTGTAGTACTACATTAAGTTTAACATAAGGAAACAAGAAAAGTTTATGTTTAATTTTCCGTTATTTCACTGTTGTATCTTTGTGAGTCCCTGAAGGGACATCGAACCCTTTGATATTGAAATTGCGTATGGAAATCCGTCTTTGACGGAACTTTCCTATTTGAGTTACGTCAATATTGGTGGATTGATGGGTGGGTTACGTATATTCCAAGCATAGGCTACTTTTATTTAAATTTTAACGAAAGATACACAACGTTACAGAGCCTAAATTCAAAACCTTAATTTTATAACTTAGACATCCTTTTTTGGAGTTTTAATCTCTACTCGTCTTAAATTTTTATTTATAAAATTTATCTGACTAACCGAATTTAATATAATTAAATTGTTTAAAAAATTTAATTTCATTCACATTTGTTTAATTTGACAGTTATATTTAATTTTATTTTTTTGGCGTGAAAATGGATGAAATGTTTAGATTAAGAGGATCCTCCTTTCTGCTACATTGCTGCGCCCAAACCAGGCCCATGTTTGTACTGTAATTCTTTATATTAGACCTAAAGGACCATGGAAAGCAACACATGTTATGATAATTACTTTTATTATAGAACAAAGTTCATATTCCTATAGCACAATATCTCGGGACAAGGCAAGCGTTCCAGTGAATAAACATATATGCTTGATCATGTCAAAATTTGGAATTTTATTTCTCGGCGTTTTATTTTTCATAAATATTCCGCTATACAGTTGTAAGTCTAATAACGAGTAATAATGGTCGTTGGTTGATTAAATGAGTGTTTGTCGCCGTCTCACGAGACTCGTTTAATTCTTAATAATCTGAGATATTGGGATTCTGTCGTGCGTCACCAAGGCGAGATATGATCGGCATACTAACTCAGCAGTATACAGATTGAGCAGTACACGAACTGTTAAAGGTGTCTTTGCTATTTTCCTTTCGAACTACTTTCATTTAACACCTTAGTCTGATAATATTACAATGTCTTGTAATTTTTAATCAGTATCGTTGCGTTTTGTTACTGCGGCAAATTCAAAGAAACTTACATAGTTTGATTTTATATAAACTCACATAGGTGTCATAGCTTTTGGTTTTCTAAATAAATGCGCGTATTTCAAAAGGCACTGACAGAAAATATCAGCGGTGGCCCCAACCACAATATTATGCCGAGTCAGGATCTGTTTTTGGCCAGCGATATCACATCACAATTTCCACTTGATGTTTTGCTGTATTTTTCTCTGCGGGTTTTGTAAAGTTGTTTATGTTTAAGTTATGTTCGAGCTGGTCAATGAACAAACGTTGTGTCTATATTTCTACCTAAATAAAAATTGCTCAGTACCTGCTCTAAGTAGGTGGCTGAGGAGTTAGACATAGTAAATATATTCGTTGGCTAGTCCCGCAGTCTATTTAATGTTATGATTACGACGTTGCGCTGTAATGAAAACCCACTCAAGTAACAGCACGACACCAAACAAATCAATCAGACCTGTGAAAATTAACTTAGGACACAATATTCAAAATTATAGATAAGAAACATCTCAATCGCGTCCGCTGGAGCTACGGTACCACAGACGGGTACACATACACCCCGTTCGTGGGGGGTTGAGAAATTGTGATAAATATGTAGGAATAATTACAAGTATTCGTACTATCACTCTACGAATACCGGTGCGTGAGCGTGAACATCTTGAGTGTGTTTTGTCTGGGATTGAATCTGCGCCCGAAGAAATTCGCGACTGAGGCGGAATATGAAAAAAGAGAAAAATAACGAAATATAAAAGTATGAGCGTCTCGTTACATTTCTACAAACATTTGAAAGTTACGTCATTCTAAGATTTTATTTCCGGAGCTGAATTTGATACCTACCTAAGTGTACTTATTTCCTAAACGGATTGTTATCATATACGAAGAATGTAGAGACGTTCTCCTACTTGAAATCTTCAGAATTATATCGATAGTATACCATTAAAAAAGTAGATATCAAATGAAGAAATCTCGTTTATGGATTTGGTTACTTCCCTGAGAAACGTCCCCCGCTAATTATTGCTGGAAAAAATAAATACCGATTTTAAATAATTTAATTCTGATTGTGGATGTCTTAACCATTTTAATATTTGCACATAGGTAGAATGTTCGCCTTATTTATTTAACCATAATGTACTGTATTCCAGCAAAAAGCGATTATTTTTTCATAAAATGAGAGACTGTATGTGTAAGTTTCACACATTTAAAGAAGTGCCTGTCGTATTCAAAAACTTCTATATTTATTGATAAGCTAGAATTAGTGAACTAGAGTAGTAAAATAGATTATAGTTGATAATTAAACAGCCGCCCACTGGGCTAAAGTTAACAAACTTTAGTGAGCTCAGTGGCCTGCGGTCTTGGAACTTGGCACTAATTGCAGAAGAGCCACTTGTGCACTATGTTCGCTTTAAAAGTGGTATTTATTTATGGGACTTTATTGTTTCCTTTGTTAAGTTAATATACTTTCTTTACGTTCATTGCAGTGTAATGATTTACTGACTAAACTAACTCTTTACTACCGAACTTGTTTAGGTTTGAGCTCCAGTCTTTTAAAAAAATCATTTGCTGTCTTTACCTATTGTACCATTCGATCAATACAGGTATCCTTTGAAAATTAGTAATGCTATTTTAATAAATTGTATCTGAAAGTATTTTTTAATGTATTTTCATTTTTCTATAATGGGTTTGCTCTTAACCTCAATCTTGACCATATTATTGACAACATTGGTGTCTACTGAAGTCCGTTTGTTTAGCAGATAGTGCTAAGCCCCCGGCAAAAAAGGGGTGTTATAAGTTTGACGTGTGTATCTGTGTGTCTGTCTTTTGTTAGCTATATTTGATAAAAATTTGTTTAGCCATTTAAGAATTATAAAGCATTAACTGCTTTACCATAAAAAACCACTTAGGCATTTTTAAACATTGTCTAAGTTTTAGTTTTTTTTTGGTAAGGCCCTAAATATCGGGCGTTAAACAATATAATTTTAAATTTTAGCTGCAGATGTTACAGTGATTTTATTACCGTCGCATTTTTCCGTAAAAATAGCATCTTGACAAAAGATCGTTCGCGTACAGGGGAGATCGGACCCTGTACAATAGCGGATTGTAGGTAAGTAAAGTATCGGATGATGCTCCGGCTACGCAACGTGACTTTGCATGATTTGTGATCTCCCGCTCTCGTAATGACCATAGATAAGGTAACGAGGGCTGCTGGAAAGCTTTCAGTTACCACCTGGATTTATTCGAGTTTCAAAGAAATTCATATCCAAAAATTTTCTATTTTAGCCTTCTTTAATATGTAACGTCACCGGACTCAAAAATTCGCAGATATCAAGGGCCCATTTATACAGATACACACCCAGTTGCAGAAACGTCACTTTATATGTCATCTGCCACTTTCCGTCTTGTTTACCTACGTCAACAAGAACGGCATTACTTTTAAAGAAGCTTTAACTTTTAATTAACGTTTCTGCAACTGAGTGAAAATCACATAATGAATAATGAACCTTTTATGGAAGATCTAGAGACAAGAAACCATGTATTGTAATAAAAATAGAGGGTTTATAACAGAACGGGAAGTCGAGAAACCAAGTTCACAATCACTATTGTATTTTCTTCAAAACCCCTATGGAAAATAGATACGCAAGCTAAAGATTCCACGTATTTTTCATAAAAGTCCCGAGTGGCAGGCGATTAATATCTGATCGCGACACAGCGTTAGAAAGTGGAGAGCCCCGGAAGTATCTCGGAGCGGTGATTTACGGACTATACTGATGTTATGACCGCAGATAAGGTAGCTTTAGCACCGCAGCTATAAGGTTAACAGTTCGTAAAGTTTATTTTAAATTTGGACAAGTTTGGTGCATGTTTAGAAGTCTCCTTAGGCAGACTTGTTCAGTTGAGCGATTTTAATCGGCTCTTAATAGGATTCCAGCTTTTGCGTTTATATTATGTTACCGGCCAAACCCAATTTCAAAATAAACTAGCTTGACCCAAAGCAGACTAATTTTTGGGTAATATCTTTTAACTTTTATAACGTAGCACGCGGAGCCTCACTACGCTTCTTATTTTTCGTAGGCAGAGTTTTCCACGTTGTATAATCTTACAAACCTTTTTTCTTTTGATTTCTCCACCATCATAAAACATAGGTCGTACTTGTCATACTCAACACTCAACTATAAACAGTCACACTCGTCGGATTCGGGTATTCTTTATGTGACTTTTATTTAGCGCATCACCAGGGTTAGCAACTCTGATACCAGAAGGCATTGGTCAAGATATACTACACAAGGAAAGAAGTGCATCTTAGCATTTACAATATATGGTTGAGAATAGCCCTCGTCATCAATTCATATAAGTCCACGTTCACACCAAAGGGCACGTGCCTCCCTTTGAAGTTTACGTTTACATAAGGCTAATAGAGTTGTTTTTTGTTTTCAGTTTCGACGTAGTATGGGACAATAGAGAGACGAACTGTGACGAGCTCGTTCATTACAAGCTACTGTACTTCCTGCAAGATGACAGGATTTGTGTAAAGGTAGGAGTTCTCCCATTGATGGGAACAAAAGATGTTAAAATAGAAAGTATTACTAATTTATGCAGAAAGACGCTTATATCGAAGTAGAAGAGCATTACAATTTACCTTCACAACCGTTACTTTCAGATAGACGATAACTTTTAAATTGATTCGTGTACTCTTAATTTCTTGAGTTTCAATGTTATAATTTGCAGTTTTTATAGAAAATAAAAAAAAAGTTTCAGATATCAAAACCTGCGAAATGTGAGGTTATAATAGGAGACATTTTGTTGTCCCGTCCCGTAACATGCCAACAATAAGGGTTCGTTAGCGAACTACGCTACGTAACCAGTATCTCTGTTATGTACACGAGAGTGCTCACATTTGTTATTCAAAAGTGACTATCTTTAAAAAAAAATTTGATTCATTTCCGTTTTTCAAAGTTATGTGATCCCATGGGGTCTGTCGTTGCGTAATCTGCAATATCTGGTTAGTGGTTAATAATCACGTGTGGTGACAAACCTCTGGCTCTTACCTTGACCTATGATTCCGGGGACAAATTACGATAAAACACAAAAAACTTTTGTGTCTCAAACAACCTGCTATACAAAGGAAATCTTAGTATTAGCCTTTAAATAGTAATGATTAACCGAAAAAAAATCAGGAACACAAGTCCTCAAATGAAGGAATGCTGGGTGAAATAAAAGCTTATAAAAATAAATGTATATTCAGCCAATTATCACACTTGTTTCAACTTTTGGCGTAAAACCTCATTCTTTCTTTAAATGTACACATTCTAAATTACTGATTACTTTTACAAAAGCGAAAAAAATATCCGTTAATGGAATTTTGAGCAGTTCCCTGCCAAGGAGGTCCCACTGTGCGCAGACGTAACCCTCGTATAATGGCCGACCTTTCATAACTACCTGCACCTTTCCGGAAATTAAAACATTGATGAGCAATCCCGAGTGTAACGGCTTCCCATGAAATACAAAAGAGCATTTCAGATGAAAATAATAGGCATTGTTTTTTTATAATATTCGGATGAATTTGAATTAAAAATTTTAATAAAACCAAAAGCGCTGCATTATTTAATAAGCTTTTGGCGTATAGATGCTTTAGTACTTAATCTATTATGCATATAGACGTCCATTCTACTGGAAACAGACTTACTCGTTGACATTTACAACACCTGAGTGGGACGATTATTGAGTGAGTACTAAACTATGTTTAGAATATAGAAAACAAGGTAATTACCTGTTGTGTTTTATGGAACACTAAAAACGGACTTAATATTTTTATTAAAATCCTGCAGAGTTTTAGCCGTATACAGTCAAGTATTTCACCGTAGCTATTCCTCAAAAGTCTGTTCAATAAACTAAAGAAGCAAACATTTTTGAAGCTATAAAAACCTAAAATGAGGGAGTAAATTTGGGCTTAATTTGGAAACCCGTAGCTCGTAGAACCTTGAAATCAGAGCAATGAATATTTATTGGCGTTTGGGAGTGCGAACCAGCGCACTCCAATTACTAGGCTTAATAAAATTCTTTTCTCATATATAAAAGTCAATGTGTTGCTCAGTCGTATCAGTATCTAAATTCCTGAAAATTGGATTAAATGAGACATTTTTGCCTTTCCTTTTTAATATATTCGGGACAAAAGAACAATACAATACAATACAATACAATACAATATACTTTATTTGCACACAAAGACATACAATACAATTAACAGAACATAAAACATAGTGTACAACAAGGCGGCCTTATTGCTAGGTAGCAATTTCTACAGTCTTACAATGTTATTAATGTATGATTTCTTGATGACCTTCTTTTTAAGCAGGGAAATTTACGGCTTTGTTTTAAAACACTACACAGTAAACTAAGGTTTAAGGTTGCCTAACCATACCTTATATTTCATTTTCTGATATAACACTGGTATTTCTATATGCTAGTTTTATGTAAATAAACACTCATGTATTTATGTAAATCTTCGTTCAAGGATTTTCTTTTTTCAGGAACTCAACGATGGCAGCGATGGAAAAGATCCATTCCCGTTACTACTCAAGAAAATGAAATTACCCAAGAAATGGAAGGAAAAACCAGGTAATGTTTTTATATACAATGTGGTATGAAGGTGAAATGATTTTGTTGGTTTGCTATTTTCTGTAGTTTTCCCATGTATTTTGACAATTTATGAAACAGTACTAGTTTCTATGTATAGTATTTAAGTACTTTATGGTTGTCTTTGTATTGGCGGTTTTATATATAAAACTATATCTGTTAGATCATAATTAGAAAGAGAATCCATAAAAAGATAAGTGTGGTGTCAGACTTATGAATTAGGTTTCCCTTTAATGTTAGAATTTGTCTTTGTCCAAGAAAATAACGCTGAACTGCAAAAACCTTCAATAATGATGTAACAATGACTTGTAAGCGTCGGGAAAATGTCGGTAAAAAATAAGTGATGTCTGGCTGGAACGAAATATCGGCGGCTTTCTAATGGCTCAATCAAAAGAAATCACTGCTCGCAAATATAAGAGATGATTTAAGTACTTCTTTTAAGAAGCATGCACAATTAATTACAACGTAATCGATACTTTATATGGAGTTACTTAAACTTAGAGTTGGCAGAACTTTAGGGGGTGATTTTCTCAATGAAACTGAACAACTTTCCCCAAGGCGCTCAAATGAAATTCTCAAAAATATTTTTTTACTTCCCATACAAAGGCAAAGGCGAATTTTTTTTTCATGTTAGATCTAATCTCCTTGAAGAAAAATGTTCGATTTCATAAGCTGATTCAAATCGTTAATTTTCGATAACTAATTTAAAACATCTCAATACATAACGATGTTCTTTATTAATTCAAATAAAAACCTTCTATCTTCCTTTTTTATTTTTTATTATAAGATGGGTTAACCCTTGACCTCAATCTTGACCACAAAGGTCAAAGATGAGGTCGACGATGGAGCGAGTTAAACCAGAAAATGCCTATAAAGGCACTGGTACTCCCACGCACCGACGGAACACAGCAGGCTGTTTGGCGTCGGACTTCGGTAGGAGGGTGGTCGCGAACCAGACGGCCCTTTACAGAGCCTACCACACCGCATGAGGCCCTAGGACGACACCTCAGATTCAGAAAAAAATGAAGTGTCGTTGCCTGGGATGGATAACTAGGAGGCAGGTCTTATTTGTGTTTCCTTAGTCGCCTCTTACGACACCCACGGAAAGATATGGGGTGGTGTTATTCACAACCGATCACCACACGGCTAGCCATTCCTCCATTCCAAGGCACCTCCATTTATTTCTGTAGGTTTTATAGTAGTTTTAAATGATAATTATTTCATAAATAAAAGTGTAGGTTGTTAAAAATTCTCACGATTCTGTTGTTTATTTTTCCAACAAATACTTTGAATGTAAGTAATAATTAGGTATAAATAAACTGAAAATAACTTCCCAGAATTTATAAAGGGTAAAGTCGTTTGACTTAAGGAGTATAGGCTAAGCTAAAGACTCGTAGAATATAAAGTTTCTCCAGTTTCAATATTTCTTAATCTCTTTAATAAATAAGTTTGGGACAACTCGAACTTTTGTACTTAATCTGCTTAAGTACGCTCTATTAATTTAAAGTGAGGAGGTACTTTGTTGTCTTCCTTATTTATTCTCTTTGAAATATTATCTCAAGATCACGGTCCACCGTACTAAAACATAACATGCTGTTTTGAAACACTTCAGAAGTATATTAGGTGACTTTTAATTAGTTGGCGAAACATTATCTCTATAAAACTGAACAACTTTCCCTAAGCAACCTATATGAAATTCTCAGAAAAATTTGACTTCGCATATAAATCAGCTGTTCGCACAAGTTGTATAAAGGTGAACTTTTTTCATATTTCTCTATATGTTCCTTGGCGAAAGTTGTTCAGTTTCGTAAGCTGATTCACATCAAATTCAAATTAGCTTTATTTCAAAGCCAAATTTAATTCAGGATGTTAGTTAAAATAAGTCAAATTTATATTAAATACTTACAAACATATTCGTTCGTTCGGGATGTTACATTAAAGGATTTATCCCTAATTTTAGCTAGCTAATTTAGTCACAAATTATATGTTATATCGTATCATGTCGTATATCGTAGGCATCATATCGGTAACAGCCAAGCCTGGATGGGAATGAATAGGCTATGAAAAAAATAATGTGTCGATTACAGTTTATTATTTACTAGCTTTCCGCAACTTTGTTTGTGTGGAAAAGTATCCTATGTCAATTTCCAGACGAAAAAAATTCGACCCGTTGCTCCGTTATGACGTGAAGAAAGGAGAAACAAACAAACACACTTTCACATTTACAAGATCAGGTGAGTATTAGTTAGAAAGGTACTTAAAAATACAAAACTTCGTATTATGCAAGTTTAGTTTCATGATATAGCAAGAGCTTTCCTAAAGATCCATGGTCATGTTAAAATCAATAAAACATCGATAGCGCGGCTCTAAAAAGTAAAGGTAAAACCATATTTTCCTTACTACCACTGCTAAAAGTTTAGTGCGGCAGGAATTAGTGCATTTTGAAGTGCACTGTAGGGATTACTCGGTGCACTAAAGCGCGTTAAATCCAGCAAAGTGGAACATCGAAACGCTATTTGAAAAGTTAAATGCGCGGAAACGAACTATAGCGGGACGTTAAATGGAATAGTTTATTGAAAACTGTGTCGGCACTGGATCGGACGGCAGAGATTTTTTCTCTTTTAATCCGCTTCGTTGGGATGTAGGATTAAAAGAAATATGTTTGCTTACATAACTTTTCATTGCAAAGCACTTTGTTCGTCTACAAAAAGGCAATTTATTTGTAGATACGTAATTTACGCTTTGAAGTTGTTAAAGAAGTTAGCTTCAAAACAAATGTTATTATTATATTTGTGGGGCGTTTTCCGCACTTAGGCTCTTGATTGGGCCATTGCGCGTGATATTTTTGGGCAAGCTATTCCAGCCAGCCAATGTCCTCCCAGAAACACGAAAGACTTTTGACGATCTTGCATGCCTCTCTGGTAGGGATCCTTGGTTATGTAGGATCTGTGCCCGTTGTGCTTATGAACTAATCATGTCACTCAAACGTGCCCGCAGCAGCGTGGCAGCGTTGGCGGTTTGGATTGCTGTGAAAATCGTTTGATGAGATATAAATATAACAAAGTCAAACTCACGCGGATCCATCGATTAACGACACCTGTAAATCCTTCTCTGAATACCATACTCCAGGCAATTTCTACAGTCTGTACCTCTATTGGTATAGACAATTCCGAGTACCATATTAGATACCGCGCCGGATTTCGTCAAGCTCCGCGGTATCATATTAGATACCGAAACGTCGATCGAATTTCGTCTTTCGTCTTACAAAGACCGTAAATCTTCGTTATTATAAGATGAAATTTTGACTAACCATATCAATTATACCGGCTTAACAGGCTATAAGGAATAGCTTAGCAAATACTTCAACGGTGGAATCTAGCTATAACTATGATCGGCTACAATTAATTATTATTTTTTCCTGGAAACGTAAAGTTATGGAGTTTTTCGTTATTTACCTAATTTGTTTAGCGCTACGCAATGTACCGCGAAACCGTGCTACGATCACCCCGCGCGGCGCCGTCGCCGCCGCTCTCACAATACGATGTACGCTGCTGGTTTTCGTGTTTTACGTAGATTTTTTTTTGTTTTTTTTCGGATACCTAACTTTCTTAATTTTAAAGCAAAACTAGTTAAAACTGAAAATTTCCTTGAAGAAAATTCAACTGGAAATCATTCAGAATGATGGATGGTATGATTTCAGGGTTTAAGTTTTTGTTAAGCTGTCCGTTACACCCTATATATATTATGCTTTGGGTCTAATGGGGGTCAGTGTTATTAAAATTGAAAGTATTTCTGTTTCGCAGTGAACTTCCCCTCAATCGTACTGGAGACGTCGGAAGAGGAGGTGACGGAGTACTACGCCCCTCGCGACCTGATCGTGGGCGAGACCATCTTCGTGCTGGGCCGCCGGTTCCTCATCTATGACTGCGATGCCTTCACAAGGAAGTATTTTAAGTGAGTATAGTGAAATTCTCAAGGTCAAAACACATCTAGCATTTATGTTTGTGCAGCCCATAATCCTCTGCAAATGCATAAATACGTCTACGTAATTTAAAAATAAATTGATTTGGCCTAGCATCAACATCATTAGAGGCTTTTAAATTTTTATGTTATATGCAGCAATTCACGACGGGTTGCTTAGCTATCCTCTGACTTATTGGGTAACACGTATTAGCTTATGTACCTAGGCTTCGGCTAGTTATGGTCGCTGATGAAAAAAAGTAAGATGAGTCAAACACTAACGATGCCACCGCGCCGCCAAACGTCAATCTTAGAATAGGGCATTGTTCATTAGATGGTTAAATATCAACGCCTTTGGTTAGGTCGAAAGATTTTTTTTTGTTTATCAGCACCAGCACGAGTAGACTGAAACGCAGGCAGAGTTAACTCTATGAGATGAGTTATTTGAAAAAGGAAGATGGTGTGTTTGCCCCTGACGGTTAGTCAATCGATCGAACTGTTACTTTGCGAATAGGCGTAGAGTCAGTAGAGTTAAAAGAAAGAACGAATCTATTTAAATCCTTTAATATACTAAACTAATACTCTCACTTATTTTAAATAACATCCTGAATGTTCTATGAAACAAAGCTATTTTGACTTTGACAAAACTTTCGTCACCTGCCCGTTTTTTACATTCTCACGTTCTTATTACCGTTACTGTTATTAAATCTTTTGTCTGATCGATTCAATAACAGTCACTTATTCCTAACTTCTCTAGTTTATTCCTATTTTTAAGCTTTCGACTCCAGTGACGTAGAGCAAACACTCCCCGGATAATACCTACGTTTAGCAGAGCACACTAGAGTTAGAGAAGCGTATTTATAAACTCCCAGAGGATTCTGCTCTGAGAAGGATTACGTCAATGCAGCGGAAAAGCTGCTAGCTCTGATACCTACTCCGTCGGTAATCCGATATACCAAGTCATTTATTATTAAGTGATAAAATAATTGATGATATTTTCCTTTGTTATCGGGATGATCCTGCTAAAAATAAAAATGGTAAAGTGTTAGTTGTTTGGACGTTTGTGACCTAAATTACTTCTGAAATTAATATCTAAGAGCCAAAACAATGGGATTTAGAGGTATTATAAATATTTTTTTAAAATCATAAAGCCATTCAATACGAATGCCATTGACAAAGAAAACTTCGTTATCGGGTGAAAAAATCAAAATAAAGAAAGTAAATAAACAGCGTTCATTTGCTGTACGATGTTGTTTGTTTATTTGAACAGCAGACCTATAAATGTTGGAAGCTATTCGCATTATTTTATGTAAATAGATTAATAAACATTATTTGTACCTATTTGGATTGTTTTACTTAGTTTTCTGACCGAAGATGTAAATTTAACGCTTGAGTACCGTAAATTTTTACAACCACCTGGTAGTCTTTCATCAAAGTTTTTGTCTAGGAATTGTAATAATACCCTAGCTTGTTATACCTTTTCCGTCTACTCTACAGCACATCTACCATAGACTTTTTTTTTATATTTAAGAAAGAAAAAAAATATTTTGACGATTTATTTGTTGTTTCGTAGGGTCTGAGTACAAAGTTTTGTAGAATTCAGTACAAATATCAACAAAAAATTAACTATCAATCGTCTTCTACGACTCAGTCGGTGCAATTACTTGCAATTTAGTGTTTAGAATAATAAAGCAACCAATTTACTACACAAAAATACTAAAAAAAAATTAGAGGCACACAACTCGAAATAAAATATTTTTAACAAAAAAATTCACCCGCCTTCAAAAAGGGTGAAATATTTTTTTAAACTATGTTCACGAGTAAGTAGTGGTTACGACGTAAAAAAAAATTCCTCTCTATTTACCATATTCCGCTATGAATTTACCTATTTATTGTTTTACCCGTAACCACTACTTACTCGTGAACATAGTTAAAAAAATATATTTCACCCTTTTTTAAGGCGGGTGAATTTTTAGGTAAAAATATTTTATTTTATTCTTTTTAAGGGTTATCATTTTATCATTCATATAACTCCCTCGTAGATTTATTATAAAGCACTAAATCACTCGAGTTTAAGCTACAGCCCCTAAATTACGATTTTATGATGCGTAGATAAGCATGACGCACTGCATTGAATCGAAGAAAAAAATACTACGGTAATATTCAGGACATAAACTAGATAAGTAGTTTGCTGAAAACATGATTCAGCACTTTTGGTGTGATAGAAAAAGCTCATAAAGTCACCTCTAAATACCCAATATTTGTATCTTTTAAGCCGTAAAAACCATAGTAAAATGCATACAGGAACTTGAATTTACTATCAAAATGTTCGTGATTGAACACTCTCGACAAGTAGTTAACGCATTTTTCGAATTAAGCTGTTACCTTTCCAGAAATCTCATTTTTCTAACTGTCGAACTGTTTTTACGCACGCACGCTTTTATAGTCCGTAAACTTCGTGTATCGACACTGTTCGCACTGCCGGCCCAGGCCTGTTGAGAGACGGAGATGGCACTATTCCTATGTGTGCTGCCTTTATCTGGTACTGTAGACGCCTTAAAGAGCGATATAGTGATCAATTACTTTCACCCTACGGAAAGATATGGCAAGAAAGATACGGGGTAGTACAATTTTCAAACCGATCGCCAGATGGCACGAAAGATGTGTGGTGGTAATATGCTCTACCGGTCACTAAACGGTAGAGCTCCAGGACACAAAGGAGCCCCAAAAAACAACTTAAAAGTCTCAGGGAACAATTTCGTTTACGTTGATGACCTATTATCATCTACATATACCTATGACCGCAAATATCGTTTTTTTTTTAATTTTTGACCTAAACTACTGAAGCGATTTCGATAAAATTTTTATAGGAAAGCAGCTGGAAGTAGATGCTTTCGAACTAAAAAAAAGTTTTTGAACTCTGTCTTCAAAAAGAAAAAACATAAAAGAAAAAATACAAATATACTAAAAAAAAAGTCCGTCTCCAGATCATCGTCGCCGTGAATGAGGCCTTAGGCCTGTTTTGTAGATTTTACGTTTTGCTCATTTTGCGAGTTGTGCTCCTTTTGCGTATTGCACATTTTGCGTATTGTTCATTGTGCGATTTGTACATTTTGAGTGTCGTGCTCATTTTGCGTATTGTAGGTACATTATGCTCCGAAGGGAATTTCCTTTACTTTCCACAACCAAGAAACATTTTTTTCCTATATTTTTGATTTCCAAATTGCCGTGTGAAATTCTTCTTAGATTTGGTAAAGAATTATATCGTAATATTTGCTTATTTTTACTGGTATGATGAATACTTAGGTTGTCGCTAACAGAGTGGTGTTTATAATAGAACAAGAATAGAACGCTGTCAAGAGTAATTATTATTGTCACGATATTTCCAGAAAGTGGAGTCTTCCGTACATAACAACCGTGTCGCTGTTATTTATTTAATTTCCAATCATACGAAGAGCTCTTCAAATAAGATGAAGCTCCGCATTAATTTTGAATTGACTGCACTTTCGTTATTTACCTACATACGTACATTTCTTTGCATGTTCTTTGTTTTATATTACACTTTTCAGTGATACAATAACCATAATGTCTTTTATTTTAAGGTTAGGTGTTTGAAAGTGTTAACTGCTTTTAGACGGACTTTGTTACTTAATTTAAGTAGGTATTACTTAGTTTATTCCATTGTGCTTTAAGGTGATAAACAAAAGTTTTTTGACAAAAGACCTAATCTACAAGACTACAATGGTATAATTTATTTGTGTGGTTTCCGTAACATAAAATATTTTTTGAACTCTGAATGAGATAAAAATAGTAGGTACATGCAATATTTTTTCAACATTCCTACTGTTTTGATCCCTGAAATTCTCACTAATCACTAAAATCTGACGTATATTAAATTAAAAAAAAAACAGATTTTTAATCAATCGGAATGACTTATTGAAATCACAGAGTGGCACACTTCTTTTACAATAGCAGAAAGTATTGCAACTGGTGAAAGAGTTAAAAATTGAAATAGAAAGAACAAAATTTAGGGATTAAAAAAAATTTGAGCATTCTAATTTTGCTCTGATCGAATCTATGGCCATTGACTTACGATTAATTACTAAGTTATCTAGACACTTTTGATACGGCTATTACGGCCAGTTCTCACGGTTATCATTGTTTCAGGACAATGCTAAACATAGACCAGCCTCAGCGAGTCGAAATACCTAAGGAAGCTAAGAAGGTGTTCGAGAAAGTAAGTGGCTACACGTTTCTTTTCAATAATCTTGTTGTTCCTCTATTTATTTCTTTGTATTTGAGTGCACGTACCTACCTGTTTTTTAGTTTTTATTAAGATATGAGGTAAGACGTTTTTATTGCAGTATACACTTAGGAACTTAACCTAGTAAATTGCACGCTAAGCAAGTCAAAGTATGAGATTGTCAGCTTTTATTTAAAAAAAAATATTCATTTGCATACTTAGCATATGAACTAAATAGCTTTCTGCCTGCGACTTTATTTGCCTAAAAAGTACAGTTCATTTGCGTTGTAAAATATACATTGAATCTAGTTTCACTTGATGTACACACGGCAGCACATCAGGCTATAATAGTTGACCTTGACGATAGCCTTATCTCGACGACTTTCTTAGTGCAAATGGGTAACCTGACTTGCTGCTGTCTGTACTTTTATTTCTCATAAGTGTACAATAAAATATTTTAATTGAACACTATTTTGTATAAAAAATCACGTCGATCTTGTTCGACATGAAAGAAGAACAGACAAGTTTAAGATCACTTTTCTAAAAAAATAGGTAGTTACTGTTGAGCTCATTGTGGCAAAAATTTAAAAAATATTTAAAATATATTTTATATTTTAAAAATATTTGCTTTATGAAAGAACTGTTAGCCATGTCGACCGATTCACCCCTTGAACCACTGCTGATTCAATTCCACGTTTATTTATCAGATCATGAGGGTTATTATGTAACTTAAGTTCCTTCAGTCACGGGGTTGCAGAGTAGCGCTCAATATTGCTTCATATCCAATAACACCGACTATATTGTATTGAGTCCTTAAATCACCCTTACTGAATAATACAGGTGGATTTTTGAAATGCCACCTGTAGAGAAAGTACTTTAAATACTGAAGATAAGAAAATGTCCTGACTAGAACCATTTCTTTCTTTTTTTAAATAGGTAAAATTGCATTCAAAGATTTTTTTAAATACTTACGCTACCCCGGGATCTGAACCGGCTATGAGTTTAAGAACTTGTTAAGGGCGATATGGGTCCTTACAGACATGTCGCCCTTAACATGTTCTTCATCACCATTTTGAGAACACTTTACAAATAACCCTCTCTGACCATCGGGTTACAACAACTCTTCACTTTTGTGTCAGACGTACCCTCCGCACATCGGCATTGGTACTCCGGAGGATACCCTGCAGTCATGCTTCGGTCTGATCCCGAAACCGCCTTTCAAGGACCTCATCCGATATAACCTCAACGCCAGTAAGGTATGTACTTTCCTATACGAACAAGGTATAAGTATAAAAAAATTTCGTTGACGTCACTGTCCGAACAAAAAATAATTTACCATTTTAATATTCATGAAGTTTACTTATCAAAGTAAATATTTAAATGTACTTTACAAACGTTTTGGCAATTTCAAGAAAAGATAAAAAGAACACATAATTCACGTTTTTAAAGTAGAAAAGTAAGTTGGCACTAAATAAACTGAAAGCGCAAAAAAAGAAAAAATTAGAATAGTCTTACTATATCGGATACGTATAATTATCCTTGTTTCGTGGAGTTTATTCCTTCGGCGGTGTCTCTTTTCCGAAGTTTTAAAGTTAGGAAAGTTAGAGAGGCCATCAAACATAAATTACGGACTTACTTTGATGTCAAGTTTACAGCTCGACGCTGCAATTAATATTGAATCTTACGGCAAAGTCTATTCAGTAACAAGTTTCATTACTTATAATTTGATACTTTGTACCTAGTTATTGTTAAATTTCTATGTTATGAAATTCGTCGTTAGATTTTACTTCTAATCAAAGTCCTCCTTACACCGAAAGGTTGAGTGACAGTACATAATTTGTAAAATTAACACCTTTTTCTACTCTTGCGCATAAATTCATTTCATTTTCTATTCTCATCCCCAACGACTTTTAGGTTCTAATTTATCAAGAAACCTATAATCGTATTATATTTTCCAGTACGCTCTGGGTCTATAATGTGACGAAGTGAGTAAAACCCATCATAACTCGAACAAGCTTGGTTTATTTCTTCTATCAGTCCACAGTTACAGCACAGTTTTACTTTCACATATCTACTTACTAAAAACAACTGTTCAACCCGACGACTCGCGACTAACTAATAACTAATAACGTTCGGTTTCGGACGGCAGCGGCCATGTCTCCCACTCACTTTATTTCTCCCTACTTCAAAATGACGCACTTCAATGTGACTGTTCGAGTTTCTCCCGCCAAAATCACAAAAATATATCAAAGAAACGTCTTGCAAATTACGAATCACGACAATAACCATGAAGAAAAATAAAGAGCTTCTGAGGAAATTTTTAAATAAAAAAAAAGTTATTTTGCCATTGTATCTGTATTTATTTATCATTTCATTAATGTACATTAGGTAAGTACCTTTAACCTGTAACCATAAGACCAATATGTGAAGGTAAAAAAGTTTGAACTCGACCAACACAAACGAGCTCTTAGTAGCTCGTCTCTAAGTTATCGTTTTCTGTTACTACTCCCCAAAACTGAACACGAAAATACGTTATGTGTATAATTATCACGAACCTAACAGTCCTAACCTAACACAAGCACTTTATTGCCTTCGGGGTCTTTTATTGTCGTGCGTGTTTGCCCCGCGTGCGGGCCAGACCCGCAGGCGTGCCACACAGAACCTATTTTTTCATACATTTTTTTCTTTTCACGCGTGCGTGGCCCGCCTTACAATAAAACATGTATGAAATGGCAGGTTGCGGGCAGCATGCATGCGGGCGAAAAGCGCATGACAATAAAAGAGCCCTTCAGGGGGAGAGTCTAAACTATTTTTGGGAATGTCATTGGTTTTCTTGGTGGGGAAAACTGTAAATTTTTATAGCTCTACAGGTTCACTAATTCAGTACTTGTTGCCTCCAGTACCTACGCTACCTCTGTGAGTTGGAATCCATCCACCCAGAAGACTTTGGGCGCCAATTCGTGTTTTCGTACAGTCTGGCCGATGGCACCGTGAAGATCGGGGAGATCCCGCGTCGCAACTCTGGAAGACAAGAGGGGAAGTTCCTCAAGTCAATGAAACTTCAGTTACCCGATTCTGATCCCAATTTCCCTACTTATTATACACCTGATAAGTTTTATATTGGTGAGTATTTACCAAACGCTTGGTAAATTACCTTGTTGTCTTTGTTTGAGTCATTAATTTTGTTTTATTAAGGCAACACATAGGTTTAAATGTAAATTTTTTTTAAGAAGTAAACGTTGACCGGTAACCGAGAAAACATTTGGTAATAAAAAGCGGATTTTTGCTCTTTACTTAGCTTTTTTTTTCTATTAAAATTGGCAAGATCGCGATTGTTGGCGTCCACGCCCTTTTTTTAAAAAATTATCGTCAAATGCAGAAGTATTTCTATTACCTCAGGCGCATTGATTCCCGTGTTCAAGCACCGCTTCAAGATCATCGGGTGCGATTTGTTCGTGTACCGCTACATGTCCGCCAATTCGGACAAGTTCCCCGTTGACGTCATCGACAACGTCCGCAATTACCACATGCGTGAAGGCAATCTCAAGGATGAACTAATGGTACTACATCCTTACTAAGTATATTATAAATGTGAAAGTAGATAGAACGGACGGCCGCAACTCAGGTTACCTACGCGTGCACTCTGTGTTGTGATAAGAGCGGTTTTGCACTGAAAATGGAGTAACCTGATGCGCTGGCCTCTGCACAACGTGATTTTTAGCACATGGACGGTTGGTGAGCTGGTGAATCACATAGATTTTGCGCAAATGAAATTGCAGGCAGAAAACTAATGCTCGATATTTTAAAGTAATCATTATCATGACTTCTATATATGCGCTAGACTGGATGTGAAAGAAAAACTTACAATGTGCCAACTACCAATTCTTCCCAGGCATACTTTAGAAGCCAGTAACTAAGTGGGTCGAGGGTTTTGGTCATGGGTGAAAGGCTGACATCTATTACCAAACTTAAGTTTCATCTTTTTTAACTCTCAAAATGTCCCTTTGTCAAATGTGGCGTCAAGTAGATCTAAATCCACATGATGCTCTGCCTACCCCGACAAGGGTTATAGGCGTGTGTGTATGTATGATAATGATAGACTAAGGGTGAGGATATTTCTGTGTTCTTACCACTCCGCTGTACAAGCGAATTGGTGAGCGCAGAGCCATCTATCGCACCGACTATATTGCTGCTCAAAGTTAGTCAGAGAATTTGTCTTGTATTTAGATACTTAATTAGATTCTACCTTAACCAGTTCAGTCCCTAGAATCCCGCACGTCGATTAGCAAAGATGCAAAAATTTGCCGTTCTCTAAACATGAAACGAAAATCTGATGAAAGTCACGGAAAACCACAATTTAAAATCCTTGAAATGTTTTTTTACTATTGGCCAAAATCTATTAATTTTAAGTGAACAAAAGCCTTTTGCCTTCTTTATTCCGGCCATAAAATTAATTGATTTTGGTTACAAATAATACTTACATCCGCGTCATTCTTGGCGTATTGGTTTTATTTAACCACGGTCTTATATTATTCTTACAGATGGCCGTCAAAGAAGAACAAGCAGCGCAGACCCGCGCCGAGCTGGAGAAGATAGGGTCTTCGGCTGTAAAGGAACCCAGTGCCATGGAGAAGTGCCTCACTGCGCTGGACGTGGTCGAAGGAAGCGCCATGCCTCTTCGACCGCCCACGCCGCCTAAGACCACCGACCGTATCTCCTACGACGAATCTTTGGCGCTCGCTAGGATGAGGTACTTAAGTCGCTACAGAGGCTGTTAGAATGGTAGAAATAAAATCGCTACAGACCTCGAAAGTTAAAAACTTCAAGAAAAATTATTGTGGATTTTTTAATGTATATTTTTTTTGTTTTTTTGAAGTATTTATTTTTTGTGAGTATATTTTTTGTCTTTTTTGAGACTGAATACATATTTATATTGGAAATTTCCAAAAAAATATATCTGAAAATAGTGTTTGATGTTTTTATTCCCTTTTAATATTTTATATCTTTTTATGATTGTAAATATCTTATACCTATACATCATTTTCATTTTAAACTTAAATACTTTTATGGTGAATATACCACCTGTTTAGGTATATAGTTTATTAATATCGTCGGTCCAATGCTAAATAAGGGCTCTCTAGTAATAGTAATACTTGCTAAAATGTACAGTAATCTTAATCATAATTTAAAATTAGATAGTTATACATGTACACACCCTGCTAGGCCGCTGCATACAGGAGGACGCTACTCGTAGAAAGATAACTTATATTTAGAACACATAAACATGACCTACTTATATCATTAATTTAAAACAATTCAAAACTTATTTATTACGCTATTCAGTAGGATATCTATCCTTAATCAGTAACTTGACTTGTCTAAGAATAGTAGGCATGGAACATGACAGCGGGACATGTTAATTATTCCATCTAACCCCCGAAAAATAAATTAACTAGTTATCAAGGTCCGTATTACAAAACGCGACTCAGACTCTGATCTATACTTAAGTAGCAGTCTTCTTTATCATTTTGATAGTGAGAGAAAGAGACAATCAATATTTAAGTATAGATCAAGACTCGAGTCTTCTTTTGTACCTAATACGGGCCTGGAAGTGTTGTGCCCTTTTATAGAAGTGTAATTTCTTTAAATTAATGTAAGTTTGATGATGAGAGAAAGAGATAATAAATATTTAAGTAAGTATACTCGAGTCTTCTTCTATAATACGAGCCTAAGAGTGAAGGTGATGTTCCTCTAAATAGGGCACATTTATAGAAGTGTAATCTCTTTAAATTAATGTAAACAAGTATTGTCATCCAATCTTTTTTTGTAAATAAGGCGATAGTAAACTTAAACTCATAATTAATTTCCAGTCGTCCACCATGCGAGGACGTATTGCCTCTGAAAGGCATCCTGAAGTCTGGTGGTGCTCGTGATGACCACCAGAAAGTGGTGTGCTTCAGCGGCCCCGAGGTGGCAGAAAAACAGAAGGCTGACGAGGAACCGATGGAATACCCGCCCGGACAGCAGCCTCATTATAACGATGACCCAGACTTCTGCAAGAAGTACAGAGATCCGGTAAACCACAACATAATATTTGTTTAGTTAAATCTTAAATAATTTTTACAACATTTATTTCTACCAAGTCGGCGATTGAGTTTTTCTTATTTTTTATTATTAAGAATGGGTTCGCTCTTGACCACAATCTAGCTCAGGGCAAAGATGCGGTCGAGGGTGTAGCGAGCTCACCCAGAAGAAGCCTATTCACTCGTACTTTAAAGATATTCGGGTTGTATGAGCTCGGAAATACAGACGGCGGCAGAGAATTCCACTCCTTGGCAGTGCGCAATACAAAAGATGAAGAAAAGCGCTCAGTACGTATCCGAGGTATCTCGACAAGATAAGGGTGATACCCCGCAGTGCGTCTGGACGTCCGATGGAAGAAAGGGGCAGGCGGAATGAGCTCATGCAGCTCCTGAGCACACTCCCCGAAGTACATCTTATAAAAAACACATAGGCAAGCTACTTTGCGTCTATGAGCTAGGCTTTGGAGCTTATCCTTATCCTTTTGGAGTTATTTTTTCCTCAGGCGTCATCGTCACTGCTTTGAGTTTTTTTAACGTTTCCCCAGAATAGGTACCTAGTTTTTAATTACTTAGCTCATGTAAATTACCAAAGATACTTACTGTAGAAGACAGTCAAAGAGACGCAAGGTTTTTGCTGTATCGTGGGCGAAAGGCTTACAACCTATCATCATTCCCCACAATACCTGAGTAAATTCAATACAAGTCTCGAGCATGAGAGTCAACTTAATGTTGATCATAATGAGAAAAAGTTTAATAAAACACATTAACTTCACTATTCCAGGGCGCAGAAGAAAGAATGGAGCGGCGAGCGCGCCACGAGTGCATGTACCCCATCGTCCCGAGCTACCAGGACCAAGCTAACAGCCGACACGAACCAGAAGCGGAAACTAGCCAGAAGCCAGGATACCTCGGCACCTTTGGCGTCGACTGCAAAGACGATAAACGGGTTATTGTTTTTCTTTTTTTTATATGAGATGGGTTAACTCTTGACTTCAATCTTAACCAAGGTCATAGATGAAGGTCGACGATGGAGCGAGTTAACCTAGAAAATGCCAATTAAGGCACTCCCATGGTGGTCGCGAACCAGACGGCTCTTTACAGAGCCTACCACACCGCATGAGACCATAGGACGACACCTCAGATTCAAAACAACCTGAGGTGTTGTTGCCTAAGATGGATTAATAGGAGGCAGGTCTCATTTGAGTTTCCTTAGTCGCCTCTTACGGCACCCTCGGAAAAATGTGGAGGGTGGTTTTATTCTCAACCGATCACCACACGGTTCATCATCATTTTAAGATTCAAGACGTCCACTACTGGACGTAGACCTCCCATATTGATCTCCACATTGATCGGTCCTATGCCATCCGCATCCAGCAAGACCTTTTTTTGTTTCTTAGTAACTTAATTCATTCCTCAACCTGCCATCGTGTAGGCTAAATTAACAAAGTAGTATTTTTCATAGATTTTCAGCCAAAAAAGCCTGTACTATAATATGAGGGCTTTCTACTACAGAATTAAAATTTAACTACGTAATAAAATTTAAAACCTGGAGATAACTTTGAAAATTTCAAATTAAATAAGTACCTGTAACCTACCATATATGAATAGATGTACTGTCGTTTATGACTTCTTATTACATTCCAGATACCAGAATACATGCGGCTGCCGCATGACGCGTACGAAAAAGTCAAACACCTTCGGAAGGACCCGCCAGATATTTCACCGGAGGCTCAACGCGTATCGGAGTACCCGAAGTTGCCTCAGGAACCGGTGGATACCTGCATCAACCCACCTAAGGAGCAGACAGACCCCTGTGCCCCCAGAAAGGAGGAAGACGTCGCATTCTCCTGCCCACGCGTCGAACCAATCGTGCCCTGCTGCCCCGAAGAAGTAAGGAACCAAAGAATAAAAGATATGACCAATTTATAATACGATTATGGAACTACGGAGTGCACCTTTTTGTTTATTTTGTGCCTAATTTATTTGTGAGGAACCAAAGAATAAAAGATATGACCAATTTATAATACGATTATGGAACTACGGAGTGCACCTTTTTGTTTATTTTGTGCCTAATTTATTTGTGCTTTTAAATAACGGTTATGTTAATTTAATTAATGTGTTAACAATTTTTCATGAAACATGGGTATGCAAACTTAACAGTCTTGGTAGATGTTGGTTTTGTCACACAGTTTTTTTGGAGTAGTGAGGATCAAGATTCTCGGAGCCATGTTCCAAGATATCATTGGACAATTGAAAATATTTACTCACATTACTAGCAATATGCAATGCTTTTTACCATTAATGCACCTGAGTTGTGACTATGTACCTAACTAAATGTAACCAATTTGTACTTTTATACGACATAGATTTGTTAAGTAATCTTAAATTGTGTGTCAAAAATATACAAACTAGTATATTGATATTCTGTTTTGATTTCTAATTTGTTCGAAAGACAAGTTCCTCGCTGGGATGCGTCCAGGTGTGGAGTCGAGCTGCAAGGGCGATTTGTGGCTGGCTGGCTAACATCACGGCGCCGTCGTCATCGAACAAGCGATCTTCTGTTTCCTGACTTTTCATCTGGCCTTTCGGAGTCTAATACCATTGTCCCATAACTTTAGACCCCGAAGTAGCATGTTACTGTTGATGTTTTAGGAGCCAGTTCATGGCAAATTTTCTGAGATCCACTTCTAATCTGACGGCCGGTTTGGTCGAATGGTAGCGGCGCTGTCTCTTGATCGACGGGTCCTGGGTTCGATTTCCAGCAGATGTTTGTTCTCGGGTTTGTGTGTGTCTTTATGTATGTTCCAAGGGACCCACGACACAAGGGAAAACCTTAGTGTGGGCCTTTGAGTTTGTAGCGTTTATTTATTTAAATCCGGCCTTTCGGGGTCTAAAGATCAAAGTGCCATAACCTGGTCATTAGACACCGAAGCGTCATCTGGCTGGTGATTTTTTAGGAGCCAGTTCATGGCATGTTTCAAAACTTTTTCGTTGCCTAGTAAAGACTTCTAGAAACCCAAAATCAGACAGGTGCCGACGAATTGTGAAATTACAAGGGCGAACTTCCACTTCGTCAAGTACGACACCGATTGCGAAGCCAGCACATTGACTGTATGTAAATACCATTGCATTCAGGAGGTTATCTACTAGGACTTTTACGTTTCATACCTCTCCAAAGAGCCAGGAAGCGTTTTTGAGGGCAGTACAAAAAGCTTAGATTTTGTACCGCCGTTTGGGATTTTGTACCCCTCAAGTTTTAAACGGTGCAAAATAATAGCCACGAAAAATAACTAGTAATCAATAATGATTAATATAATGATTAATATTTCTTTGTAGATACGAGTAGAGATAATCATATGGTGAACTTGACTAATCCTGGTGTCAGAATTTTCTCATACCGCCAAATTGCCTCTAAAGTGCATTTCCTGTTTGATGATACAAAGTCTGGTTAGTTGCGAATCTGGTGAATTGTGAATCTGGTGAGTAGCGAATCTGGTAAATTGCGAATCTGGTAAACTGCTCACGAGGGGTTTTAAGGAATAAATTAATCCACATTCATAAACTTTGTTTTATAACCAGTTTCGGAAATGGATGCATTTTTATCTTTTTCATAACCAGGTATGAAAAAAAAGGTACAAAGTAATACAAAATCCAGGCTACTTTGTTCAGCATCTTCGAAAACGCTCCCTGGTACTTTAAGGTTCGTATTACAGAACGCGACTCAGACTTTGATCTATACTTAAGTAGCAGTTGTCTTTGTAATTTTGATAGAGAAAGAGACAATCAATACTTAAGTATAGATCAAAGTCTGAGTCGCGTTCTGTACTAAGGGCCTTAGAAATCAGATTGTCTATTCTTATTTAAAAAAATTGTAGTTCGGCTTCTCAAAGTTTTTTTCATACAAATATTACATGCTGGCGGTTTACTAACGTTACGTCAACTGCTGATTTATCATATAATACACAAACATCGAAAATATAAAGTAACATTTATTATGAATCTTACACATTTGCCTTAAAAAATTATTTAATAAAATATATACCTATTTAACTAGATTTATACTACAATAACATAGGACAACAGGAATGTCAAGCTTTAAAAGAAATAAATTGATAGGAAACAAGTTGAAACATTTTTTCTTCAGAACTTTGGTATAGGTAAATGCCAAGAAGTTAACTTTTAAACCAGTTAATAAATGTGAAAAAAAAATGCATATGTACAGAGGCCAGCGCATCAGGTTACTCCATTTTCATTGTAAAACCGCTCTTATCATAACAGCACAGTAGTTTATACGGACCGCCGCAACTCAGGTTACCACATCCTGAGTTGCGGCCGTCCGTACAAACTAAAGTGGGCCCAAATGTTTTTCATAGAAAATAAGTCGAAATTGTTTTCATTGTATGTAGTCCATTGAAATGTTACATTTTTTAGGCCTTACCTTGCGTTTTTTAGAGGACGCAATTTTATTTTTTTGATGTGTAGGGGGGGTCAGTGTAAAGCTAAAACCAAGTTTGTGGGGTCGCCACCCTTGTCCCACGGCCGCCATCTTGAAAATAGGGGTTGAAATGGTTTTTACGGTATATCTCTTAAACTATTTATTTTATAAAAAAAATTTGTTAACATTTTTTGTTGCAAATTAAATTCTCTACAACTTTGGTCCAGTAACTTTTTGTCGTAGAACTATAAATAAAAAAGTTATAAGCGAAAATCTTCAGAAATTAATGAAAATCATTTTTACGAAAAAATGATATCAGACCATTTTTGTAGATCGTTTTTTGAGGAACAACTTTTATTTGCATCATTTTTTCATTAAGTCAATAGCTAAGGTTTTACAGCGCTCCGAAGTGAGTACTATTTTTCAGTACTCTTAACTATACCTATATTATACATGTGTACTAATAATATGTCATCAGTTATTGTTTTTTTTTATTTTTTTTTATTTTTTTTACTTTATTATAATTTTTTTAATTAAAAATTTTGCAATTTTATTAAAAATTAATTATTCACTTCCTCCAACACAAGACACAGCTCGCTTTCATACTTTCCGAGTCTACCATCAGGTCCAGTCGTGGCTTGGTAATTATAATGATCCTGAAAACTGGGGCTGGAAAAAATGTGGAAAATTATTGATGCCAGTGCAGAACTCAAAACCTCCAGCACCCCCTGAGCTTCTAAAATTGATTTTTTGCAAATGCAAAGGAAACTGTGGAGCGATGTGTGGATGTCGAAAAGCAGGACTGAAATGTTCTGCAGTGTGCTTCCATTGTTCTGGAGAGACTTGCAGCAACGTAATAGAACTCTCAGAATTAATTGATGAAAATGACTTTGATGATGAACCGCCAACATTAACACCCCTTCCTTCGCCAGTTCTCCCACTGGTATTTAATTTAGAAAGCCGATCAGATGCTGAGCCGCAGCCTGGTCCATCAAAACGACTGAGGACGGAGTAGTTGTAATTTAGAAAATCACCGTGGATTAGGCCTATCGGGGATACCACGTAAAAAAAAACGCGCCTCTAGACTCTACCTCGTGGGTGGTGGGGAAAAGAGTCAATAATTAATTTTTAATAAAATTGCAAAATTTTTAATTAAAAAAATTATAATAAAGTAAAAAAAATAAAAAAAAAAAACAATAACTGATGACATATTATTAGTACACACACATGTATAATATAGGTATAGTTAAGAGTACTGAAAAATAGTACTCACTTCGGAGCGCTGTAAAACCTTAGCTATTGACTTAATGAAAAAATGATGCAAATAAAAGTTGTTCCTCAAAAAACGATCTACAAAAATGGTCTGATATCATTTTTTCGTAAAATGATAAAAAAAAAGTTACATCGAAAAATATAAATTTTTTTCTCGAATTTCTGAAGATTTTCGCTTATAACTTTTTTATTTATAGTTCTACGACAAAAAGTTACTGGACCAAAGTTGTAGAGAATTTAATTTGCAACAAAAAATGTTAACAAATTTTTTTTATAAAATAAATAGTTTAAGAGATATACCGTAAAAACCATTTCAACCCCTATTTTCAAGATGGCGGCCGTGGGACAAGGGTGGCGACCCCACAAACTTGGTTTTAGCTTTACACTGACCCCCCCTACACATCAAAAAAATAAAATTGCGTCCTCTAAAAAACGCAACCCCAAATGTAACTTTTCAATGGACTAATGTGGTTTCAATAAAGTGTTGTTATCTTGATATTACGTCCACCATCGTACAATTCAACAAAATACACAAATAAAAATAGACAATAGATTTTCGAATCAGCTAACCTTAACAAAAATAATAATATGCGAAAAAATAATTTAAAATAACCAATACTAGAACGAAATAATAAAACTATATGGTAACTTTTTTATGTAAATACTAGATTTATGTTACAAATGTACAAAAATATAATCGTTCCACAGTCAAAAAAAAAATTGTTGATTGTTTCATAATTTTATTTTTATGTTATTATTTGTCTTTGTGTTATTTGTTGGTTTGTATTATTTTCGTGACACTACACCTTATTCTGTAGGTATAAAAATACAAAATACCCTCGAAAATTCAAATTAAAATATTCCTAAATACAAACTTGTCTTATTTGATAAATATTGTTAATCCTTTAACACATCACCTGTCCGCTCCTATACTCAGCGTCAGATAGAAAGGCAGAAAGTGGCTACATAGTATTTCATTCACTATCGCATAGGTTTCATTTTATTTGGCAGGGTAATACGAACATTATAATGCTACCAAATTAGATGGGCATTGTAAATAGTAAATAAGAGTAGTTCCTATTATTTTGTAGCGCAATAGCCACTTTGCGCCTTCTTATCTAACGCGAGGTATAGCTATTGGGTGGTTTGAAAAACACAGATCACGGTTGGCTTAGTCTTCAAAATAAGAAAATTCAATATACTTTTAGTGCATTTAGACTAAAACATGAATGAATAGGATGCAGCAAAACATCTATAACAATAATAACTTAGGTCCAGACCTATGTTAAGATTAGTCTCAAATGTTATCGGTACAATTTATAGCACCGATAAGTACTTGTAATTCATTCGCTATGTGAGATAAATGATGACTAGCACTATGACGGCAAGGGTGACGAACATGCCACCAATCAGTACGTACTTATCCTGCGATACTCTTCGCTCTATAAGTGAAATAGTTGCGTTGGACAACCCTAACGTGTTGGCCAGATCAATGAGCCTCCGATGAGCGCCCTTCAACGTCTCTCTGTTGTACTTCAACGTTTCTAGAATATTTGAACCTGAAACAATAATAACGCATCTGTTGACTCTTTTTTTTATATATTATGGGTTTGCTCTTGACCACAATCTAGCCCAGAAGCGGAGATGTGGTCGAGGATGTAGGAAGCTCACCCAGAAGATGCCTATTCACTCGAACTAAGAGATTAAATAGATTAGATTAGAAATTTTGACATTAGAGACCCAAATTTCACATTATTTGTGGCTCGATTAAATACGATCCAAATTATGATATCACAACAAACAATAAGATTGTTTTTAATGAAATTGTTGATAAAATAATCTAGTTTATTTTAAGGCGGTTGCTGTGAAACCAAAATTAAAAAAGTCCCACTAGATGGCGCTGTTTTTAGAATTGGTAATTTCGTCATGATTTTGTCGATTATTTCATAATTAAGACAAGTTTTGCATAATGTTTTGAAATTGCCGAAAGCCTGTATCTATCTTTGACTGTTATAGTAAGGATTCAGTTTATTTTAATGTTTTATTTTCCCATGTATTGCGAAAACGTGCAATAAAAGTTTATTACGCACACATAGACGTTCGAATTGAGAGTTTCATTCATAAATTCTCGCGTATTTATCTGTCAATTTACTGGTAGGAGGCGTTTTATCTGTCAGATTATTAGGAATCTAAATACAAATCAAAATTTTGAGTTCATAACTTCTCTAGCATATTGGTCACTTATCACTATCATTTTCAGCGTGTTTTTACGCTCAGTTCTCAAAAGCCGCTTTTCGATTCTTGAGCACATTAAATTCAGTTCATTTACAATCTGAATGCGGTCAATGAGGTTAGGCAACCTTCTGAAGAATTAAAGCGTGATGGGTGACCGTTTTTGTGCTTCAGAACAGTCAAAAATAAATGCAATCATGTTTGAAAGCAGTATTTAAGGTTAGGTACCCCATTCTAAAAGTTGACTATGATAGGTGACTGTTTTTGTGCTTCATTCAGCAGTACCTTTTCGAAGCCGAAGCGGATTGTTAGTAGGCACCTATATATATATCTAGGTAGGAAATCAGGATTGCGTCATGGTGTTGAAAATTTATAAAGTCCAAGCCCATATTGTACATTTCGCAAAATGTTATATTCGTAAAATGTCTTTTTGTTAAAAATGACTCACATATTATTTTGAATTGAATTAGGTACGTCTAGGCGGGGTCTCACGGGAATTACGTATCACGGGGAGGTGAGGCCACAGGCTAAGTCAAGCTGCCTATAAAGCGAGGACAAAGGTCGAGCTTTACATAGGGCCCCAAAAATGCAAGGTAGCCGAATTTTTTCAAGATTTTTTTTGAATATTGATATGGGACATCCACTTTGAAACCCAAGATGACGGACATACGTTATAGTTACAATTCAAAATGACGGACATAATTTTTGTAAAAGAAAATACTGTCAAGTTTATGCCTCCCTAAAAGCATACCAACAGCGACCAGCTTAAGCATAAAATATTTCTTTCAAAACGTTTCGTGTTAAGGGATGGCTTTGCAAAAATTGAAACCCTGATTCAGACTATCATTCTGAACTTTTCAGTGGAATTTCCACTTACGTTATATTGATTGTTACACTAGATTTCACTCGTTTTTTTGTTATCCTGGCTGTTACACGAGTGTAACCACGTCGAAGACCCTTTCCCCGTTAGTACCAACGCAGAAGAGATCGAGTATCGAGTATCGATGTAACACATTCGAATGTGGTTTCGTATTAATAAGTAAAATATTCAAAGTTGTGCTTTTCTGACTATGCTATTTCATAACGGTATTATCTGAACTGGTAGCGAATTAGAGTATCTAATTTTCGGTTTGAATGAGTCAGGGTATTTTAACAATTGTCGACTAATAACCCTCTTAAATTTGAAGTCTATAAGTTCGTTAAAGTCCCATTAAATCCACTTGATGAAATTAAGGGCAGAAATTTTACAGCCAATGGATATAAATCGTGTTATATCGTCTCTACAATAAACATCATAACAGTTACAAATAATTCTTAATTTGTGGTTTTACTTTATTAGTCAGGTCAAAAAAAATTGCAAAGAAATGTAGTTACTTTTTTCAGAAAAAATTGTTGGCAGCCATATTGGTTTACAATGATACCGAATGTATTAAACTATATAATCATCCAAACTAAATGTGCGTACCTACAAAATTTTAGATCAATCAGTCAAAAGGAAGGGGTCAAATTCCAATTACTAGATAACAAGGCAAGCTAAATAAAATCGTTTAAAAAACATTCTGATGTGTTTTATCGATAATCAATGCGATGTCTAGTGTGGTGTTACCTATGGGAAAAGTTATCTTTGTGTAAAAACTAGTGTTGCCACAAGGAACGAGTGAAATTCCCTAATGACTTTCCCTAATGAGAACGACATTGATTCTAGTAAATGATAAATAAATAATTTAACCAACATCAATATTTTTATTTTATTTTCATAAGGTGTGAATAACTACATACGCTTACATACACATACATACACAGACACACACAGACTCACATACACATAGCACACACACACACTGTCCTTACTTTTACATTACTCGTCCAATCTATTTTGTTTTGTTAATTATAATTATATATCTATGCTACCCGTTAATCTAAATCTACAGTTTATAATATGTTTAACTTCTTAATTGGCTGTATACATTTTTTATATAAGGGCTATGTAATGTAACATGTATAAGCTGTGAAGTTTGCAATAAAGTAAATAAATAAATAATAAATCTGCTGTCACAATCAGTGTAACCACGAGGAACGCGTGGAAAATTCCGCTATAAAATTGTTCAGAATGACAGCTTGAATTAGGGTTTCAGTTTGTGCGAAGCCGTCCCATACATTTTTATGAATCGTTTTGGAAGACATATTTAATGCTAAAGCAGGTCTCAGTCAGTGTGATTTCAGGAAGGCATAAAACTTGCCAGCGTTTCACATAAAAATTACCCACGACCCAAGTCAATGCCCCAAGTTTTTGCCTCGTTCCGTTCCTTTTGAAATACTTATTTTAAAGGTTTCCTGTTTTAAAATTAAATTATTTATTGAATTATAGTCTATTTCATATAAAAAATTATGATAATAGCGTTAATCATAAACATCCAAAAACCTATATCGCATTCTGTACATTGCGTAGCGCTAAAGTAGATAACAATACCATCTTTAAGTTTCCGGGAAAAATGGTTATTTGGAGCCGATCATGATCTATGGTTTAAGAAATTTATTTCTCAAAAGAAATTGCATAGTTCACTTACTGAGAAATACAATTGCGGATACTTGCTTACAAAACAGTTATGTACAGATATTATATAATATACCCATATCTGTGATCATATATTACACTTATACTTTGTATAAGCTCTACAGTGTATGTCTATAAAAAACATATTAATAAAAATATCATGGATTCCAAATTGAAAAAACAATCAAAAATTAAAATAACCTCGTAAGCCAAAGCTTGTACATAAGTAAGTTTTTTTTGAAAAGGACATTTTGAGAAAATAACGTTTTGAGAAAAAGACATAATTAGCCTGACCACTTTTTGAAAAAGTCCTTTTTCGAAAAGGACATTACGCGAAAAGAACATTTTGAGAAAGGACATTTTAAGAAAAATGTCATAATGAGCCTGAACACTTGAGGATATATCGTATTAAATTATAAATAACTAGCTTTCCGCCCACGGCTCCGCGCGCATGGTCTACAGGTTGCCCAGCTATGGTATAAATCGTAGCTTATGTCCTTTCCCAAGGTCTAATCTATCTCTTTAATCGGTTTAGTAGTTAAGGCGTGAAAGCATACTTAACTGAGAGACAGACAGACACACAGAGTTGCTTTCGCATTTGTAATATTAGTCGGGAATTAGGGATTTGAAGTCTTCTTCTTATCGTGTAGGTAAAGTCAAGTGTGTGGCAAACTTGGCTGGTGTTTCTAGGGATTTGAATTAATAACTAATCATACCAGGTTGTAAAAAAAATGAGAGACTCGTTTAGAAGTTTTTTAAATCAACATTTTATTTTCCAAAACTATGATGGGCTGATATTATTTTTTTCTCGTATTGTACTTGTTAGGCCCTTTATAAGACGGTAGATCACTGCATTAGAGATTGGAAGGCATTCTTTTGGCAGCATGCATGTTTTATAAAAATTAGTCTTGTCCCAATGCCCCCTTCCCGATGTTCTGAGTTGACCCTGTATCTGTAATGAAATTATTTCTTACTTAGGTACTTACTCTAGAAAAAGGCAATGAATGAGCCTGTCCAATGCTCATTGATTGCAAAAATGAAGTTTTTAAAATAATGAGCATATTAAAAACACTCAAAAGCGGGGGGCTTGTTTCTCTTTATAAGGCGTTTCTTTTTATAAGGCGACTTTGATAAGTAAACGAACCTTTAGAGTTTAGAGGCTAATTTTCTTTAAAACTGAAAACTTTCCTCAAAGAGCCTATTTGAAATTCTCAAAATAAATTCGACTTCTTAAATTTTCATACCTACTTAGTAGGTAAATCAGCTGATAACTCGAGTTGAATGGAGAGGCAAACTATTGTTTTCACATTTTGACCTGATCCCTGGGGAAAGCTTTTCAGTTTAGTGGGAAAAAGAACGGGACCCTTTCTACGGCTACAATAAAACAAAATGAAAACTTGTTGTAGATTACTGTTACTAGAATTTTCACTTATTATACCTACCTGCTTACAAATACTTACGACGCATTTTTTGGTTCATGTTTTAGGAAAAATATAGTTCGAGACAGCTTGGGATTCGGCCTCGGTCACGCGTAAGCTGTTAGGTGATTTACTTACTTCAATTTAATGGCAATCGGACGTTCTTATGAACGACCCTTTGTACCATTCTCAAATTAGAGGAAATACAAAATCTACAAAAATTATAATCATAACATAACAAACAAATCAATGACAACTTGACACATTTCATAATTTGTGACATTAATCAAAATGCGTTTGAAAACGATACATTTCGGATAAAGCCTTGTAAAAAATTAAAATAAATAATATAAGCGTTTCTAAGTTCTTATATATATGTTACCTTAAATTTAAATTAAATTAAAATAACGCGAAATTTAACTCATTTAACATTAATTTTTATGAAACAAAGTTAAACAGTATCACGTCTCAGAACGGCCAGTTTATGTATGGCGGGAAACTTTTCCTATCTATGTATCTGTCAATTTGTGTAAATGTAACGCACACAAACAGAAGCTAGGCAAAAATTTTAATAATTTCGAAGACTTATAATTTATAAATGGTTTGATTTTTTAATAATTTTATTCGGTTGCCGAAAACTAGATTTTTTAAACAATTTTTCAAAGTAGTTTGGAGAATCTGATATACTTTCAGTCCGGCGTGTATTGGTGAAACGTGTTGTATGAAAATGACACCTCAGCAACCGCCTTAAACACAAATACGACAATATTATGGCAATTTAAATAATGGGGCTCGACCTGCACATGCATGACTTAACTTTGTGTAATTTGTGTGGACTATTATTGTTGATTGTGCTGGTGATGATGACTGTTTTGTTTCCTGTTTGTTTTTTTCTACTTTACCCTATGTACCTCCTATAGTTACTACAAATTTTAAACATATAACGGGTTCTTACCACTATTTTCCATTTCCACAGCGCCGAAATATCGGATACTCATTTTTTTTTTTAAATTGTGGTCAGAATCCATTATAACTACTTTATTAAACACACTTTGCGATCCCTTAACTTTATTATGATGTCCTTTTTATAGGTAATTATTTTTATTTACCAACTAGCTGACCCAACAGACGTTGTCCTGTTTTCTTTTTTTTTCAACTTTCTTATTTTTTCTGTCATAAGATCCTTTTCCTGACAATAACAAACACAACGAAAAAATAATTAGCGAAATCGGTCCAGCCGTTCACGCGTGATGCCATGACCAAGGGAAAAAGGGATTCCTTTTTATATAATAGATATACATATAAGATAAAAGTTTACAGAAACTAACGCCTGTATATAAGGGTTACTATCATACAGCTTTACTTAAACATTAGTCACTTTTACACGAGGTTTTATAATATGACAGGATAGTGACCACGATAAATTGTTGTTGTCGTTGTTACTTTCTTTTAGTTATAATACTAGCTCCCGTGGAAATCGAATTCGTTCCCGTGGGAATTTGAGAAAATGATGTAGCCTATGTGTTAATGTTAATCCCGGGTATCAGCTACCTCCATACCAAATTTGATCAAAATCAGTCCAGCCGTTCTCGAGTTATAAGTGTTGTAACAAACACGACTTTCTTTTATATATATAAATAGAAAATAGATAAATAGATTAGATTAGAAGAAATACGGATACTACTAGAACCCGCATCAGCCCATAAACGTCCCCACCAAAGGATACGTTTAGACCGTGTGGTGATCGGTTGAGAATAACACCACCCCATCTCTTTCCGTGGGTGTCGTAAGAGGCGACTAAGGAAACACAAATGAGACCTGCCTCCTAGTAATCCATCCCAGGCAACGACACTTCATTTTTTTCTGAATCTGAGGTGTCGTCCTATGGTCTCATGCGGTGTGGTAGGCTCTGTAAAGGGCCGTCTAGTTCGCGTCCACCTTTTTACCGAAGTCCGACGCCAAACAGCTTGCTGTGTTCCGTCGGTGCGTGGGAGTACCAGTGCCTTTATAGGCATTTTCTGGGTTAACTCGCTCCATCGTCGACCTCATCTTTGACCTTATGGTCAAGATTGAGGTCAAGAGTTAACCCATCTTATAATAATAATGAAAAATACGGGAAGAATAGAGTATAATAATTTAAAAAAAATAAAAATCCAATGCATGTTTTTCAATCTACTCGTCTTCTTATGAGTAGATAGGAATAGACTTTGTTAAGTATAGCCCTCGTTACAAGCCAAAGAAAGTTCAGGCCCGACATGGTTCAGGAATTCATTACAATAGCGAGCCTAATTCAGAAACACAATGTTCATCATGTTACAAGCTTCCGCAGACATTTCATTCAAAATAGGTTCGTTAAATGAGCCTTTGTTTTTGTTATGCTAATTCTTTATGAAATATAAAAGTACAAAACAAATTAAGTAAAATTTTAAATTAATTACCTTGCATTATTAACTTGCTTTAAAAGTATTTTAAATTTTTTTTAAACTTCCTTTCGAAATATGATGGTACCGCAGATTATTCCGTCTGCCTGTATATTTGTTATATTAAGTAATACCACCGGTACCCATGCGAAACTAGTTACAGTTAAAATAAGAAATGTTGGTTCATAAATAAATAAATAAGTAAAAACATCAGAAAAAGGAGTTTCAAATGATTCAAGAAAAAACAAAAAAGAATGATTATAGAATTAATACCTACTTAATATTTATCCAATTTACCAATTTTTAGATTTTGTATTATTTTTCAATACAAACGAAAAACAAAGTTTAAAAATAAACAATAATAAGTACCTACATACCCAAGAAGCAAAGCAATTATCATAACGAGTTTAGTTTTTACATCACCAACGTCGCTAATGTTCAAGGTCAATTTATAGGAAGGAATCGAAGAATATTTACGATTGGCATTATAACTTGTGTGATATTTTTATGGACAAACATTAAAAACATGTATTTTTATATTTTTAGTCAAACTTGATCAAATTAATTGTCCGCATGTCCGCATTAGAGACAATGGGTTAAGAGGTGTTTAGTGCGATAGTTAGCGCGTATTCCTAGTGGGTAATTATTTTACTCGAGCAGCAAAGATGTCATAGGCTGTACGGCGCTCAAATCACACTGAGCGTTCTAAAACATATCACACTTTGAGGGAACATTTGACTTATTATTTTTGTTTTCGGATGGCTTCGGTCATTTAGGCACTGATATACGTAAACTGTGGTCGAAAAACGAATTATGTGAGTGATTAGTGACTGTTGCAATCTGTTTAGTCGTTATTCAGATCGAGACAACTCAAAATGTGGTAAGTAGTCTAATTTTTATTATAATAAATCGATAAACTGTCTGAAAGCTGTACAATACATTAATCAGGAAAATATAAGCACAAACTGACGTCAGATTGCTGTAGTTTTTTCCTAGTTTAATTTTTTTTTGTAATTATTTTAAACACGGACGTCTAACACAAAACAGAACCGCAGGCCACTTGTGTATCTTGTGAATTAAGCCTGTAGGGTCAGAATATGACGTGTATTCGGTCTGTATTGTGTAATATTGTCGACGAGTATTAGGTCTATGTGAAAAATTCAAGGCAGACGAAAATTGTTTGTAAAAACAAAACAAAAGTCATTTAAAGTTAATCAAAGAACATCTATCTAATCAGGCCACGTTAGCCGACTGCTGGGTCTCTCCCGAAACGTGATAGTTTAAATAATAAATGTTTTATTTGTCTGAAAATCGAGAAGGTAGGTACTTATGTATATTTTTATGGCTATCTGTCGCAAGCAAATCTAAAGGAAGTCATTTCAAGGTTTTCGTCGTATTATAAAGAGGAAAGATTTGATTGTTTGATTGCATTGAATACAACTACTGAAATCGGTCCAGTAGTTGTCCGAAACTACTACACCGATTTCAAAAATTCTTTCACCATTAGAATGCTACATTATCTCTGAGTAACATAGGCTACATAATTTTCCCGAATGCTAGTTTTTTATACTGTAGTTAGTTCTATTTTTTTCTTTTGACCCTTACGATCCAGAATATACAAAAAATTATGGACCTACAATGTCTCCGTAACCAGATTTTGATCAACTCCTGTGTAAACTCGTTAAAATCTTTTATTTGTTCGGTACATGGTTTAAGTTATAGCTGTTGTTCAAAGCGAATCATAACCACAATAAGTACCGATAATTCTGAACCGATCTGAATCGATTAGGAGGTTAAGCAACGCATTTGTTTTTGTGCAATAAATATATTCTATTCTATTCTATTCATAAAGGGACAAAGAATCTAATGGGTGATCAAAGTGGCAATCTATCACGAGGGTTTCCATGAGTTTTCCATATTGAGCCAGCAGTCCTGGCTGATGTCGATTGACTTCAGTCGTTAAACCAAGTTAGAAGCCATTTGACGGTTTGAAAACTCTGACACCATGGTTAGTTAAGTTACCAACACACTTCGCTATACCTACAACTCTTGGCTAACTACAATCGGCCAACCGGTGATCAGTTGCAATTAGAAAAAAAATCGTTATAATTGGATGTTTATCTAATAAAATAAATCTATCCGTTGCGCTGTATAGTATATTGCGTAGGGTACTTACTTTCCACCTGCTATTTCGTTACGTGGAAAGTATCCTGTTATACCTACTCTCTAATGAAGTTTAACTAGTTTTTTTTAAATATATTTTTCTTTTGACTGTACTTTTTTGAAGTCTAACGAAATGTTGTTTTTTTTTTAGTCAGTGGGAATTAATTGTAAAGCCTGTTATTCTTAATTTACGCATTACATTTAGTCCGTTTAGTCCATAACATATAGTTTGTATTTAGGTTCTACCTATTTAAAATGTTACAGAAAGCGACTCGGACTCTAATCATGAACTTCGTAAGTTTATAATCTTACTCGCGAGATTATAAACTATCGAAAAATTATGAACTGTATCAATAGTTCACAATTTAACTTATTATTTTACGTTAGTTTATAATCTCACCGACAGAAACCGTGAAATCATACACTGGCACGGAACGGAATGCACTTTAAGTAATGTGTCCCTCGCCGCCATCTTTAGCTGTCAACCGAACAATTTCTGTGGTTAAAATATGTGTTTTTCTTATATTATTTCTTCTAGTGTTTGACGTAACCTTTGAACGCTTCTTGGACATCCGTGTGTTCAAGATTTGTAATTTTTTCTTTTAATTTTTAAAAGTTTTTTTTTCTTTCACGTCAGAAAGAAGCAACTACTCCGCAGGATTTTTTTACAAAGGTACTTCGATGTAATACCTATTTACTATCGGAAAATGTCCTCCTATTAATTATATTTCATGTGAGAACCATTCGGTGTGTTATTAAGAAGCTGTAATCAAGTCTACCAGGAAACTCATTTCTTTCGTCATTACATTTAATTACTATCCATATTAAGAAGCACTGCAGATATAGATTTTAATTAAAGTCATAAAGAATGGATAACTAACCATTAACTAACAAATGGGTAGTTTTGTAGTGGACATCTGGTTGGATCCTCCTTGCCCTAATTAGTCGGCAATTCTTGGTAATTATACTCAGTCAGAATACGATTTTTATAGGATTTTTTACAGTCGTAATAAAAATAGAATAATACTAATGAAGAGCTACTTCAGTTTCTTGACTCATTTACATGTTTTAATCATTATTTACTCAGTATAACGTACTTTACATTAAGTTTTTTCTTTTTACTATACTACGTTTGTTTTTCCCTGTGAAGTATGCAATAAAGTTTATAACTATCTATCTAAGTTTGATATAGTTTGATGATATTTCTATCGTCAAACTTTATCAATAATTTTAGGGAAAGAAAAATCCATAACATTCAATTCAATTTCTTTATTGCACATCACAATTTTTTTAAGGTCTTAAAATGATTTGTGAATATCCCTCATGCGGGTAAGCATTAAAAATAATCTAAATGAAGTAGTCGTCCCTTTTTTTAGCCATTTTATATTCCACTGCTGGGCAGAGGCCTCTCCTGCTTTACTCAATTTATCTCGATCCTGCACTAACTCCGAATATGTACCTAGTATATTCTTTGTCAATAATTTTTAAGTAGTAGCATTTTAACGATTTTAAAATTGTATTTAAGCATCATATTTGAAAAAGCTGTGTTCTCCTATAATTATTGGAGCATTTACCAATTTTTTTGTGTAAGTTCTTTTATGTTGTAAAACGACTCCACTGTTGGAAATCCTAAACTAAATAAATAAATAGTACATTACACATTATACATATGATACATAAAAAGTTGGAGGGGAAGCCTTAGTCAAATGTATTTACCAACTAAGTACCTACCCGAATCCGAAAAACATGCATACGTGTATAACACTGACAGTGAAAATTGCATTAAAACCATTCTGTGGTTTATAATAATGTAGCTGACAAACAGACAGACGCGGATTGCGACTTTGTTTTAAGTAAATACTTTGATTTTATTAAATAGATTGTCTAGTTTTGTATACTTACATTTTTTTGTTTTTGAAAATCTATGTAGCTTTGGTTGATTGATAGATAAATAATTTATTTAAAAACTTAAACACACACACACAATATGAACAAATAGAAACAAATACTTATCTGAGACATAATAAAATTTACCATTCTTCACTTCTTTAGCCCTGGCTTATTGTTTGTCAGTATTTCGTGCCACTCTCAAATTTAGAGGGAGTACGACAGTGTTCTTTCAATAACAATTGTAAAGAACACAGGAATATTATACAGTATTATTCTATACTAATATTATACAGAGGAAAGATTTGTATTTTTGTATGTAACGAATAGGCTCCGAAACTACTGGACCGATTTCAAAAATTATTTCACCGTTAGGATGCTACATTATCCCTGAGTAATATAGGCTACATAATTTTCCCACGGGAACGAAGTCCCGAGCGGGATGCTAGTGATACATAAATTAAATGGAAATAATATTATAAGATATTTCGTATATGCCAAAGTTTCACAAACTGACATAGGAAGGAAAGAAAGAAGAAAAACACTTTTATACAGCTCAGAACAGGGCGAAGTGTCAGGACCACTATTATTTATTGTGTCAGGACCCTCTAACTTTTTACATAATGTTTACTGCAGATACTTAATTTTTTTGTAAATCAAAGCAAAGCATTTTTTGTAAATCTTAAAAACTAAAATGCATTTACAAATAATGTTGAATCAAAATAATTTATTTTTTGTCAATTGTTGTGACAAGTTTTAAGAACCACACGATGCTCTGCCTACCTCGAAAGGGATATAGGGCGTGAGTGCACCTATGTAGTGTAGAGTATAAAAATACTTTTTCGTTTATTAGGTTTGGTTTGGATCAATTTATATCAATTTATACACACACCCAGAAAAACAAATCTATAGCACCATGTTATGGTAAAATTTCCTATGATTTTATTCAGATTTATTCTTCGAGTTACCTACTTGTAATTGGTTAGCTCACCTGTATGTAACATTTCATCGACATTCCTGTGTGAGTTCTCTAATGACATTTGTTCTTGGGTCAAGTAATCTACTGTGATCTCTGTGTGATCACTCCCTGGTCCAAACCTTCGACTGAGCAGTTGCTGCCGCTCATTCTTCTCTTGCTCTCGTCTCAGTCTTCTGTTCACTGCATTATTTAGAGATGCCTGAAATAACAGAAATAACATAAAATTAACTGACAGCATAGATTACGAATGTTTAGTGTTATGCTGAAGATTTTTTTCTTTTACAAGATGGGTTAACTCTTGACTTCAATCTTGACCATAAAGGTCAAAGATGAGGTCGACGATGGAGCGAGTTAACCCAGAATGTGCCTAAAAAGGCACTGGTACTCACACTCACCGACGGAACACAGCAAGCTGTTTGGCGTCGGACTTCGGTAGGAGGGTGGTCGCGAACCAGACTGCCCTTTACAGAGCCTACCACACCGCATGCGACCATAGGACGACACCTCAGATTCAGAAAAAAATAAAGTGTCGTTGCCTGGGATGGATTACTAGGAGCAGGGCTTGAATAACCGAAAAAATATCGGTTAAAACGGTTGGCGGTATGACGTCATACCTTTAAATTTAAGGTACCCGTAAATAACGGTACCGTTATTTTCCGGTAGCTAAAAATTTCGGTAGCGAAATTATTTGGTAGCGCTAAGTAACGGTACCGTTATTTTTTGTGGTACATAAATTCCTAAATAAAGGTTTTCTTTACACCCCACCGCTGCCAGCAACGTCGCGCTGGCGTTTTTTCGGTATACCGAAATAATTTCGGTTACGGTAGCAATAAAAATAAAGGTATAATATTATTGTAAAATGAAAAAGATATCGGTTAAGGTATCGGTATAAAACGGTAGCGTAACCGTAATTCCTAACCGTTTTGACTCTACCTTTAAATTGATACGGTATTGAAATTTTATACCTGTACCATACCGTTATACCTTAACCGTTTTCAAGCCCTGACTAGGAGGCAGGTCTCATTTTTGTTTCCTTAGTCGCCTCTTACGACACCCACGGAAAGAGATGGGGTGGTGTTATTCTCAACCGCAAAATATATATAAGCGAATTTAGATCCGTTTTAGTATGAAATTATTAAGTGACAGTGTTAGATTTTATGCTTGTATAAAAATAACTATTCAGAAAACATTTTTTTATAAGATTTTCAATTAGCGTAGTCACCATTCATTTTGTCATAACCTTACATTCTAAAGATCTTAATTTGTTTTGTAGGTACTTAAATCTTGTAGTAAAATAAAAATAAAAAAATTGTATATGTCCCTGTCAGGGTCTAAGAGAGGGCAATCAGATGATTAATTTTTTTTTAGTATTTAAAGTTATTCATATATTCATACATACTATTCATATGCTAAAATAACTCTTAATTAAAAATGTTGTTCAGTAAATTCTGAAGCTTAAACATTTAAACGGCTGAACTAATTTTGGTAAAATACCTATAGCTAAGAACCATCTCGATCGGTAAATTGGTTCAGAAGCTATGATGCCACAGCCAGACACACAGATACACACACTCTTTTTGTAACGGGGTTTAAAAAATTATTAGTACAAGTAGCTTTTTGTCCGTGACTTTGTTTACCTGGAAAAGTAGCCTGTGTCACTCTATAGCCATTCAACTACCTAGCCCTAATAAATGATGAAATGGTCCCTTAATAATTTAACCGTCACCCATCTGTTTGCGGGCGTGCCCCTCTGTAGACCTGAAAAATCTATAAAGTGTAGGGAGGGCAACACAATTTTTTTAAATAACATTAGTACGGAAACGTAACAAAAAAGTGACACAAGGATTGGTTAAGTTTGCCTTGTACTTGATACACACTTTACGGAAGGAATATTACAATATTTATAAATCATAAATAAATCATTGCAATCTGGATCTGATATTTTTGTTAAGCATAGAGCACAATAATGTGTCAGAATAAACCCTGCAGTCATTTAGTTCAGGCAGGCAGAATTCAAGAAAGAGTTTAATGTGGAAAACTTAATTTTCCAATCATGAGTATTTTCCATACTTGCAAAACAACGCTGTGTTAATGTATGTTTAGGTATGAAATTGAACATTCTGGTTGCTCAATGTAAGAGCACTGATAAATTTTAGATTTGTTACCCATTAGTCAGAAAGGCTAACTTGACTACATTTCCCTTCAGTAACACCACTTGAAAGTTATGGTATGCATTGCCGAATATAATATGCTATATTGAAAACCTTTTTTAAAAACAAACTTTTACCACATAGGATCAAAGTACTCGTCAATACTGAATCAAATAAGCCCAAACTCGATGGGGTTGTGTCATTTTATTGCGGAGTTCCAATGGCCACCTTCCAGCTCCAGCATCAGATCAGCTCCATAATAATGCAGAATTTCAACTGAATCGGACACCGGGAAGTGGATCAAATTTAACTTGCAAGATTTGATTACAGACAAACATCAGAACAGGTGAAAGTAAATAAAAGCTTGTACAAAGTAAGTAGGATGTAATATAGCTAGTGCTGTATTTTTCTTACATAGACAGGATTGGTCGTTTAATATAACTATGTCAACGTAGCATTGTGAAAACCGTAATATTGTTATTAAACATAGTAACATAAAAAACTCTGTACTTTGTAAACTGCTCAATTTTTTTTTCACATTTATGGACTTTTTTTATAATATTAATGCAACCGAACCTAAAAAACCCTAACCTAACATTACCTACTTATCCTAATTTCATGCAGGCGGCCTTTTATTGGTAAATTTATAATTTTTCTATGCAAATTGTATGGGTGAAATGGTCCCAAATAAGTGGACTGATCACCCGCCTGTGCCTGACGGGCGTCCCCTCCATAGATAGAGAGATTTAAATTATAATATCGCGAGAGATTATAATTTAATTAGTGAAATTGTAATATTACGGTTATTACAATTTTCCGGTGACAACTACAAATATGGCTACTTGTTAAACAGCTGTTTCAAATTTTGATGTTTACCTGTATATGTTTATTGTCGTATTTCAGCTGGTCAACTCTCATTTTTGCCATGGATCTTTGGTTGATAGGAGTTTTAAAAACATATATATCCAATTTTTCGCAGTTACTGAAAATTTCAAGAGAGAAACTTAATTTACAGGTACCTGATACAATTTTACACACAAAAGTTTGAAATACCTTTGACTAAATGATTAGACACTGGCAAAAGTCATGTGTAAAATTAACTTACGCACTAATATTGTTAATTTTCATCTGTATTTCTTTTTCTATATCTTCAGTGTGTGTTGGGTCTTTTTCCATCTTGACAAACAAGTCCGTCGTTTCTTGCAATAACTGATTAGTTTGATGATAGAGTGTTTCCATTATGGAGTCAGCTTATGTACAGTCCAATAAAATCGTGAATTGGGATTTTAGGCACAATAATGAAGAATTAAAATAAAACTTTTACAGTGGAAACGATGTCGACTGTTGACGTTCATAAATGATAAGGGTTACCATACCACAATCAGTAAAACAAAAAGTAGCTAAATTTTAAAAAAAGTGTAATTTTGAAAAAAAAACTTTTGAAAATGCCACTGGGATCACTTTAAATAATTAAAAATCTCAAATAAAAATAAGAGCTGTTAAGTAGAAATAAAAAAACTCGTATTTTTAAAAGGGGTATGACTACTTTCATTCTTTTGGCCGCCATTTTGTCTTTATCGATTGTTTTTATTTTCATTTTATGAGAATAGCAGTTCCTACTTAATAGATGATGAAATGGTTTTAGTATTAAAGGTTTTTCCTAAAATTCAGTAAGAACCGGTCTTGTTCATCTAGAAGTTGCTAAAAGTACTTGTACTATACAGTTTCACGACGTCTCACTGCTTTACGATACGCCATTACTGAAATGGTGGCTGGCAGGTATGCAAAGCTTTGAATAAAAATAGTCGTACCCCTTTTTGTAAAAAAGTGGCAAATCGTAATCGATTCATTTAAAATATGCTTAGCTTAGATAAAAAGTAAGTAATCTTGCAACACCATTCACTTGACATTACAGCTGTCATTTTTGACGTGGAATTTAGTGTTGCCAATTGTTAGAGTGTGATTGTCACTGCTACTATGTCACTGATATAGGGAGAGATATACTTTGATCGCAAAAGAGAGAACGAAAACTTTTTAATTTAGACCTGAACATGATTTTAACATATTTTAGATTCAGCACCATAAATATATCAAATTCTTTTAGTTTCTTATATAAATTTGTATTTATCGGTACGCAAAAAAAAACAAAATTGTTACCAATGATACGAGCTACACCACACGGCAAACCGGTGCCTGTGCCCTGTGGTGCATGACTCACAGAACGAACGGACAAATGGAACAAAAGAACGAAATCGAATCACTCGCTATTTATTTCATTCATTCGATGCGATTAGGTTTCGACTTGACTTTCTCTTTTGTAATTTTATTATTGACAATTTTATAAAAATTGTGTGATTGTGCAGTGAATTATTTAAAAAAATATAGTACAGTGAAAATGGGTGACCGATGGCGAAAATGTATGACGCGAGTGCCCCATGCCACCCTCATAGCAACAATTATGTGCTGTTTGGGCGTGGGGGTGTTTTGTGGAACCATGTACCGAGGTTCCGCTCTTTCAATCCAAATGTTTGATGATGTTTTTCATTTCCGTCTCATATGGATTGAAGCGCTACAAATGATATTCATAGTAGGCAGTGCTTGTATGGCTGCCCTAGGATTTATGCTGCTCTGTCTAGGTTGTTTGACTACAGGAGCTACTAGGCAAAAAGTGTACAGAGCATGGCGAGCTCGTGTCGGTGGCAGAATATCTTGTGCTGTCTTTATGACAATAACTTACATATTGACATTTTTGTGGCTCCTACTACTTGGTTTCTTGGTCATCACTACTTTCCTGTTCACAATATTCTGGAAATTATGCTCGAAGCCGAAGAACATCGAACTGCAAACCTGTATTGACTTCACACAGTTTGATTTTATGTTTCCTTCTACAGTTAAACAAGAGGATTTGAGAATTTGTGAGGCACTTAAAATGAAATTATTCTGCAAAGATTATGTTGAGAAAGCAGAATTTATGTTTATATTGGCAATGGTATCTTGTATACTTGTCATATTGAGTTTGGTGCATTATTTGATGTGTTTATCGGCCAACTATGCACATATCAGGGACCACGAGAAATTCCAACAGTTGCAGGAGCTGCAGTATTTAACCAACCCGGACCTACACGCCTCCAAAGATCGCTTCTAGTATATGGCCCGCGCACCATTACTGCGCTCCCTTGAGGCCTCGACTAAAATGTGACATTATTTTTAAGATACGCACTTTAGTAAATAGATGTGTTCACTGATAAACTTTTTGTTATAAAGACTGATGACCAGTGAATATATCCAACGTGTATTTCAATAATTTAGGTACTTAGTATATTAAATCTTTGATGTTAACTTTTCACATATCTACATAACGCCAAATTGACTCAATTTTCAACAAATAAATATATTTATTTTAATCTATTTAAACCTATGAAGTTAAAACCACTGCCTGTAATTAATGCATTTGAACAATCTTTACATTCCTTAAATGTACCTAAAATAAGTTAAAGGAAGGTGCTTAACGTTAATATTGTTTTTCATTGTTCTTGGCATTGCATTGTTTTTTTGTTTTTTGCTTCTGACACTTGACTAATGCTGGACTATTGATTAGAGTACTGCTATTTTTTCTTAGACATATTATAACATCTATAATCAACCTATTGTAAAGAACCTATTATATGTATGTATAATGAATTATAAGAATTATATAAATCTTAATACAAAGTAAATGTTCAAAGTCTAGTACAATTTTATTGATCAGAATAAATGCATTTAGATAAGAACTAATGAATAAGTGACCCGCTTTTATTGTTTGTTCACAAACTATTGGAGACTGAATATTTTTGCTGTAGTCATGTTTTAATTAAATCACATCTTTGTACGAAAATTTACATTTAGTTAGTAACAAACTAATAAAGTTAAATATAAACTAATATGAATAACTACAATTATTACATTTCTGAGAAATTTCCACCAACATTTAAAATTTTACTTACTTGCTATTTATACATTTACGTACCTACTTATAAAAATTTTAAGACATTTTTACACATAAGCTATAAATTGTATGTAATTAATTAAGAAATAATTTTAATTGTTTTCTAGAAAACTTATTTAAGCATTAACATTAACCTGATAACGATATAATTAATCAAACATATTCAATTTACTGAAGTTACTCATAACTTAAAAAGCCTATCGAAGAGGATGCTTCTTCACATGAAAAATACATATTTTTAAAGAAATTATAATAAACATTAGAAACTTGTAGATATAATATAATTAGCCCCATGACCTTCCATTTCACATTTTTAATTTTAATTAGGACAACGACAATTTGATTTATTGTCAGTTTTTGTAATCATTCAGTATTTTTATGTATCCTATGTTTTCACATTCAAGAGCACATCAAGATAAATACTTTGGACTTTGTAGCATTCATTCTTATAATTATCATACCTACTGGGTAAAATCGCATGTGAGTCACGATCTGCTCTTGGGTGTCCCGCCTAACTAAGGCCTACTTTAATTAGTTGTATTACTTAATTTGTAATATATGATTATTAGAATTGGAGTAATTTTTATATTTAATAAATGTTCGTTTTTGTAGAATTATATTTTTTACCTTTGCTTGACGTAGGTAGGTATTTTGATATATGTACTTAGTTCCTAGGTATTTCCATGTAATTTTACAAAAGTAAAAATTGCGCAATAGAATAATAGTTTCAGCAAAGGCAATATATTCCGATTATTATTTTAAATAACACAATACATCATAAAATACATTTTCAAAAATACTTATTACTATTTGAAACACTTTTGCGGGGACACTATTTTTTTGCCTATTCGCAATTACAAATTTCAACGTTTAGATTTAGATATTAGTCTCAAGAAAACTGATAGATGTTCCTTGGATTTACTAAACGACCAAATTATAAGAAAAAATAAAATAAGTGCTTCAAAATCAGTGAACAATAATAAAGAGCAAATAAACACTTATTATTAACAAAATCGACAAATTAGGCTCAAATCCAGAAGACCATCTTGAGTTATCCCAACCCCGGGGCAGTTGTGCCCATCACACTCGCTGCGTTAAATACCTATAGACCACCTTTGCATCAGGACCCTTATTCTGCGCCATTAGAGTCGTAGATACCGACAGTTGTAAAGACTCAACGCATCTCTCTCTTGTCGGAGGCGATTCGATTGATCCAGAATACAGGGGCAGGAATGACCCGGAGCGAGAGTCAGTATAGGAAACAATAACTTAAAAAGTTTCACCTCTTAAAAAAAACAAAAATACTAGTTTAATCCTAGCGATCCCCTCACTATTTTAAAACGAATTAAAAAAATACAGAGTACCATAAACTTCAAAAAAAGATTTTACTACTACTCAAAAAAAGAAATACCTTATTTATTTTATTTGTTTCATTGCTTAGAGTGTATCAACTTGGAGCTTGGAAAAATAAATAGGCAGGTTTATTATTATACACGGTGATAAAAAACCTCCTAGCTATACCTATTCAATTTTTTTTTTCAGTGGGAATAGGTCATTTTTTGCCTAAACGTAGACATTACTCCTACACCAGGCACGCGAGGGGTGCGGGTAGCGCTCGGGGGGTGCACCTGATAGTGGAGTCTACGGTTAGGAAAAAAAAATTAGATGTTCTGTGAGTGATACTGGTTCAGGATTTTGAATACCTATAGCTAGGAGGTTTTTTTTCACTCTGTATAAGTAGGAAATAACATCAGGTTAATCATTTTCGCTACGAAAGCCGGCGGGCGCTATAACGAGCGAAATAAGGGCGACGTTAAGCGCCCGGAGGAACGTTTGTCGGTCCCGGCTGTTGTCGATTGACTACAGTCTTTAAAACCAAGTCAGAGGCCATTGTGCAGTTTGAAAACTCTGACACCAGGGTTAGCCAAGTTCGCCACACACTTGACTATACCTACACGATAAGAAGAAGAAGAAGGGCGACGTTACGGTCAACCTGTATGTATAGCTTGATGTGCTACCGTGGATTGTATAGTATGGTTAAGTGTGCCTTTAAAAATAACAACATACAGACAGCTATTACGTTTCTGTAAGGTTTTATTTATTTCTTATTGGAGTAACTAGGCAGAATATGAATCGTAACCGTAACTGAAAAAAACCTATTTGAGTTTCATATCTTAAAAAATACCTATGATTTTCGTTAAGTAGGGAAGCACGCACCTTTGAGTAACTCTCTACATAGCAAAAAATATTATTTTTTTACCCGGGAATGTTGGATGGGTCCCCATATTTATAAAGTTACAATTATTAATTACGCTTTGATTTTGTAATATTAATTAATTAGCGAAACTTTAGGACATGATTCTCCCCATGAAATTGAACAACTTTCCCCAAGGAACCTATATGTTTTTTTTTTTTTTAAATCTTTGACTTCCCATCAAAGAAAAATCATGAGAGGCTTTTTTGTGTCCATTTGCCCTACTGGACCGATTTCCAAAAATTGTTTCACCATGGATGCTACGTTTGTCCTGAGTAACATAGGCTACATAAACTGACATTTCACAGGTGGATTGCACACTTTTGACTCTAAAGTTCTGCATAAAATAAAACTCTGTATGTGTTGTAGTTTTTATTATACAGCATTTTTTTTTTTTTACCAGCCCATATACGTCCCCACCGAGGGGCTTGCTGGCTAAATTTCTCCAGTCACGCGCAAACAAACCGTCGTAGTGGCGATAGTACGATTGCACATAAAAATATATTTTGCTCATGGATGGAGAAAATTATGCTCTGAATGATGGCATAGGTGAAATCACTCCAGAGCTTTTGGGCTGGCTGGGCAAATGGACACACTTTTTTTTCATATTTCGACCTATGTGCCTTGGAGGAAGTTGTTTAGTTTCGTAGGCTGATTGACGTCCTCGATTTTTGCTTACTAATTCAAAGTCACCCATATGTCACAATCCTTACAAGTTTTCCCCTTTTTTGCCACAGGCTTTTAACTCGGCCTTTATAATTATAATTCAGCAACATTCAAAACCTGATGTCCTTTGAGGAAGTCTTAACTTAGAAGAGCCAAGAACTGCTCACAATGCAGCCTGGAGTTGACATGTTGTTTTCCGTCTTATGCTTTGGAAATAAGAACGGTGCGAAGCCCAAGAAATCAAGCTTTACGTGTTCTTGAATGTTCAACTTAGAGATGCAAGAATGAATGGGGTCAATCCCAATTAGACCCCATTAGATCACGATCTCGTGGCGCGAACGTGAGGTGATGTTTGATTACTCGCGAGTACTAAGTTTATTACTAGATTAGGTATGTTACTTTTGTTTCAAATATATTGGGTTGGGTGACTAAAAATTAGTTGGCAAAAATTATAAGGCTGAATTTAGTTTAGCCCACTGAACTAAATTCTCCAAAAACATGGATCGAAATATAAATAAAATGCCTGTGCATACATCTTGTGCGATCAACTGATTGCCTTATGAATGTGAAGTCAACCTTTTTAAAAAAAAAATCGTGTACTTGGAGAAACAGTTTTATGAGGGCAATCACCCCCTAAAGTTTCGCTAACTAATTTGAAGTCACCCCTAAATTGGGTGACGTTAAATAACTTACTAAACTAAACAACTTTCCTCAGGTAGGAAACATAAATTGTAATATTAATAAAATAAGCTGTTCAATATAATATTTTCAATTTGTTAAATACTTTCTCCATGCATACACGCCCTTTCGGGGTTGGCAGAACGTCATATGTTTAGGTAATCTTTTCTGCTTTAAAATGAAATCTCTAATCGAATACACTTGCATCTTAATAGAGCGGTGCGGGCGCGGATTTGGTGTACATTACGTAGCGCAGAAGTAGGTAAATTAAAAAATTCAAAAAATACTAGTCATTAGTTACAGGAATATTCTACCATTTTAATATTTGCTAAGATGTAGGTACCTTACAGGGTTAAAAGTTTTTAGCTTTTCTGGTTTAATCGACATCAGCCCAAACGTAAAAAATAGAAGATCCACGAAAACTGTGATTCATTTGCTTATGTTTCATATTTAGTTTCTCCCCTTTTCCACTCGAAAAGTGGACAACATCAAGAAAAATCTATCTAGCTTCTTCACAAAATGATTGTAACTGAAGGTATAAACCAAAACGCAGCAATGTACCTGCACTCGAAATAGTTCATCGGTTAACGGTGGTAGCCCCCATGGTTTATTTATATCTACTCGTAATAACGTAACAAAGTACGTACTTACTTCATATTGTAAGTCAGTGGTTACATTGTATTATTGACTTATATTCTATTACAGTATGCTCTTTGTGTGAACTTGCGCAAACTCTTTGCAAAATGATTTTACCTCCTATTTCCCTTTATTACATAGCATGAAAGAATAACTTTACTTAAATAGGCTATGTCAACTATCAATAAAGTGTTACATTAGTTGATTCATCTTGTAAATGAATCACGATATCTAACCACTCAATGTTGACTCTATAAGTAGATAGATATATACACAAGGTAATCCCAATGAATGAATTCTTCCATACACTCACGCATATACTTAATCCCTCTGGCTTCTATAGTATGCCTGGGAAGAGCTGGCAGCTGACACATACAAGTTTTTCTTTGACTCCCAGTCCAGCGTGAAAGTTAGAATTCTGAGAATTCTGCATTGCGCTAAAAGTTGGTTTTGAGTACCTACGCGGATTCGGAATATCATTGATCTTAGAACACTGTGGTTACTGTCTCGTCCTGAGTCATATTAGTTAAACTTGTTTAATTTATGCAGTTTTTTTGTAACTCTAACGGATATCCTCTTTTGAATGCTTCTTATTCTACTTTCCCCTTTTTAAATCATTTCTGCTGTTTTCTTCAAAATTCTTAAAAACCGTTATAACAAGAAAGCAAAGCAATGTGAATTTGTTATTTTTGCATGTCAATACTTTTCTGTAATCTTGCAACTTTACTACCTATGAGTAGATGGTATCATGTATCAATTTAAATATCTATGTAAGTACCTAGATTCTAGGAGGTATATAAATATATCTTATACATACGAATGACTGTATCAAGCGTTACCTATGTGATTAGCATCACAATAAAAGCCTTTAAAGTAAGTACCTTCTATCAAGCTAGGTCTTGTCCTTTGTTCTGAGTAAATACACAAATAAATGCGACTATTTTCCTGCACCCGTATTCTACATTGGAATTGGATATTCGACAAGACTATCTTAATAACTCAAGAGAGGGATGCACTGATATTTTCCGAAAATCGGTGTCAAATCGAATGGTCTAGAATACACGGGTGCAGATCGGGAATGCACGCGGTAATGCGCGTGCGCAAAAGCAAGTTTGTAGAACTTGTTCTCATGTTTAGGTCTCACTAAGACTGTCAGTGACCCGACCATGACAGAGAAATGAAGGTCCAAACCGGCACTCTACCACGTAAAGGAAGTCGATTTCGATCGATCGCAAATTCGTTATACATTGTTTCTGCACAAAATGAATTTAACTGGAGATGTAAGCAAAACACAGCAATGTATAACCAATCAACATCGGTGAAAGGAAATCAACACCATCTTTGGTAGGCGCTCCGGTGCCGGCTTCCCCCACCTCCGTCGTCGGCACGTATCTTGAATCTTGATATTGACCTTTAAAGACTTTCCGTCTGCACCACAAGGTGTGGGTTGAATACGCAAACCTATCAAAATATTTTCGGAAGTGTTCAACAATACATGTGATAAACAATTATTTCGTATTCCAGTTGACCCCTAACTTGTCCTTTAAAATGGTGAATTTACTTGAGATCTCTGAACCTTTCTTCCGGTTGGTATTTTGTGCAATTTTAAATTGTTAATTATTTAATTGTTCGTTAACTGTGTTAATGCAAGTTTTAATTACAGTATATTAATAGATTTTTTAATGTAGGTTTGAGATGTCCATTTAATTTGGTGAACTTATAATAGCGTAGACAACTAATTTGATTTAAATAAAATACTGACTTCAAAAATAAAAAAGCATTACTAAAAAGCTAAAAATTAAGACCATATTATAATATGTGCTAGGTGCGGACATACGTATAGCCTATCAAACTTATTTGTCAGTTTATTGACTTTTCCATTATAAGTGTAAATAATGGTTTTATTTATAGATCCGAACTTCGTGGAAATGGGACCACCTCAGAATTAAACTCCTTCGAACCAAAAAATAATTTTGAAAATCGGTCTGGTCCACAAATGGCAGAGAAATCGGTGAATAACATTAAAAAAAACATAGAACCTCCTCCTTTTTTGAAGTCGGCTAATAACCAAAGGTCCAAAATGCAAATAGGTCCAAGAGTTTGCCTTTGATTTGCGACCCCAATGACGTAGATGAAAAAAAAACTTGTTGCTCAGGTTATTTATGTGTCTCAACGCAAAGTTGTTTGCAAAATTGATCCTTAAATCGTTGCTTTTAATGATTGATTTCACGTGAAGGATTGGATTGGTTTTTGTTGTAGGTAAATACAAGCTTTTGTTTATCAATGTTTCGCTAGGCGAATGGTAGGGCGAGGTAGACTAGGTTTAATCATAAACATTACAGTAGTATTGAGTGATACATTGCGTCTTATGTACGCACCACCAATGCAATGGTAAGTGGTTTTATTGAATGTATAATTTTTATAATGATTAAAAGCTCTGATGATGTACGCAAACACACTAACCCAGATTAGAAACAGAGTTCATAACGAACAGGAAACTTCTATTACCATTATTTTAGACTAACTTTCCACCCGGGGCTTCGTTCGAGTGGGAATCTCGGGAATGAATTTTATACATAAAGCCTCCTCTCTAATCACTCCGTCGATTGGTGAAAAAGGTATGAAAATCCGTTCAGTAGTTTTTGAGTTTATCGCGTTCAGACAGATGGACAGCAGCGGCCGGGATAGACTGTTTTATAATGTAGTATAATATGATATGGTACTTCTTAACGTAAAATAAGAACATTACAAAGTCCAATGTTTGCTTGACGTGAGCTTAATGGTACAAAGTTGTGTGGCAAGCCCCTGTATCCACTCGAGTTCTTTGTCCTTCAGAAGTCCTCCAGTGTTAATGGTCAAATTATAATTTTATTGTATGGCAAAGATAAAATTAGATAAAATAGAATAGAATAGAAAATAGGTTTATTTCCACACCACAAATTCAAAACAAGTAAAATAAGTTTAAAGGTAAGTACCTCACATTTTTACATTATTTGTGGAGGGCTGATGCCTAAACTAGGTAATCAAACCTGTACTAGGTAATCAAAATATTAGTATTGTTCTTTTTTCCACTAAATGAGTTAAAGAAATCCGAAAGTAAGATCTTAACATAATTCAAACAAAAAACTCAAAAAAAGCTTTATTTCATAGAACATGCAGAATGTTACTTAAATTAAGTCAAAATAGTGAATTGCATTTAGCATTTTTAACTTTAGGATTGCTTAATATTTTTACTTTTTTGTTACAAATGTTACTGGTAAGTTATAAATATTTTTTCATTTTTTTTGTTTTTCAATTAGTTTCTTTTTTATTATGTACTATGTGGGAATATGGTGAAATCCTTCCTTGTTCCTTGCCTACGTTATAAAGGAACCCTTGTGCTAAATTTCAGCTTTCTAGGTCCAAGGGTCTGGGCGAGGCGTTGATGAATCAGTGGGTGAGTCGGGACCCTGCATTTAAGACAAGTAAAACTTGATTTTTTCATTGGCTCTTCCCCAAAATAATAATGTCTTTCTCTACATTTATTATTTCCACTAACTTATTTTTCCCATGTCAATGATTATTTCTAATGAAATTTACAGCAGGACTTTGTTTTCTATTGGTACTTTGTTTATCAAGCATTAACAAGCAGGCGTCGTATCAAGCCTAGACCTTCGTAAATCGGTTTAAGGGCATGGCCTAGTTAGCCGCATTTTATATTACGTCTAGTCCTTTTATCCTTGTTTGGTTTACTTATGCTCATTTATGTCTAAATTATTATTTACTATCTTTGTCCCGCGGCTTCGCTCGCGGAAGGAACTATTTTAGACACCCATTTCATTATTGACCCCTTAGGAGATGATTTCCGAAAAATCGCGAAATACGTGTCCTTTTATTTGCTTCAAGGTGGATACCTTGACGAAGTTTCGAGTCAAATCGTTCAAAAAAATTGTTTTCTCCATACAAACTTTGAACCTCCATTTCACCCCTTTAGGGGTGGATGGATTTAAAAAAAATCTTTCTTAGTGCTTGCCTACGTCATAAAAGACACCTTTTAGCCAAATTTCAGCTTTCTAAGTTTGAGGGTTTAGGCTGGGCGTTGATGAGTCAGTGAATCAGGACCACTGATTTTACATATAAGATATAAGAAGATAAACACTATTCTTGAGCCTATACATTATTCCTACAGTTTAATGTAGTAAGTACTTAATCGCTGTTGCTTACGATACTGGTCGATAAAAATTTTCTGATAGCTATATTTCTGGACATCCTGCATTTATGCAAATTGATCTCTCCGACCTCGAACCAAAAAGTGAACAAAAAACTTTTGATTTGACGCACAAAAATTTAAAAACTTCTTGGCCAGTTCAAAAAAAGTATAAATTATTTGGTGGTATTTCAATTATTTCTGTCTATAATTATTTGTTACTAATGACTGCCGTCATAAAGTTATTATGTTCGCCATTAGAAAAGCGATAAAAAATTTGCAACATTTCTTATTTACTTTTAAAGGTATTTAACCTTTTCATCGCCAACGTCTGATATATCAGACAATTTTTTTTTTACTTTAATATCATTCACCAAGCGTTCGCCATACGCCACGACATTAAAAAAAATATTTTTTTTGATGTCGTGGCGTGTGGTGGGCGTTTTTGACGAAAACTCTTGGCGCTAAAAGGGTTAAATCCTATCCTTTTTATCCCCGACAGAAAAAGAGGGGTGTTATAATTTTGACGAGTGTCTCTGTGTGGACATCTAGTGGCATCGTAGATGGACCGATTTTAATGCGGTTTTTTGTTTGTTTGAAATCTGACATAATCCAAATTGGTTTAGCTGTTTAAAAGTTATAAGCGATGAATGTCGGGGGTAATAAAATTTTTTTAGAGTTATTGATCAGTATTTTAATTTTTATTTTAAATCGAAATCTCAACATGTCACGACTATGCGAGAATTAGAGATCGTTAAATATTGTAGCTTGAATGTAGGTCCCTTTACGAATCATTCAAAAACTTTTACTTTACTAAGTCTTGCTCATTCGAATTAAGGAAATCTCAACTTCAACATCATTTCAGTCAATACGAAGTTTTACAAACAAATATACTTTGCGCGGATATACTTTCACATCTTATGGAAAATCTTAAAAGTGAAACAATAGATAAACGTCAGAGGTGATGATGGTGATTCAGTTTCTTCTCCGTATTTACAATACGCACATTAGGGTTGTGTGACGCGAGTAAAGGTTGTAAAGGCGCCTTGAGTTTTGATCCGACTTTTGACGTCAGAGTTCCGCAAAACCTGTACGGATATTTCCAATCACCTTTTTGTCAAAAGTTTCTTACATGTTTTCGTCAGTTTTTTTGTACGCAAGAATCAAAAGACTCGCTCGGCAAGTTTTTGTGAACTACTTAATCTATAGCTATGACGTCTAGAGCTTCATTCTATTCTATCAGTTAAGGAATATTTCAGGTCGCTGGTAGTTTTTATGACTGGATATAATACTTATGTATGCGAATATAGTATTTTGACTTTTGAGCCTGTTCGAGGCTTTTAAAAAGGTACTCATTGAGTTTGTAAACTTATAAAGATGTTATTTCACTATCCGTACTTAACACTTTCAACTTTAGTATACAGTCAAACTAAATTACTGAATATACATCAAATGTATTCATACTGCATGTGTATTCTTGCGAGAAAAATATTAAGAAAATCAATTTACACGTCAATCTCTCTCATCCAGAACGGGCAAGTATCTAACCGCTCCACGAGACGGGCAAGTTACATTGTTCTACCAAAACCTCGAACTAACTACGGAAAACGAATGTTGACTTACGAGGGTGCACAACTTTTTAACTTACTACCTTCGGAAATAAAAAACATTGAGTCTTCTAATGAATTTAAGCGAAAATTATTACAGTACATAATTAATTAATTAGTGTCTTGGTGTTTTGGAGGGATGGTCGTGGTGGGCCGGTAAATTAGCAATATTTTGATAGCTTTAAATGTAAATTTACTGGATTAATTCGATACTGTTTCTGTGCTGGTGGACTACCAGAATCACATATTATGTTTAAAATTCTTCTCATGTAAGTGACTATTTGTTTATGTCTTAAATGAGAATAAAGTATCTTTAAACCTAAACCTAAACAGTTTCACTACCGCCACTTATTCAAAAGAGAAAAAAAAGAGATAGAGTAAGAAAAGGGATAGGACCCTTTTACAATTCGAACGGAATGTAACGGTACGGCGAAATTGTATTACCACTGCCCCTATGTTACTATATAGGGAGGCTTCTTCTTCTTCTTATCTTGTAGGTATATTCAAGTATGTGGCAAACTTGGCTAGAAGCTGGGAATTATAGGAAAAGCCCCATCGAGTTAATGTTAACGTGTAAACAAGAACGGCAATTCATTTAAAGGAGCTCTAACTTTAATGAACGTTTCTACAACTGAGCGAATGCTTAGCAAGTCGTATGGCTTTCAAAATACTCGAATGGGAATAATCACTCTTATATTAAGTTCAAATCAGCTGTTGACAATCCAATCTAAAATTTTTATATAAATTATACGACACTTATCTTTAGAAGACAGGGGTGTTTTCATTTCGTCACCAATTATCTACATCCTATAACAATTAATAAGCTATAAGGTCAACTTCAGCGATTACATTTATTTGTAAAATATAGTAAACAATTGAGTAGTAACTGATAAATATTAAAATCTACTTACAGTTTGATGGGTTAACTAAATAAAGTTATCTTTACCTACCGATATCCTGATACTAACGACACGTGTATAGACTTATTTGAAGTTACATAAGAATTCCCTTGATAATGTTGAGGTATCAAAAAGTTTTAAAAATAGATAACAATGAAAAAACCTTGATAAAGAGTAAATTGTTGAATGAGAGGTAAATGTAACCGATTACCGACGAGGGTGGTGTTATGTTTAAAAGCACCAGAGATTGCCGGAATCACACTTTTTCTCAAGTGATACACAGTACTTTAAGTTTCACCTACTAGGAAATTAAGGCATTAATTATTTAAGTAAATCGTAGAAAGGACAAAAAAATTAAAAACAAAAATTCCGTTTTTTTTTAGTGTTATTATTAGCAGTCACAGACTTTCTGTCCGTGCCCTTGTCTAGATTAAGTTTTCTTGTTCATATTTATTTTTTTATTTATATTATTAATATTTATTTTTTTATTTATTTATTTTTACTTTGTGCGATGGATCTCTATTTCCACCTGCGACTTTCTTCTCATGGAAACATTAGCCTTTGCCACCTTCCACACTCTCACCTCTGAAAAAAGATAAATAAATAAAAACCCAATTTTAAAATTTTATAATATAGTAAGTGGTGAGCATTTGTCTAGCACAAAATAAATCTATTTTTAGGAGTTTAGTACATTATACGGAATTTGTAACTTGAACTTTAGCTCAAAGTACAGTTACATGCGCACGGCTTGTAGTATGGATTTTGTACCGCCCGTGCCCGATACAAGATATTATCCGGCAAGATTGGCTTTTAATTATACCAATTCAACAACTATTTTTTTTGTCCTTTTGCACACTAATTTGGGAAGCTGCGTCATATCTTTTCGTGGCCACTCCCGCAGTGTCTAAAGACCAAGGTCTTTAATCAATGCGTCCTACCAGTCACGACCTATGGAGCCGAAACGTGGAACATGACAGTGAGGTTGGCGCACCGATTGCACGTCGCTCAGCGAGCAATGGAGCGCTCCATGCTCGGGATCTCGCTAAGGGATAGAATCCGAAACGAGGTCATCCGACGGAAAACCGGAGTGATGGATATTATCCAAAAGTGTAGCAAGCTGAAGTGGCAGTGGGCTGGCCATATCTTTCGCTGAACCGACGAGCCTTGGAGTAGACAGGTTCTCGAATGGAAACCACGTCTTGGCAAACGTAGTGTAGGACGCCCCGCAGCCAGATGGTCAGATAACCTAAAGAAGATAGCGGGTAGTTGTTGGTTGCAAAATGCGGAGGATCGTGCAAAGTGGCGCACCTTGGGGGAGGCCTATGTTCAGCAGAGACTGCAATAGGCTGATATGATGATGCACACTAATGCTTAGCCAAAGTTAAAAGTACCTCAAATCGCTCTACATAGAAAAGCGTATATAGGCGGCCGCGGCCCCTGTTCCAGGCAACCTTGAAGGCCTACTTCTGTTGCAGACAATACATAAAATAATATGATACAGGTAAAATGCAATTTTATTTAATATATTAGGATAGTAACACTACAGATAATAAACAAAAAAATTATGAACTATAAAGTACATTTCTGATCTAGGCTATATAATCCAAGGCGTGTACGAATGACATACGAATTTGAGATGCAAGCGCACTAGCAAAACAAATAAACGAATTATCTCCCAAAATGAGAAGGAAGAAGACAATGAAAATTAAACTGATAACTAAAAAAAACAACGGGTTGCACTCCGGGACTGCCGGCAGAAGTGAAAACGTTGTGCATTAATATGGAAATAAAACAAAATACACAGAAACAATCCATTATTCTCCCAGGATTCGAACCCTCGACCTGTTGCTTACAATCTGGCAACTTTTCCACTCGACCAACCTGTCTACCAAAGAGAATATAAACACTCTGTCTACTTTTAATCCAGTAAAATAGTCTATCGGTATTTGTCTATAAGTATGTAGGTATTTGCGCACTATGTGCGAATAATCGTTGACATCGTTGACATCTGTCACAGAGATAATTTTACCATAGGGTTTCCGGGTTTCCACCCATACTTCAAAGTACACAACGCTGCTAAAGAAGTTTTCACTTCATTAAAGGTGGCAACCCTATCCTACGCATTTTAGATCAGGGTCACGTGACATCTGACTTTCCCCATACTAAAAGTGCTCAACGCCGCTAATTTTCACTTCAAAAATAGCTTGAATTTAATGCAAAGTTAGGAACGTCAATGCTCCGAGCCGGAAATGCATTAGACTTTATTTGTTAATTTTAATCTACTTTTGTTCTGTGTATATATTGTTTTATTTCATAATTATTTCTCATAATAAAAACCACTATTTATGATTAAAAACCCCCTAAAATTATATATACAAATTCGAACAGAAAAGTGCTTTAACATCCTAAGTTTGAATATTCCTTATGTGTTGTAGAACGCTAAAGTCTATTTTAGTTTCCAACTTCAAATTGACAATTTCAAATCAAAATTCAAAAGAACTTGATAAGGCACTTTTCTGTTTGACCATACAAGTATCCATGGAAATATATCAAATCGGATATGAATGTCACTTTGTAAATTACTTCTTTACTCTATTACTTACAGAATAAAGCCTTACACCCTTCGTAATTCTCATATTAAATATTATCTTCATAAAAAAGTTATGTCAAACCATTATTTACTGATTATCACGCCCGTTACGGTCTGTTGTAACATTCTTATCACTTTCAATTTATATTTAACGTTGTGGTCCAGCACTGACAATGTGCTTTATCATCACGAGATATTTCCTTACAACATGTACCTATCGTCAGTCGCATTCATTATCATTAGTTACTCATCACTATCGTTAAACGGTTTTTATTTTATTAAATACTTTTTATTGTGTAATCAAATCAAGAATTAAGTAAACTCAGAATTTATATTATCTTCTGTTGATAGCACCGTATAAAAAGTTTGTTCTTTGCTTCCTTACTTCTATGGATAGCACTTAATACTTCTTACCCTAAGTTAGTTACTGTTATAAAACCAGGATCACATCGCTAAATAAAAAGCTGTAGAAAGGGACATAAATTGTTTAAATAAATAATAACAAGAGTTAAGTTAGTCTCTAATAATAAATGTGATGCAGTCGTTACGTAGAGCTCCATTAACATGGTAATTAATGCAATCACGAAATGTCTAATTTCAATACGAATGACAGTTTACATGTCACCGCCAATCGAAGGGACACGTTTTCAGTGAAGAGTGTTTTTAGTACAAAAGCTATGTGTGATCAATATGTGTGAACGTGTGAGTAGTTTTCTTAAATAAAAACAAAGATGCAGAGACCCGTAAGGTGGAAATCCGTGGTGTGACTGCCGTGAGACGATCGACTCGCTAATTCAGTCATTTGTGTACCTCCGCGACGCCCGTGTCTTGTCTACCCAACCGAGGTATGTGCGCTCCAAACAATCGATATTTAATTATGATTTAACGATTTCCAGTTTCTACCTCAAACCAAACAGTGCGATGTCGAAATTATTAACTAATTTAAAAACAACTAACGATAGACAGAAGTTATCACGGAACCTCGTTTTGATAAAAATTTAGTAATAGATCAGCTGTCATCCGTGACCGAACGCTCTATTGTGCTTAATTTATTAACATATTAGTATTACTCGACTCATTCGTTTATTGTGATAAACAGTTGTTAGTAATTATGGAACAATAGTGTTTGTAATACAAGAAAAATTGGTATTAAGACACAATGTCGCTCATAAGGCGATTGTCGTTTAAGAGGAAGCTTCAGTCGGGGTCTGAAGAGAAGTTGGCTCGGGTGGATTCAGTTGAAACCGATGAGTGTAAGCTGAACGGCGAAGTAGCTGTTGTAAGTGAACCAATCTCGGAAGCTGTCCCATTACAGTCAGTGTCGGAACATGATGAAATTGTCGCGAACGGACAAACAGTGGTCGAGATTGTATCGCAACCTCCTGAATCTGAAATTGTGGAGTCGGAGAGCAATTTTGTTGGAAACAGTACCGACAATACGAAACTGCCTATTGGTAACGGCCACACTCAGCAAGACTCTGAAAAGAGATCGTAAGTACCAACTGCTAACTCGCCGATATTATCAGGATGTATAATACATTTTTTTGAAATAGTTTTCATTTAAAAGTTACATTTTTAAGTATTGTTTTGCCGTTTTATATTATAATTCGTTTAAAATTATTTATGAAAAAACACTGTTTTCATTATTATATTAAAATGGAGGGGTTGTTGTTGCTTATAAAATAATGTTGTTTAATAAACTATCCTAAGAGTTGTCGTAAGATTTCGCTGTTCAGTGGTAAGGCTGCCTTTGCATGGGTTTCTATATCTATCTACCCTTTTTTTGACCATTTGAAGTGTCTGGTACATTTTGTACCTACTATAGTAATTTAGTTTATGTTAAGGACATAAATAATTAGTTACATTGTTTTAAAAAGGTTAGCGTCGTCGCCTAGATTTAAAATCGTATGATTCACTTTTTCGTACAAGGTCTTCCAACAATTTTTCGTAAAGAAATATAGGTGTTTTAAATGACATTGCACGAAATCAATAAATACAGACCTAGTAGGTTATTTGACCGACAAGGGTTTCGTAGCTAACAAAATATTAAACATTCAAACGTGAAATTGGATATTATAGAGCAAGAAAGTTGTGTAAAATTTTCAGCAGACAACAAATACATAGTCCTCATTATAAGTAATAGTCTTATTTTTACCACCTTTTGAATCCTAAATTAGAAACTGATCCTCATTCAATTATAAAGTCTATGGAGATATAAATATATATTTGTAATATACTTTTAGTGCATAAATAGTCAACTTATTTATAATTATTATTTAATTAATAGTTGCGCCTTACCCGCATTTTAATCTATAACTCCTATACCATAAGGTTACCTGGAAGAAATTGCTGTTAAGCAATAAGGCCGCCTATTTGTATACATTATATAAAATTCGCTGTATAAACATATTCTGTAATCCTATGTGTGCAATAAAGAATATTGTATTGTATTGTAAGTAATCTATGGGTGAAAACTTTATTTTTATTTTTATTATTATTGGTTTTGCTCTTGACCACAATTTGCTTCAAAAGCTGTAGCTCTGTCTTTAATAATATGAACAACATTACAATAATTAGTTCGCTAGCCAAAACAGGTCTACTTTACATTTCTTCTTCATATATTATTTCCCCAATCATACTTTAATTTACTCAAAATTGTCATCTTTATATCTTTTTCTTATAGTTTTAATTAAATTTATGGAATTTACACTTTAGCGTGACCTTTATTTTTTTCTGGTATGCTTTGTCGTATATCTTACTGATACTATAACGGCCTTACTAATATATATGTATATATATATGAAAAACAGTGTTTGTACATGATATATGCATGGTATAATTTATTATTAGTGAGATCGTATCAATGTAAAAGTGGATTTGTTTGTTTATTCTTCCATCACATTGAAACGAAGTATAGAATTGAAGTGATTATGAATAGGATAGTTGGACGGCTGGAGATATAGTATAAGTGACCAATCTATGGGTTGGAGTGTCATTTTGAATAAGACGACTTTGGAGAGTGTTTTCAGGAGAAGCGAGCTCATCCCGCCTCTCCCTGCGTCTGTATTTCTGATTTCATACAACCCGACTATATTTAAAGTTCGAGTGAAAAGAATTTTTCTGAGTGGGGCGCTATATTCTTGCTCACATCTTTGTCCTGACCTAGATTGGGGTCAAAAGAGAATCCATTCTTTAAAAAAACATAGGCTCTACTTTTACTCGAAATTGTGGGCGCGAAGCTAGTTGAGAAAAAACTTATTTTCTTATCTCAAAGTGAATTTAATATTCCTCTTGGGTAATCGATTTTCGCCGAATTGTAAAGGTATAATTCAACCAATAAGGAACTCGTCGGCCGACAGCCACAAGGTCAGAAACTTCCACTTTGCAAACTAGTTGGGTAAATACGTAAGAGTCATCAATTGGCTTAACCCGACAGAAATGTCTCCTTGCTTCGTTAATATCATTTTCACTCCTATGGTCAGGGTCAGTTTTTTTTTTTTTTCATTTCATTTATTTCTTATTTGTTGAAACATTTGAAATATAAAACCTGTATAGGTACATAGTTGTAGTAAAGGTGGGTTTAAAGATACGTGGGTCCCATTTTAGTCAATAAACTATTTATTTACTATTTATTTATACCGAGTACTTATTTAAAGCGATTCCTTAACTTATTTTATCCTTGAGCGCTTTGGAAGTAGTTCTCTAATCCCGTGGGATTTTTGGACCGTAGCGAATTGAAAAACCACAGGTTAAATCCTACCCAAAACCGGAAATTTCAACCCTTGGTGGGTTGAAATTTGGTAAATAACATGGTGGTAAATTACATTCTATTAAATACTAGCTTTCCGCCTGCAGCTCCGCCCGCGTGGACTTTAGGTTATATCGTGCCCGGTGTGGAATACAATGAAATATATGTCCTTTCTCAAGGTCTAATCTATCTCTGTACCAAATTTCATCAAAATCAGTTCAGTATTTTAGTCGTGAAAGCGTGACAGACAGACAGTTACTTTCGCATGTATAATATTAGTAGGGATACAGTCATACTTCCTGAAGATCTACATTTCCGTTTCTTGAATATGTATGCTTCCCCGCAGTTCATTTTAATCGAAGAAATTTAAATGTTGCTCTCAATTTGGACAATGGAAAAATATGGAAATGCTTGCGACCCAGTTTCCACAAAAATAAAGCATCTTGATACTTGATACATATTAAATAGAACGAATCAAAGTTCGTTCACTTCCTTGGGTCAATTATGTGCTACATTGCCCAACGTCCAATACTTGCATTTGAATACAAAGAGGACCTGTGACATGCGATATCGCAACTATCTAGATCGAGAGCGCGAGAGCAATCAACAATATTTAATTATAGAATAGTGTAACGTTTAATTGTATTTACCGGGTAGACTATGTATGTATTCATCAGTGTTTGTTTGCTGCCTCACTCAAGAGGTAAAAGAGTAACATAGAGTACGCTATCTACTTCCGCGGGTTTAACCATGAATTAATCTGTAAGTATATAAAATTAATCTAGTTTTATCTTGTAATAAGTACCATATGTACTTACTAAAAAAAATTTAGAAACGAAAAATTCGATCGGTCTGATAGTTCATGCGCGTTGATGTCTTTTGTTCTGCAATCAACTTTTTTAGTGTCTTGCAACTTAACAAGTGTTCGTCGATATTTATTATAAAAATAATCCAATACAATATACTTTATTGCACAATAACCAGTTTTTATTTACTTTCTTCTGTGTCGTGTTCACCATTTATTTTTCGTAGCTTGCAGTCTAGAGATATATTGGGTAACTTTAAATTAGTCAGCGAAAATTAAGAAATCAGCCCACTGAGCTGAAGAACTTTAACCAAGAAACAGGTGGAAACATTAAAAATGTTAAGAAACTATTACCAATAACAAAAAAACAAAAAAATATTTTAAAAAAGCCCCCCTCTCCATACAATATATGCCTCAGTATGAGAAGACGAATTTTTTAACTAGAATTTCCTATAGGTTCCTTGGAAAAAGTTTAAAATCACCGTCTAAAGTCACTCCCCCATATTTGTATCTAAGGAACAATATACATATAATTTCCCACGACTCCACCACGTGCTAAGTGCACATGCAAAAGTATACAAAAAACAAATGGTATAAAAATAATATTGTCTTTGTTTCACCGTTAGTACACTGACTCATTCATAAATACACCACAAGAATTACACACTTATGCTTACGTAGATTAAAGTCATTAGCTTTCTGGTAACTCAATTAATTAATTAATTTGTGCATAATGAATCATTATTACGAGAAAAATCTAGAAAAAATAGTTAGATATTAATTACTTAATTTGAATTCAGTATATTTTTTCTTATTTCACACTGTATGTTGAAAATTCAATGTAATGAAAACATAAATACAGAGAACCGCGGAATCAAGTTCCTCCAATTTCATTGCAAAACTATTGTTATTGTAACAACTCAGAGCGCAAGCAAGTAGTAGATAACTTGATGTGCAGCCGCCTGTACATCCTTCACGATAGAGCAAGCTACTTGAACTCTGCTCTATGTATGAATCAGATTTGAATATCTCAAGGAGCGCCATTGTATGAAAATATATCCGCCGTGTTGTACGATTTTCAATTTTCATTAAATAGAAGAAGTATCTATATTAAAATGAGACATTCACACCGGAAGGTGAATAATTTAATTGTTTCTAGCTTTCCATATTTCGTAGTAAAAATTGCAGTGGGCTTATGGACCAAAAAATCCAAAGCACACCAAAAAACATAATTATAATAACAAAAACACCGCTTACCAAGAAGTCTACAATATTTGATGTGTATATGTGTGTGTGAATTAATGTGTTTATATAATACCTGCTCGTCAATGCCATATTACGTGTCATGCAAATCTAATCTAAAGTAAGTCAACCCCCACGGTCTAGTAGGGTCATAATATTGAACTGAATTTCATTATGACCCGCCGGGCTATTATGAGATTTGAATTTGGAATGCAATCGACATAGAGTTATATGACCTCCTTGCAACCCATGACCTTATGTCAAAATTAGCATGAAAACTTATCAAAGAAACCTGCACCAAGAAGATATTCGAAAATCGAACTGACTTACCGAATAAAAAAGAAAAGTGACGCTAAAGTGCAAATCGCTCGCTATGTTGTTTTCCCAGTTTCAATTTCAAGAAAAATGTCAAGTAAAAGTGATGATGACAGTGATCTGACTCCGGAGTGCATACAATCCGAAGCCTCTGGCATTATTAGAAACTTACTAATTGTTTCTAATTGTATTACTTTTTGTTGCCTCGCAGTGGTTATATAAAGTAGAGTATGCAACGACGAGGGGATAAAGGTATATTTTTCTTAGGCGATCTTGAACCCCTCGAACTCAGGATTCTAGCCTTAACTCTCTCGCTTCGCTCGTGAGTTAACCCTACAACCCCTCCCCCTGACAAAATACACTGCTTAATCCCCATGTTGCATAATCTACTATACTTACACGTGTGTTTCATTCTATTCTATAATAGCAGCAGCAATTTTATGAGGATTGTTCTACAGTTGTTATTAGAATAAATCAATCAAACTCACCTCTAGAGTTAATAAAAAAAAATTGCACAGACTTTGAATCCGGATTCAAAGAAAAAGGTAAAAGGTTGAAACTGGTTTATTGTTATAAAGGGCTCAATGTAAAGGTACATTAATATTTATAATGTTACATTTATCCTTGTCCTTTGTGGATTTAATTTAACATCAAGTAAGTAGTTTTTCTTCTTCTTATTGTGTAGGCATAGTCAAATAAGTACCTATTTGTGGCTAACTTGACTATGACTAACCCTGGTGTGAGAGTTTTCAAACCGCCAAATGGCCTCTGACTTGGTTTAACGACTGTAGTCAATCGACAACAGACGGAAACGACAGCTTAATGTGTCCTACGCAGCACGGAAACGCTCTTGATGAATTGCGACTTTGGCCACCCATTAGGTGTCCTGCCTCTGTATACGTTGCTTAACCTCACTGATCGGTACAGATCAGCGATAGCTACTAGGCTACGAGCTCTTCCTCGTATCAAGTAGTTAAAAACATGTCTCAATACTTAAAATGCTCCTTTTTTACTACTATTCTCCTGAACTGCGCAACATATATGTAGTACTACTGATGCGTATTTCATAGGTGTATTTTTGTATTTCAACATTTCTACAATCACAACACACAGAAAAAGCACATTTTCTACGACTATTATCTATCCTGGTCTGCGTAAGCGCATTATGATAACTTTGTTCTTTTTTTGTCAGCCGTCATCTTTCTTTATTATGTAAATCGATTTTCACGGATGCACATTTCACACTTACTTGAAACTAGAGGATACCCGGGAGTTGGTTCTCTTTAGATTTTTTAAAAATCTTTCCTTACTCCTTGCCTATGTTATAAAAGGAACCCTCATGCCAAATTTCAGCTTTCTAGGCCCAAAGGTGCCTAGAAAGCTGAGCGTTGATAAGTCAATAAAGATAAATATTTTTGGTTTATTTATTTCTTAGTGAATGTTAAATGTCGTGTTCCAGAATATCCAAAATAAATTATGCTAACTTGTTTACTGCGCTTTATTCGTGGAAAAGTAGTGTGTGCAAAGTTACAATAGTTCTAATTTCTTGTTATGTGTCGGCAATCATTGATGTGCATCGATTTTCCGAATGCACATCAATAAAAATATCTTAGTCTCTTAATTATTTATCGACTACAATAATGAATTCAGAACCACGCACTTTATTGTCGTTTCGTTTTCATTTTTGTTACGTATTATTAGTTTCAAGTTTTGACATTACATGTTAATATACATGACCTTATCAATATTCTATCTATAAATATATATTGTTGAGAATTCTCGCGGTTATTACGGAAAAAAAATGTTTTTTTTTTATGCTTACCATGATTTGTATTTACATAATGTTGTGACTTATTTTATTATTAGATATATTGTCTACAATAATTTAAATTGTAAGAAATTTCTTCCTAGAAATAAGCAGTGCTTATTGTGTCGTCTCTCATCTTGTTTATTTATTTTTTAAATTTATTGTTTGCAATAAATAGTGTAATAAAATTAAGAATTACGTACTTTATTGTTGTTTTGTATAATTTCGGAAATATGAATTTTGCCGAGGGACGATAAGCACTTGTGATTTTCGAAGATAACATAAAAGAACGACATAAGCATGCAGCCTGGTTTGTGCTGCAATAAATTACACTTAAAAAATTTTCAGCCTCGATTATATCTCTCCATTGACTATGAAAAACTTAAAACGCATTTTATTGTTATATATCTGAAAGTTCTTACCATGATATAACAACTAGGTAGGTACAAGAAAACTATACAATGTATTCGTCATTGACGTGACAAATAGGTATTCGTACATAAAACATGTAAATATGAAAAAACTGGCAAAACTGACATACCTGTCACCATTGTCTTCGCATCAAGTTCCCATTGTTCGTTTTTGAAAATTTTTGAGCACAATAAATAAATAAATGCTACACACTCAAGGGCCCACACTGAGGTTTTCTCTTGTGTCGTGGGTCCCATATAACTTACACAAAGACAGACACGAACACCCATGACCCTAGAACAAACATCTGCCTTTTACACAAATATTTGCCCCGACTGGGAATCGAACCCAGGACCTGTCGATCAAAAGGCATCGCCACTACCACTCGTCCAAATCGGCCGTCACTGAGCAGGAACGTAATTATTTATTCATTTTTAAAGGATCATCAACATAATATATATTGTTACTTACATAATATATATTAACGATACAAGTGTCGTAAGAATGTGTAATGTGAGCTCACTTAAAACACGAGCGAAGCGAGTTTAAGAAGTTCAGGAAATGCATTTTTGTGACTAATATGTTAGCAAGACATAATAACATTTGGAAAAATCGATTAGCGAAGAAATATTGTCAACTTATGAAGTCTACCCTCTCATTTTTATAATAAGATACGCCACTTAAGGCCAATTACCCCTTTTTCAGAAACATGGATTTTGAAAACTACGCAATAGGGTAAAATGTCATTGAAACAACGTGTCTTGGAGAACAATCATAGATATAGAAAAAATAAGTTAAAGCGAGAACAATAGAAGGCTGGGTGTGACAACGTTGAAAAAAAAAACATCAGTCGTCAATACGTTGACAAATATTTACTGTTTTTTTATGGCTATGTCACAAAACAGAGAACAAAGTATGTGGCAACACATATGGGGCCATGAATCTATCTATCAGAGAACAAAGTAGCGTTTTTTTCCTAAATCTGTGCTCAAACCACTATTTTCGTACTTTTCATGTTTGAGATACTCGTACACATAATTCACTGCGCAAGTAACTAGTACCGTTTTAAATTAATAGTAAGTGTACTGTGATTTGATTTGAAATAGTTATTGTTTAAATGAAGGAGAAGTACCCCACAAAGCTAAAAAAACCCGATCGAATGACCATAATCCACTAGTAGTACGTATCTTTAATTTTACATTAATTTTTGGCCAACGTGGTGAACTATTGGTTGGAATGTAAGATGACTCTGACCGGACTATTGACGAATGGAGACCCGCAGGGCTCCTTAGGATGGATATGCACTGATGATAACTTATATTTTGTTTGTATATTACAGGTCGTTTGCGATTCCGGACGGTCTCACGATGGACCCGATGGCGCCGACAGCGCTGGCGGTCTCCACGGAGTTCATGGACCGCCTCGGAAGCGGCCTCACTCTACTCAGGGACCACGGCAAAAAATTACAGAAGGTATGTCATTTCGTTATCAAGGATATGCACTTAAGGATATCCAAACACTTACGCCTTAATCCCTGTCAGATAGGCAGATCATCCTGTGATTCTAGAAAAACTTGTCGCCACATTTCTAAGAGCAATTTTTGGATTGTCAGCATTTTCTAAAAAATCCAAGCGTTAAACTTACAGACTTGTTCTGTAAGCTTTCTAAGGCTTTTAAGATGTTGGCTGCCGGCACATTGTAAGTTTTTCTTTCCCTTCTGGTCCAAAGTGGAAGTAATTTCCTATCAATCTAGCAATTTCCATTCCAGAAATAACAGTTAGCTTAGAATTCAATGGGTGCACCGGCATATTTACTGCACAAAACATGCACCGGGCAAGAAAACAGTGCAACGTTACCCAGCCACTGCAAATTAGTACTTTTGAAGGTAGCATACTATTTTTACATACATACATAAACTCACGCCTTAGTCCTATTGGGGTAGACAGAGACCACAAATAGTCACTTAGTACAACCCACTTCTCTTCCTCTACATCCACTCTACACTTCTTGCTCCTTACTCTTTTTGTTAAGAAGCCAGTGAGCCGTTACAACGTAAAGAAAGGACATAAACAAACAAAAAAACACAGAATACTACTCAGTACCACGTTCGATTACCGGACAGAGCAAAAGTTTATACTAAAAGCAGCTGTTTGTTCTCGGGTCTAGGTACATTTGTATCAGAATTTGTGTCCCAAGCGACCCAACATACAATGAAAAACTTAGTGTTAGCCTTACAGTATGTCGCGTTACTTTACTTGTGTCATTATCCTATAAACGTCCCTACCAAGGGGCATGGTCTTCCCTTCGAAACAGTGGAAGGGGTTTAGGCCAAAGTTCTCATCGCTGGCTGGCCTAATACAGCTTGGTAGACCGCGTGCCTTTCAAAAGCTTTATTTTCTCAAACGACGACGTATTTTCACTGATACTCTGCCTACCCCGTATGAGACAGGTGTGAGCGTATTTTTGTATGTATTTACGATGTATGGGGGGTTTCATCAAGATGTTTTCCTTTACCGCTGAGCAAATAATAATTATCATTATAACCAGTCAGAAATCCGTACATAAATCAGACGAATTTAGTGGTACAGTCCTGAACCAGGATGTGAACCCGAAAATTTCCGGTTACAAGAATGGTTCTTTAACTAACTGGGCTATCACGGCTTTATCTTGCTTATGCTTGAAGAACAAGTTTTTAATCTTACTTGGAACATCGCATCGTCTTTCAAAGGGCGGAAGCGTGAACTTAAGAAAACTGGCAGTAATTTATTACTTACCCTTGGTACAAACCTTTACTGTTTCCGCCTGTAAGTTTTATTGACTCTACATGGCTATTTGGTCTAAAAAATCTTATTTTCTCACTTCATTTACAATTTAATTAACATTTACAATACCTATAACTTATAATATGCAGTGTCACCCCCATATTGTGATCTCTGCGATCTATCTACATATATCTAGAAAATATTGGATATTGCTATGGTCTGTTTAACGGCGATACGACTGGCCTGACAACTCAGTCGGTAATGACTTTGTCTACTGATCTGAAGGTTGCGGGTTCAAATCCCAGCCAACACAAATATTTGAAATTGTATTTTCAAGTATTTGTGAAGGAGTCGAGGTGTTTATGTATATATTTAGCAAAAAAAAGGTAAGTGAAGTGTATCAGTTAAGCACTCATAGTACAGAGGCCAGCGCATCAGGTTACTCCGTTTTCGTTGTATAACCGCTCTTATCGCAACAGTACAGAGTGCACGCGTATGGTAACCTGATTTGCGGCCCTCCGTACAAGCCTTGCTTAGTTTGGGGTTAGATGGAGCGTTCAAGAATACTTATTTAGTCATACTATAATTTGCTGGAAAACTAGCATTCCGCATATGACTTTGTTCGCCTGAAAAAGTAGAATACGTCACTCTCTGTTCAAAGCAGTACTTGAAGGCAGGACAAACTTATTAACATACCTACACACTTTCAAATTTTTAAGATTAAATAAAAGATTCTATTACTAGAAAATTTCATGGCTGCCATTCTTTCCTCAGTATGTGAGTAAGCAGAAGAAAATCGAAATATTCAAGAAGACATGGAAGTCTATCGTGAATGTGGTGCTGGTGGATGCAAAGGAACTCCCAGACGGACCTGCCGGTGGCTCCAATGGACTATACTGCAAATTCAAGTAAGTGTATAGTTTTTTGTTAAAATAAATTATCTAAGAGGTCCTTAATAGATATGTACAGAGGCCAGCACATCAGGTTACCCCATTTTTATTGCAAAATGGTTCTTATCGTAAGATCACAGAGTGTACGCATGTGGTAACCTTATGTGCGGCTCTTTGTACTACATGTACTACATTATGACCTTTTCTCGCTTGACCAGTACTTGTATTTTTTCATCCCATCTATTCGAAAAGGACGACTTGGTTCACCTTTAAGTGCACCCAAAGGTGGTGTTTTCTATAAAAAACTTTTAGTGGGCAGTAATGAGTTTTTAATCCTCTTTATAAGTGCGTCGCAATTATCTTTTCCGCGCACTTTTTGAATTTGGAATATCTTATTATTCTGCGCCAAAGAAATCGAACGCAAATATTGTTTGAATAAAAACTGGCTGGTACGACGGCCCATAGTCGCACAGCCGCTGGCTAAATAAAAAAAAGAAATCAAATTAAAAACGTGCGAACTACCTACAGCCCGCGTTTTTGTAAATTTTTACGGATTGTTAGAAATTCATGGTTTTATTTTTAAAAATGAGTTCTTCAAGTGACAGGGAAAGTATAGAATTAACTCCTGAAAGTATTAGAACTGACGCAAGAAATGTGATGGATAATACCTGCAAAATCCTGGGAGAAATATATGAAAGCCTATGGTAATTTTACTGAATGGAGAAAAGCAAGAGGTTAGGTACCTACTATTTAATTTCAATTTAGTTATTAATCTACGTTTTATTATATAATAATATTACAATAACATATGAGGCGCCTTTTATTTTCTCATATTGGGTGATGAAAAGTAGAGTGTATCACTCGGGCGCAAAATATTTTTGGCTCAGGCGACGTATTTGAATCCTTCGCTACGTTCAGGATTTTACTAAAGAATCTCTCACTTCGCTCTGGATTCAAAAAAGCACCCTCGCCGTTAAAATATTATTTTGCTGCCTTATAATTCAACCTACTATTAATTAATTACGGTACACCTGTGTTCACAATAAATCTGTGTGAGAATCAGTTCTATACCAGATCAAAATCATTATAATTCAGAATCCGAATTCTAATTTCATTATTTAGAATACTAAGAAGGTAAATGTTTTTCATCTTTATACTAGCTGATTTACACTGCTGGATAAAGGCTTCACATTCCTGTAGATTGATCGAACTTGTGCAACCTTTGCTAGAGCATCGGAAAACCCGGTTAATTAAAGATATATCAATTAAAAATGTCTGAATACCACTACCTACCAATAGTTTCTCTTAAACCTAACGGAAACCGTAAAAAAGTTGGCCGTGCTAATACAAAGACGTCACGGTTGAAGGTCAGCTGTGGTCGTGCTTCACTGACGCAAGGACGGTTTTTATCCAAAAGACTATGCCTTAGCTCCAGTCGAGTGTATATTAAACAAGATTTATCTTTTACAAAAAACCTCTTGAAGCACGCTATGGAAGTTCGCATAATGAGTTTGTTGATGACTACTTATTCTTTATTTACTAGTTTTTTTGTCACCAACACTTTACTAACTTCCTGTTGATATCATAGGTATTTTCCATAAGTAATTTGTGAAGTTGATTAGCTTGATGTTAAAGATTATGTCAGCTCGATGTTTTTATAGAAAACAGTGTAAATTATACTTACCTTTGCAAGATGCTAACCTTACGCCTAACTGCTATTCCCCATTTTTGCATACGGGAAACACGTAGCAATTAAGTGGCGAAAGTAAGGGTGTTGTAGTTCAGGGTGTTGTGTTATGTTTATGTATGAATAACAAAAAACCGGTCCTTTTTTTGCCCAGTTTAATCAGCCTAGACTAAACTGAACGTCATTCCTTAAGGAGCATAGATCAAAACAGGACAAAAAAAATACAAGCAAAAATACAAGCAAGCACACTAAACACAGCTGATCGGCTACTATGAAAAGTCAAAAACTTTCTACAGGGTGAAATTGAAAACATTCGTGAACTTTAAGGGATGAATCTACCCATGATTGCGAACAACTTTTTCTATGAGACTAATTTTCCTACAAAAAACTACAAATCAGTTGATCCATACATTTTGGTTGAGTAGGTACTGAACTTTTGTATGGAACAGCAGATTTTTATTTTTTAGTAAGAAAGTTGGTCCCATAGAAAAAGTTATTCGTAATCATGGGTAGATTCATCCCTCAAAGTTTGTCGAATGTTTTCAGTTTCACTTTAGGAAAGTAGTTAAAAATGCATTTCATTTAGAAAAGTTCTAAAGGTGCTTGGACAAAAAAACCCCAAGATTATAATGGATGGCAATTTATATATTTATTCAAGTAATATAGTTCCTACAAAGAGGCTTTGTTTTATAGCTCATTGTTTAGAAAAAAATAATTACTTCATAATCTAGAAATAACTAAGTATAAGTATGCATACCAACGGACGCGCATTAACGTTTTCAATTCTCATTGTAAAACTGCTCCTATTCCAACTACATAGAACGCATCTACATAAATTATAACTTGATTAACTGTATTTTTAATGTTCATAAAGATAATATAACTTAGTCATAGTCATGCTTCGTTATAAAATGTTTATTGTGGAGTTTGCATATAAAACAATCACATTTAACATCGCCACTACACCTTGTATCTTCCATAAAAATATTATTTTTATGGTTTTCCTTCATTATTTTGCATCACTTTGAAATAAACACATTTTACAACTTTTTTTTCCATTTAGGTAACATATTTTTTTACATTTGCGACATCAATGATAATTCAGAACATATCCAGCATTAAACTAACAACTCACACACATCAGTGAAACATTGTTTACTTCTAAGATTTAGACATCATTATGTTTCAGGTATTCTGTATTTAACTCAGCTTCTTGGTGAGTCGATAGTAAATCGATATAACTAATATAGCATGTTTTGTTACAGATTAGGAACCGAATCACACAAATCGAAGCAGGTATCGAAAACAAAGCCCACATGGTGCGAGAGATTCAACATGTACTTATATGATGACAACAGCTTAGAAATCACAGTATGGCATAAAGGGAAACAAAAGAATTTTATGGGCAGGTAAGAATATAGCCAATAAATTACTTTATACAATATTAATTCAGACTTGTAAATAGAAATTGCGCTCACACACATTCACAATAAAAAGGAAATGTATAATAGATCTTAAATAAGCTAAAATTAAGAAAAGTATAATCAGTCCCGTAAAACTGAATGTTTTTCAAAAATAAAAGACCGAGTTTTTTGCTCTTAAAAATCCAACTGGATTAATATTTTGCGACGGAAAACGTGTTTTTTTTAATAACTTTTATAGCTCAAACTCAACACCTTTGACTGTGTTGAAGACTTTGCGTAGTAGGTATATCTATTATTTACTTTGTTTATATTAAAGATATTATTTACTTTTCAAACCACTTAATTTTCGTCTAGAACAACTTGCTATGTGATGCCATAACTCAAATACTTAGATTATTTTTTGTTGTAAAACAAGCTTTACTTGTCTCAAATACGTTGAAAACATACTGATTTATTTGAACAAATATTTTACGCTTAATTTTAAATGCTTTGAGGAACGTCACTCAAAAACGAGTTGAACATTTAAATATCTTTTAAGTTTTCAACTTAAACCGTTCCGTAGCGCTCGTAGCCCTCGTAGCGTTTGTATCGTCACTGTTCGTAATTAATCAGTAAGGTTAAGCAACGTACACGAGGACAGGGCACCAGATAAGGTGGCCTATTGGCAATATTTTTATTCATTCTTACAACTATCTTCACGGGTATTTTAAACATCGACAGTATGACTAATTTACCTAATATTATCATAAATGCTTTCGTGCTTCAGAAATCACTTTAAAGTGTCGGCCTTGACTGTTATCCATTTGATTACAGTCGACATAACTACACAATAAGGAAAAATCCATACTTCAGGAGCTCTTTCTTGCCCAAATGTGGACTGGGGTGACTTTAAATTAGTTAGCGAAACTTTAGGTGGTGATCCTCTCCATGAAACCGAACAACCTTCCTCAGGGAAACTATATAAAGTTCTAAAAAACAAATTCGACTTCCCATACAAACATGAATCAGCGGATTAATGGTTATAGGTATGGAGATATGTTTTTTTTTCAAATTTCGTTTTATGTTCTGAGAGTTGTTCAGTTTCGTGGGCTAATTTAAAGTTACGAAAATTGACTGTTTTCTAATTTGTAAGCCAAAATAGCTCCTACAAGTAAATTTACAAAATATTTGATAATTAAATCGAGATCAGAAGCTACCGGTTTTAGAATATACAATATGAGTTGCCAGTATCGTGAGACCAAGTGCTAAAAACCTAAATTAATTTAGGTTTTCCTTTCTCACTGTCCATCAAAAGAATACCTTACCTATTTTAAGAGAAAAAACCCCATATGTAGGATATAAAAAACATCAAAAGTTGTGTTTTAATTCCTCTAGCTTGAAAAACGTTATTAAGTGCTTTTTGTTTCGTCCGCCTTGTTTTACTTGGCTATTTGTTGCTGGTACGTATAAAGTTTGCTTCGTTAAAACAATAATAAACAATAGGTATGTAGTTAATGCTTTTATAACATTCCCCCTCTAAAAAGCTTATTTTTTTCACTGAAAATTGGGGATAAGGAGCTCTTTTAGTCACAGTTTTGATACTTTAATTTAGAACCCTAAAATTGTTCTTTTGCTCCCGCAAAACACGTAAAAAAGAGCACTTTTTTTGTCAATAGACATACGACCTCTATTGCAAAGAATATTCGAAATCCAAACTCCTTGCGCAGATAACTCTTCAATATTTGATTGGTCAACATTTTCGACGGGTTTAAAACTTTTAAAAAAATGTCTAGGACCAAGTATCTCTACAAAAATGTGTGTTCTTTGCTGTCATTAATTTACTAATCGACGTATTACTATACGTCGACAAGAAATAAATAATATCTCGTCACAAATTGATCACTGATCATGCTATCGACAACAACAAGAAAATTACTCTAAACTTTAGTAATTGTTCAAATTTTAATTAAGAATCCTTCATTGATCGTGATCCAACTTTGACCCTCGGTTAAAATCCGTCGCTTATTCCCAAGTTGCACAATATACTATTAAACCCCCGACGCAAAAAGAGAGAAAAAAAATGCATCGAAATCACTCGTAGTACATTCGTTTAGGAGCTACGATGCCACAGATAGTCACACAGAAACATACACGTCAAACTTATAACAGTCCTCTTTTTTGGCGGAGTCTTAAAAAGTAACACTAAAAATTATTTTTCAGATGTACCATAGACTTATCTCAATTAGAGAAAGAGAAGACCCATGAGCTATGGCCGCAGTTGGAATGTGGATATGGCAACATACACCTTCTAGTGACCCTAAGTGGAACTGCCAGACAGATACCTGTGGACAGCGTGCCCACTACGAATGGAATCCATCACAATGCGCCTCCTGTTGATGAATATGTGAGTTCTCTGACCCCTCATTCTGAAATGTGTTTAAAAATAACGTTAAATATGTGGCCTAAGAGTTAGAGAAATAGTTGCCTGCTCTTCTCAGGCATACTTTTGAAGCTAGTAAGTGGGTTTTGTTGTATCGTGGGAAATGAGGTGTTGGTCGGAAAGTTAGTTAAATAGGTATAAAAAGCTCACCATGCCGTGCCGTGTAAAACTGTATAAATAACTCGAAAAAAATGATCATTATCAAGATGGTGATAATAATTGGAAATCAAATCATTAATTAGTATTATCGACAAAACTATTGCGTCGTTATGTTTATCTGACTAATACGATGATTAGTCAGATAAACATAACGAATGTGGTGGGAATTCACGTTTTCTTAATTCACCTATTGCTTACAAAAAGTAATTTGAGAAAAAAAAACTTATTATTTCATTGAGCAGACTACACGGCTGTAGAAATGCCACCCTCAATGTCACTTATATAAATAAAACATATTTCAAAACATAAATTAATCCTTATCCTATAATATATTTAATATTTTAACATAAAAAAATAGGCATCTTGGGCAAACCAGACACTGCAAGGGCCAAGATGCTGTTCACCATGCCGATATTGGGGCTACGTATGCCAAGTTGCGCACTCATCGCTTCACTCCTACCGCACTCTATTGTAACACATGGCATACATCTTCAACTCTATCGCACAAACTGCAATTTGGAGAAGCTACTTTACGCATCATGTTATTTATTTCTGTATTGTCCCTTTAAAATCAGCACCTCGAATTTTTACGCCTATATCGAAAAAATATGCAGCTTGTGTGCTAGTTATTATTTATTTTTTAGTATTATTTACAAAAGGTACTTTAAAGTTTCATAAATTTCCAATCAGTAGTTTTAGTAAGAAAAATTTTAAGACCATACGAAGATTCTTACAAATACTTTACCGTTTATAAAGTTAAGCGATTCTGCTCTGTTTCGTGTTTTGTTGATTAGCCAAAGCTTCTTGGATGATATAGGTAGTTCAGTTGCATACTCGCTTCCTACAGGGGTAAGCAGAGCATAAGGCGGTCACACTTTTTAGTAAATACAATCAAGAGTAAACATAAGTATATTGTTAAATTAATATTCTTTTAGCGGTTGTATAATACAAGTGAACCTTTGAAAACAAACAAAATTTGCATAAATGATAAAGGAATTGCGACTTTGTTAAATTTTTTTTTACAATCCTTTGATTATTTGTTTGTCAACTTTGAATGACTTTATTTATTTGCATAATTTTTAAACATTGTAAGTATTTTAATAACAAATCCTGCATCGAATCAGTAAACCAAGTACTTACTAACAAGTAATAAATAAAAAAAAATTGACTGATTATGAAACAAGAAAGATTACATTAAGTCTAATTAAAAAGTTTATATCACTCCCGATATTTACAGCTTATAACCTTTAAACGACTGAACAAATTTGAAAAAATATAGTAAGAACTATCTTGATTACGTCAGCTTTCAAGAAAAAAAGGCTTCAAAATCGATCCATTCGTTGGAGCTAGGATGCAATCATGCCACAAACAGACACACAGAGTGATTTAAATTCTTTTTGCATCTGTGTGCACACGTTAATCTTATAACACCCAACTTTTTGTGTTGGGAGTGACAAATGTAGGTACTTTACCAGTGAATAATTAAAGTATCTATAGCCTTATTTTTTCGGAAGTGACGAGTCTCGGGACCAAGTAGACACAAATTAACTCATTATAAAGAGATTTTTTCTTTCAGTCATGGTACAGACTGGACAACAGTTGGAACGAAGTGGGTCAGCTGTCTGTGACGATATATGGAGCTAAAGGACTCTGTGCTCTAGGCATCAGTGGCAAGGCGGATGCGTACTGCGTTCTAGAGCTCGACAACTCTAGAGTACAAACTCACACAGTACGCGCCAGCGCCGACCCGATGTGGAATAAAAGCTATAATTTGTAAGCATTTTTATGCAATTTTATTTTTCAAATATTAAAGATTAAAACGGGCTTACAGTTTCAACGAAGTAAGTCAGCTGTCTCTTATGGTTTATGGAGCTAGAGGATTGTGTGTGCTTTGTTTTTGGTATCGGCGACGCGCGACGGCGGAGGCAAGGCTGACACAACTTGGAAAAAAAGCTATTTAATTAATAAATATTTTTATGCAATTTCATGAAAAACAATATGCCCTTGAAGTGTATTACAACACTGACTAAGGAAATAAGTAAATATTTGTCGAACGCATAAATAACTCAAAGTGCCGAAACGGATATAGATGAGCCAACTTGCATTCGATTTACTTATGTAGTATAAATATTTTTTTTATAATACAATTTTATGTGCTGCGTAGTCTGTAGCTTCACATTATTTTGTCGTAGTGTGGTATTTAATGGTCGTAGTTCCCTTTAATTTAATGTGACAAACGTGAAACAGAGGCACAAAAATTTTGAACGTTTTGTATTTTCAATTTCCTTTTTCTTGTGTTTATATGTTTATATGCGTGAAGCATATGTGAAGCCATAACTTCTGTACACCAAATAATTAAATACAATAAACAAAAGGTCTATAAACTTACTGAATAACCAAATGTACTATAATTCATAATTTTTGCATTTTCGCACCATAGCAATGTTTTGACATACATGTGATAAATAATTTACTCTTTTAACAATTATTTATTTGTGGTTAAAAAAACTATAGTTTTCCCACCACCTACCACGAAGTTTTGTCAAGTGTGTGGCGAATTTAACTAACCCTGGTGTCAGAGTTTTCAAACCGCACAATTTCCTCTGACTTGGTTTTAACGACTGACGTCAATTTACAACAGCCGAAACCAACAGCTTAACGTGCCCTCCGAAGCACGGAAACACTCGTGATAAACAATGAAAAAAAAAAATTGATCTCCATATAACTTGTGCGATCAGCTGATTTGCCTTTGTATGGGAAGACAAATTTCTTTTTGAGAATTTTACATAGGTTCCTGTGGGGAAAGTCGTTCAGTTTCATAGAGAGAATCCCCCTACAGAGAAGCAATATGGCATTTATTGTTGTTGGAAATCAGTTAAATATTCAAAGATTTGCATTTTTTCTACAGTCCTGTAAACGATATCACGTCGACGCTCGATATCACGGTATATGATGAGTCGATTATCTCATCTATGAAAGGCGAGACGCTGGGCAAGATCTCGATACCCCTACTCAGGATCAACAACGACGAAAAGCGGTGGTACGCACTCAAGGACCGGTCGAGGAAGACTAGTGCCAGAGGGAACTGCCCTAGGATATTGTTGGAGATGTCTGTTGTGTGGAATCCGGTAATTAGACATCCTTACTTTAGCTACATATTATTGTTCGACTAGTTCAGAGTGTCTATACGTGCAAGCCAGTCTGGCCAATTTTATTACAAAACTGTAATTTTTGACGTGACATGGACCATTTTTATAGGCTTGGAAAAATGTGGTTGAGGTATTTATCATATCATACTTTTTAAAATAAAGTCCTCTGCCGATCTGTCTGTCTGAACAATATAAACTCAAAAACTACTGAATGGTTTTTCATACAGTTGTCCTCAATGGATGGAATGATTCAAGAGAACGGGTACCTATGTGTTTTATTCATTCTTGAAATTCCCACGGGAACGAAGTCCCGGGCGGGAAGCTAGTTCCATTTAAAAAACTCCTTCTCAGTAAATACAGATAACTTTTTTTGTTACAGATAAAAGCTTCGTTACGTGTTTTAAGCCCAAAAGAAGTAAAATACACACAGAAGCCGCCAAAATTCGACATTCCATTAATATACGGAAATTTAGTGTTCATAAAGGATGTATTCCATGAGATTTATCTTGGAAACGAGTATTTAAAGTAAGTAGTGTTTTTGATTACAGATCCTTTCTTCTTTATACACATTTGATTAAGTCTTCTTCTTCTTCTTATCGTGTAGGTATAGTCAAGTGCGTGGCCAACTTGACTAACCCTGGTGTCAGAGTTTGATTAAGTATGTGGCTACCTTGACTAAACCTGGTATCTGAATTTTTAAATCGTCCAATGACCTCTTGACTTGGTTTAACGACTATGTATTCAATCGACAACAGCTAAGCAACAGGTCAGTCATTCCCATCTGATCTCCAAAATGGAGGGTCCATACAAAAAATTGAACTAATCATTTTTTTATTACTCGTACTCTGAAAGTTGGTCTGAAGTCGCCTGAGGAGCGAGTTGAAAGTAATACTTTTCAACCCTAGGGAGATTCGTTTTCAACTGACAGCTGTCAAATTATTAAAAAAAACATGTTCCAACTTTCTATACAGCCACTCAATCACAGCGCGATGTAAAATTGAAATAACAAAAAGTTAAGTATTCATTATAAAGAATATTTTTTTAAAATGACTTTATTATAATTTTATTTTAACTATTTCATTAAAATAACATAGATTTGGGCAAAATATTTACAATTTTTTCAATGATGAAAATAAAAAAAATATAGTGGTCGAAAAAATAGGCGGGAAAGCGACAATCTGATCTTCCTTTGTTTTTTCGAGTTGCAGTTTGGTTTTACTGTTTTACTGGAACTATTTGAAAATTTCTCGTTTGACTTTTCACTGGTTTTAAACTTGCAACCTTTTTAGTTGTCTCTAAAACAAGGGTTGCCTGGAAGAGATTGATTTAGCGATAAGGCCACCTTTGCGCACTTCTGTGTTTAAGTTATGCAAAAAATCGCACTTTTTTGTGACTGTACGCAATAAAGAGTTTCTATCTATCTATGAATTATCCAAATTGTAAACTGTTTTTCTTTTCTAGGCGAGTATTTGAGTGGGAAAATCGTGAGAAGAACACTCTGGCTTTGGTGGCGTGGCTCACCTTCTGGCATCTGTTCCGGTTCTGGATGACGCCGCTCCTGTTCCTCGCACCATTCCTCTACCACTGGACCGGTTACCGGAGTTGTAGTAAGTATATCATCATAGCTGAACAAAGACTCGCTATCACTATTCAAAGTAGTAAAGCTGCGAGCGTGATGCGAACCTCTGGACCAGGTAGAACTCGGGCCGCATTTTAACTTTTGAAAACATTTTGATTTTTAACTTTTTTTTTTTTGTGAGGTCAATTGTGATTATTATTATAATTATAAAGAATATCTTTTAGTGCCTCTCGGATCTTTTGGGAAAGTCAGTCAACAGAGTCAAAATTGAGCTACTTTACCTTAAAAAATACCAATAATCTTAGCCCAAAATACGAGATGTTTTCACTCTACATAACATGTTTATCCATATGATAATGATAGCTAATATGACTAGCAGTAAATGACGAAATTGAAGATTTTTTTCCGAAAAATTGAAGAATTTTATTTTATTTAGACTAGATGAACTCTTAAACTATAATTTTAAATGCTGTTTCAAAATAAACAACTTACCCTAACCTTACTTGATGGCACTTCAAAAGGGTCTATGGTCCGTCTAACGGCTCTTTTATTGTCATGCGTGTTCGCCACGCATGCGGGCCAGGCCTGCATGGTGCTGGCCGCAACCTGTCATTTCATACATGTTTTTCTTTTCCCGCATGCGTGTGCCACGTCTTACAATAAAAACATGTATGAAATAACAGGCTGCGGCCAGCACGCATGCGGGCGCGAAATGTGTATGCCCTCTGAGGGGCCAAGTCGGGAAATGTGGTTTTGAGTTCATACACTTTCAGCAGGTCTCATAAAAGAAATGTAGGTGAAGGGGAAAATTTGTAGGTGTTATAGGTAGGACGCTACAACTCACTGAATGTGGTCCCTAACACGAGCACTGTGGAGTGTCATATTACTGAATCTGGGCAATATGAACGATCATGATGAATGGCAATATTTAGCAGGTAATTTGTAGGGATACATACATAAATAACAGCTCCTGTTTATTAATAAACACAAAGTAAATCCAATGAGTTTGTCAACCCTCAGTTTGCACGGTCTCAAAAATTAACTTTGATGCTACAAAACCACATTTCCCGACTTGGTCCCTCAGAGGGCATACACATCAATAAAAGAGCCTTATTCAAAAAATATTTTTCTGAGTCGGATGAACTCCAGGATGCCTTTATATCGACCTAATTCTTACTCTAACAAACTGTATTTCTTTTTTCAGATAACAATATGCTTGTTCCTTACATTCCACTAGAAGACGAAGTATCTGAGGAAGATACTGATACAACTAAGGTTTGTAACAATGTTTATTTTATTTTACTTTATTAGGAAAACAGCTATTTTATTATGACAAATAAATAAGTAAATAGAAACTTGGCCATTTACTATATTTCTAACTAGCTTTCCGCCAGCCGCTCGACCCGCGTGGACTACAGGTTATATTGTGCCCAACTGTGGGGTAAAATGTAGCTTATGTCCTTTCCCAGGCTCTATCTATCTCTGTACCAAATTTCATCAAAATCGTTTAAGTAGTTTAGGCGTGAAAGACAAACAGAAAGACAGAGTTACTTTCGCATTTATAATATTAGTAGGGATTGAATTGAATTTATTTGAATCACCTCGGGAGTGAACTCTCATTAAGTTTAAAAATCAATATGGCGCCTGTTACGTTAAACACTGCTTTATTCACTTGTATAAACGTTCTATTATTTATTAAAATATCTCAGTACTAGCTTTCCGCTGGTGACTTCATTCGGAAAAAGCAGGTATATAGCTTAGTCACTCGCTGATAAGAGAGCTTTTTATTTGTGAAAAAAAAAATTAAATCAATCCGTCGTTTTTAGTTTATTCGTTACTAGCTTTCCGCCCGGGACTTCGTTCCCGTGGCACTTTTTTCGTTTTTTCTTTCATAAGAACCTTCTCCTGACAATAAGGAACTCAACAAAAAAAGAATCATCCAAATCGGTCCAGCCGTTCTCGAGTTTTGCGCTTACCAGCAGATTTAGTGATTCATTTTTATATATAAGATAAATATACAAAAATACAATCTTTCCTCTTTGCAATATTAGTGTAGATATGCTACTATATAAGTGAAGTCATAAGTGCAATAAAATCACCTTACCCATTTTAAACGCCTTGAAATCTTCAATTTTAATTTTTAAAAATCGCTATACAAAAGACATCAACGCGCTGCACGTCCATTTTATTTAGTTAAGAATCACGCTCGAATAACTTTTGTAAGAAAACGTTTTACTGTTACCAGGATGACAAAAGCATAAAAATGAGGATCTACGGCCTTCAAGACCTCACGTTCACGATCAAGAATGGAATTGACTACATCGTAGGAGTTCTCGAGAGATTAAAAAAGTAAGCAAAATGTTAAGTTAGTGTTAGACCAGTTTGGACGAGTGGTGGTAACGCTACTTCTTTAACGAAGCTCCAGGGTTTGGGTTTGATCCCCGGGTAGGTCAAATATTTGCGGGTCATCGGTGTATGTCTGTGTATGTGTCTGCCTTTGTATTTATTCCGGTCTACGTGACTGACGATACAAAAGGAAACCATAAATGGGCTTTTAAATTTGTGGTGATGACATAATCCAGCCTTTATGTACTCTAGACTTTAGTTAGACTTAATAGAAAATTACTTAGTGAATCGTTTTCTTCAAAAAAGTTTTCAAAAATGAAGGATATGAATCAGCCCACGAAAGTGAACAATTTTCTCTAAGGAACATAGGTCTAGATATGAAAAAAAAATTTCGTCTCCAGAAAACCTGCGCGATCAGCTGATTTACCTTTGTATAGAAAGTCGACATTTTTGTTTAAAATTTCATATAGATAACTTAGGGAAAGTTGTTCAGTTTTATGGATAGAACAACCCCCGAAAGTTCCACCATCTAATTTAAAGTCACCCCATAACATGCTTTCCTCTACTTACATCCAGTTGCAAAAACGTCAATTAAAGTTGATACTACTTTAACCCGTCGCGCACTTGTTTACGGCACGTGCGATACAAATCTTGCACACCGTGTGTGCAAAAAGTGCGCAAAGGTTTAAATAACATACTGTCACTTTCAGTCTTTTTGACGTAAATAAGGACGGCGTTATAATTAAAGAAGCTTTAACTTTAATGCACGTTTCTGCAACTGAGAGTTAGTCAATACAGTTTTAGAATGAAAATTCTGTAGAGACTTCCATCCCAGAATTAACAGTTTTGTTTGTAATATTGTCAGCTTGGCGAACTTCTCAGTGCCGTACCTGAGTTACCTGGTTATGCTGGTGCTAGTGATGTCCTCGGTAGTGCTGTACCTGATTGATGTCAGATATTTATTTATGGCGTTAGGTAAGGATGACTAAATATATTTTAAATAGAAGGTTTGATCGAGTGGTGGTAGCCCTGCCTCTTGATCGATGGATCCTGGGTTCAGTTGTAAGTTGAGGCAAATATTTGTATAAAAAGCAGATGTTTGTTCTTGGGTTATGGGTGTTCGTGTCTGTGTTTATTCCGAGAGACCCACAACACAAATTAAAACCTAATTTTAAGCATTTGAGTGTATAATGTGTCTAGCGTCTACAAATACATGTATTAGTTCTTGAAAAATATTAGCCGCGTGTTGTTGGTTATACACCACTCTGTGTCTTCCAATGGGTGTCACCAGAAAACAAGCCACACCGTCTTTCTAAATTTTTTAGCAACTTCGGTAACCGAAGCGTTGCTATTACAATGTTTTTTCCCATGTCATTTAGAAGAGGACTTAATTTCCAAGCAGTAAATTGTCACGAGTTATGTAATTATAGGAAAAAACTTCATCAGTTTTAAAATTCAAATCTAATTGCTATAGCTCGCCTATGCTATGAATCTATAAACAAATATAATTTTGTTTTATTTCAGGTATTTATAAGTACACTCGTAAGGTGTTGAATCCTGATAGAGTTCCTAACAATGACCTGCTGGACTTCCTTTCGCGTCTGCCTGACGATGAAATGCTGGTAAGAAAAACATTTTTCAAGCTCTCAATAAAGATTGTTACTCGCGTATTATTCTATTAGCGAATCGATTTAGTATTAGGGTATATTATCAAATCTTGGACGTATATTCTACTTAGTTCTAGTCATTGTCATCACTCATATTATAATTAATTATTATCCACAAGTTGCTCAAAGATGGGCTGGAAGTGAAAACTTAGAATGTGGCAGCGGCCTATTGTTCCCAGACATACTGTAAATGCCAGTAATTAGGACGCGAGGGTTTTGCTGTATTGTGGGCCAAAGGCTAACAACCTATCATCACTATACATCTTAAAAGCCCTCAGAATGAATGTCAAATGTAGCGTCAAGTGGTTATAGAATTACAAGGCGTTTTGCCTACTCCAAATGGGATTATATTCGTGAGTGTATGTATGTAAGTTGCTCAATACCACAAATTCTGCAGTCACTTGCAAAAGCAACGAACACATAATTCACTTCCCTATAATTTGTACATATATGGGGTTTAAATTTATACTATAAATTAGCGAAAACATAGACGATTCTCCACATGAAAGAGAATTACTTTTCATGTGGAGAATCGTCTTACTTTTTTCCCAAGGACCCATATAAAATTCTAAAAATTAAGTTTTTTTTTATTTAGGCAATCTGCTGATCGCTGAAGTTGTATGGAGAGGTTTTTTTTTTTTAATTTTTTAAACCCTCGCGCTATTATTGCACACCCGTGTGCAGGATTTGTATCGCACGCTGCATAAACAAGCGCGTGACGGTTTAACCCATGTTTCTTGAAGAAAGTTGTTCAGTTTCGTGAAATGATTCAATCCTTAATTTTCGCTATTCAATTTAAAGTAGACCAAAATTTTTAAACATGTTTTTTTAAAGTACTTCTTTATTTCAGAAACAATGGCGCGAGTTGAAGGTTCCTGAGCCAAACGCAAACCGAATAGAAAATCGAAGTAACTCTCTACGAAGACGATAGTGATATGCCTCACTTAGTGCCATAGTACGTTTACAAGGGTGTAGCCACAAACTTACCATAATTTATATAAAATATAAGCTCAATAAAATGTGATCTAGTTTGTAGACTAACATTATAGGTGATATTATTATGATATTAAATAAAAATATTTATATTTTATTTTATTTCCAAAAATAATATTGTTTTATTTCAACATTGTTCTTTGTGACTAGGATAAAAAATACTTCCGAAGTTGAATTGTTCCCTCAAATATTAGAGCTTCTTGTTCTCAGTAACAACATTCCATTTGACGTCCTGTGGTGATGTGGCTCAGGGACGGCTAACTCTTCCCAGTCTCTCTGTAAAAACAGTTTACAAATAAATAAGGATGGGGTCGATGGTTTATGTATTATTGCGAAAAACTAAAGTACTAGCCTAAATTTTTTTGATTTTGTTATCTACACTAATATTATAAAGAGGAAAGATTTGTACCTATTTTTGTATGTTTGTATGTTTGTAACGAATAGGCTCCGAAACTACTGGACCGATTTCAAAAATTCTTTTACCATTAGGATGCCACATTATCCCTGAGTAACATAGGCTACATAATTTTCCCGAATTCCCACGGGAACGAAGTCCCGAGCGGGATGCTAGTCAGGTATAAAGGCGTTCGCCAAGCCAACTGCATCAGGACGCCAATAAAAGAGTTTTTTACCGATTATCCCTGCATTGATAGTAGGTCGGCGGCAGTGGCATAACATAGGGTGGCAGGGCTGGCAAAAATGTCATGGGCCTCGCGAGGTTGGGGCCCCAGCCCTAGAGGTCGCGAGCTCAGAAGTAATAAAATACTTTATACAAAATTTTATAAAAATTCTAACAGTTTTAGAACGCATCCATGCTCAGATAGTATCGGGTAGCAGCGTTTGATTTAGATGAAATTGAATTAATTTTTATGTCTATGAAATCGAAACAGTCTTTGAAAGGTTATACCGTTGGGATATTAAAATCACCCTATGTACCTAGTGATTGTTGCTCAGTGGATATTAAAATAACAAAATAACACACTTACCAATTTCTCGTTATCAGGAACCCTCGATAAAAAGTCTAACACATCGTTATTCAGTTTTCTATGGGGCTCTAAGTACTTTCTTGTGTATTTATAAAGACCTGTAAATACAGAAATACAACATAAAAAGTTGAAATGTCGGTGTGGGTTTCAGAGTAGATCATGTCAAAAAATGCTTAACTTTATTCTTAAGAAATTCTAGTTGGTAAGTTTGTTCTTTCATTCTATTGTAATATACAAGGCTTATTTAACATAAAGTTACGATAAAGAGACACTCTGTGCTGCTATGATAATATATCTAAACATGATTAAAATATGTTTTGCAGCAAACATGATTCGATGGCTAAAATGAAATAAAATATATGACCCCCCACATTCATCGCTTATAATTCTTAAATGGCTGAACCGGTTTTGATAAAACATATCTTAAACTACTGCTAGAAAACCTGCTTTCAAATAAGTAAATACCGCATTGAAATCGTAGCACACGTTTAAGGGCTATGGTGCTACAGACAGACATAAATAGCGGTCAAACTTAAAACACCCCTCTTTTTGCGTCAGGGGTTAAAACGGTTTTGCAGCAAACATGATTCGCTGGCTTCAGTACAAATTGTCATAGTTTCACCCTTTCATGAGTTATGAAAGCGTGAGAGTACGACAATTTGTTCAGGGTTTTCAGGAAGGACTTCGCCTGGCAGTGAATTAAAATAATACATAGACTTACCAAAGCCCATCATGACATAGTTGAAGGAGAATAAGTACAGTCCTACGGACGCGGCGATTAACAGCAACATCGTCAGGTAACTCAAGAACGGTACCTTGAACGTTACTAAACTGAAACAACATACACACTGTCTCTCATTTATTTCATAACCATACTCCTCACATTTAAGCTCCTGTCGCAATATATCTGCGAAACTTTTAATGACACAAAGATAAGATACGAGAAGGAAAGGCAAATCAATGAGTAGATTTAATTGGATCATTTAATCAGAAATATCAAGTAAGCATATTTGGGAGTATCAAGAAATTTCCCAGTTTTACGGTTAACTCGCAGCATTACGGCTTTTTAATAAAAGTGTTCTTACATTAAGATCAGAGGAACTACATAAATTTTAAACATTTTTCTTTATTTTCATTATTTTTTAGGTCTTAATTTAGCATGTGTGACTCAAGGGATTTGAATAATGTAAGAAAGTATCTTAAAATATTCAGCAAATCCAAAATTTTGACGACACCTACACGGAGTTACGACTCACTTGTTAGTTCTTTCTGCAAAAGACGCCAAGTATTCAACACCATTCGTAATAGATATTGTCAGCTCCGGTAACCCTTGTACTTTGCTTATTAGACTGGTATCTGCCTGTGAATCAATGATGTCAACTTAATAATTTAAAGAAAATATCTGATTCACTCACCGACTCATCAACACCCAGCCCAAACAACCAGACTTCAGAAAAAGCACATAGGATCTTCTATGATGCAATGCAGATAATTAATAATTCTGCATTTTAAAAAGCTAGGGTTTTTTAGGAATGCAGTCATCGAGCACTACGTTAAAAGACGTCAGATTTTGAACTACAAAGCCGTATATCATACAAATACGTATATCATTTTCAAGTCGATAATACAAGCAACATGTGGTACCTATTCTTTGATTTTCGCCAAGATTTTCTTTGAGTTTTCTGTGACTTCATACCTTTTATGCTAGATTACTCCGTACTATTAATTGTTTTGTGCTCACAGTCATAAAACGCACCTTTGTCCTAAGAGCAAGCATTTCTTTCTATCGGACACTTTCTATAGCCAAGTCTCGGCCAATACCTTATCACTACCAAAAAAGATATACTCTGAACGATTGCGTACCTTATCGCCGTCACCTTGTTGAGAATCCCCTTCAGCGTTAGTATAAGCTCGCATGAAAGATCTTTCATCTGTAAAACAAAATTTAAGGACAATTGTTAAATGTTATCACCATTATCGTTTTGGGAACAGTGACTGTTGCGACTAAGCCCCCCAGGGATCTCCAAAATGATCAATAATAGGCCCAGCCACCTCTAATGACCTTTGCTAGATTGTACTTTTCTAAAACCAAAAACAACAGCATTTATTATTCTGTAAACTGTTTGGAAATTCCTTTCCACGACCGATACTTCAGGACATTGGACGTTTGAGAGGACTATTGTCAATGTCATCTATGGCGCAAATAGAGAAATGTAGTGACATCCAATGCTCTGTATTATCGGTCGTAGACTAGCAGAATACTTGTCCGATAGTAGCGTAATAACTTAATAACAAAAAATACAACTTACATTGTGTATTTCTCCTATCAAACCAGTGGTACGCGAAGGGCACGAGCAAGAGTAGAGGAGCCGCCGCCAGTGTGATGTGATACCAAAACACCAGCCAAGCGATCAGTACTAATGAACAGAGCTCTGGGTTATCCCATTCTAAAAAGCGTCTGAAATGACATATATAAACAAACGTTTACATATATAAACGTGTAAAAACGAAAGCAGATTCTAGCAGGTATTCAACTGCGTTTTGGTCGAGTTTCGAAACAGTCGATTTTCTTTTAATTACAGAATTACTTCCATGAGAGAGATAACTCAGTTATAGAATTTTCCATTAAAGATACTGCTACTTTAAATATTATTCTATCACTTTCCGTCTATTTGAAGTAAACAAAAACAGCATTTTTAAGCAAACTTTAACTTAATGAACGTTTCAGGGCGAAATATTGTGTAAATAAGAGCAGATTAAAAGTCATAAGTCTCGAAACGAAACTTTCACACATTTTTCGTCAAAGAGTGTAAACTATACTAAATGTGATTGCTATTATACTACATATACGTCGCTATTGGACTCGCCTTAGGCCACAAAAAATTCTACGCGGGAAATTCAAAATAAATGTATGAATACCATTTCGATAAACCGCAAACTGCATCAAATAGTATATCTTATTATGACGACAGTGATACTTACTTAATAGCTTCGTTAAGTTCGTACAAAAAGTTGAATAGGTCTCTTATAAACAAAAGATTGCTATAGACAAGTGCAATATCAAATTTCGGTGGTTTTTTTATATATTTTTCTTCGGAAGGTCGAAATAATTTGAGAGATGCTTTTACCTGCAAAACCAAGAAACAAATGACTTTAGTTATCCTATGCGTTACTTAAGGATTTAATCATATAGAATACTAGGACAGACGAAAAAAAGATCACTCTATCTGTCCATCTCATTGTTTGTGCCTACTGAGATCGCTGTTTAGCGATGAGGCCGCCCTGCACACTTTTAGTTGAAGTTTTTATTGTAAGTTTTGTCTTACCTTTTTGGGTGTGCAATAAAGTACTTATGTACCAGTAACTATCTATCTACAGCTCGAGCACGATGTGCACGCGCGCGGAATGCGCCGCAGTCCTATGACAAAATGTCAACATTGACAACGCCAGAGCGCGAGCAAGCCTTTGCGCAGGGCCCTCGCGCAATCAAAGTGAAGTTTTACCGACAGCCGAGTGGCGTGCCGCGCGAGTTTGTAGCGCATCACGCTCGAGCTGCTGACTAAGAAGACAGAAACACACAATTAATTTACTTACAGGATTCCAAACCAGACTCATCTCAAGGAGTATTCTGGGGCAGTTTCCCTTAGCACTGTGCCGCTTACTTCTATCCTTTAGGGCATACCAGCGCGTCTCTCCGTTCTGGATCCTCAGGAGGGGTATGGAAACCTTGCCCAAGTACTCTAGCCTCAGGGAACTCATGGAGCTGATAACTGAGTTATCGTATACTTTCACGTCTAAAGTACTTGTAATATCTTTGATGTTGCTGTAATATTAAATGTAGAGTCATGGGTTGATTTTGTTAGTTTTAATACATAGAACACAGTAAATCTTTAGAATGATCTATCTTTTTTTTTATAACGAATGGCGAAGATGTGGTCGAGGATGCAGCAAACTCACCCAGAAGATGCCTATTCACTCGAACTTTAAGAGACTCGGGTTATATGAACCCAGAAATACATTCATTCAAGAAATATCTCAGCATTCAACAACGATAGACTGAAAACGAAGCATTGCTAAGAATCACAAGTTTCTACTCATTTCATTAAAAAACACATTAATACGCATTGGATCAGCAAACTGCAGGAGATACATCGATAATGCAACGTGTATGTACCGCTGAAATAAAGATACAAAAAAATATACTTACAATACATAATTCTTCTTCCACACAGGCTCAGAGCTTGCCTTTACTTCTGGGGTCTGGACCCTAGAGTTACCTAGTTCCAAAGTGCAGTATGCGGTAGGTTTACCACTCAGTCCTCTCGCTCCGATCACTTTCACATGCAATTGGCCTACTGAATGCCAGTCGTTGAAGTCCAAGTCAATCTGAAACATTAGTTTTATGATTTTTTTTAAGCTGCACCAAACGATAAACGAACTTCAATTTTACTGCTTATTTGCATCTCTTCAGTACTACTCTACTTTTAACTGAACCTTTTTTTAAGTAAGTAGCCAATGTAACTCACCGACTCTGGCAAACGTAACGTCGATCCATTGCTCCGTTGCGACTTGAAAAAAGGACAAACAAACACTCTACTACCTTTACAATATAAGAAAGGATAAGCTTTGAGGCATCACTAATTTATATGAGTGGAAATTAAAAATGCTCTGCCTACTCTGACAATTATTATTGGCCAAAATTTTGGATGGGATAAAAGTAAAGTACAAAAAGAGACTCACCGTACGTTTTTCTTCAAAATTATCAATAACCTGTACAGCATTTGAAGTGGCCTGAGCATCTCGTATGGTACACATCGTGACGCTTAAATGTATCGAACCAAATCCGTCATCTAGAGGTTCCCAAATCTCGTGTGTGCGCTCTTTTTCCAATTTCGATAAGTCTATAACACAACTAAAGCACAATTGATGTGAAAAATTCGGTAAAATATTAATTATTTTTAGAAATTTATCGAAAATATCTAAATTTTTCTTCATATAAATCCTAATAACCACGCAAATTAAGATCTAGCAAGATCTCTACGACTAATATTATAAATATGTCTTACGCTTTCACACCTAATTTACTCAACCGGTTTCGATGAAACTTTGTAAGGATATAGTTCAAGGTGCGAGGATGGATATACATTTTATTCCGAAATACAGAAAAATTTCTTCGAGAGCGCAAAATAACTGAATTCTACTCAAACGAAACTTTAAAAAAGACAGAATACACACCTGCCCATAAAATTCTTTAGTTTCCCTTTATCCCATAATGAGACACGCAGCAAAGGATCCTTATTGAGGTGGAATGTCATCCTCTCCCGCCATTCTGGATGGGATGCGCTTTGTACTGTCTTTGACTTCAGTGCTTCAGTGCCCAGCCTTGAAAGAATCGTTTCGTGAAGTTTGAGATAAAAATTTAGCGAATGACTTCATAGAGAAATAGGTTTTCATGGGGTAGAATGAAATCTAATCGTAATACAACATTATTTATCGTAGAAATTAAATATTAGACAAAATAACATTGGATTATCTTAAGTGAACTTGAATCTAAACAAGTTTCATTCCGTATATTTTACTTATCTATCCGAAGAGATTTTTTTGCCCTTATCCTCGGGACTTTATTATTCACTAAATACACACACAAACGCGCTATAACTTTATATTTTTGTTTTTGTCGTAAGTATAACAATTAACAATTTAACACACAGATTTCCAAACGTACCTACACGAACACTGATTCAATTCATCTATCGATTCCACTTGACTGAATACAATAATGACTTACATTTGCGTCATGAAAAGTGCAGGAAATTACAGTTTTTAAGGGGGGATTCGATAAGGTATAGTAGTTAGCGCAGTAACAAGTACTATCCTTAGTAAAGTTAATCAATTTTTAAGTACATTCATTATTTTCATTATTTAAATTTCAAATCTATTTTTTTAATGGTGTTCGTGATTGTCTTTGTGTATGTTCCAAGGGACCCACGAAACAAGGGAAAACCTTTGTGTGAAAAAAAAAACAGTTTTTTTGTAAATATTCTGCACTATCTACTTCTCCTATTTCTAATGGATGTCCTAACCCAAGATTACCAAGAAGAAATCGCTACCAAGTAATAAAACCACCTTGCAGTAAACTATGTTCTTTGTCTTTGTCCTTTGTACCGTTATGTCTATGTGTGCAAATAAAGGGTATTGTATTGTATGAAACTGCATAACTTTAAAGTTGCTCCTTCTTAAACCCTCTGCTCTTTTATTGGCACCCATGATCTTAAAGTGTGCATGATCAGTCCTTAATAAAGACCAGAGGGTTGAGGGGGGATCGGCCCCCGGTTTACTATGGATCACGATTCCACAATGGACACAAATATTTTGAATGAAGATGTAAACTAAATACATCAACGTATGACCAATCCACATCATTCTATAGAAATCAACCTCATCGGTGGTAGACCCCCAGCAACCCATTTCTTTGGTTCTCTGCCCATGCTTCTACCTTCAGTTTGAGATCTCTAATAGAGCATTATTTAACTACATATTAAATAAAAAAAACATTGAAAAGAAAAAAAAAAGAGTTCCCCAACGTTTAACAAACCTGATCTTGCAGTACATGCTATGCCCTGAGCCATCAGTAGGCGGATCTGGAAGACCATCAGCCTCTACAATCACAACCGACACCAGTGTATTCCACCCTCTTTTGCCACTTTCTCTTAATAATGTGGAAATTCTATGCGGGAAATTCTAAAAACAAAATTTCAGATTATTAATCATACAGATTTCAGGCTCTATAGCATTGTTATCTATTTAATCCTTTGCATTCTATTTGTAAAATGTGAAATGTGTTTATTTTTCTTTACCACACAAACACAGCAAAATTGAATCAACATGAGATGAGACAATTTGGTGCCAGATGTACCATGTACTATTGATGGTACATCTGGCATGGTACAAGTGGTCCGAAGGGGACTGTTTAATGGCTGAAAAGCCAAACCCAAGAATTCAGCAACATTATCTATTAGAAATACTAGCGTTGGCCACAGGTTATATAATGCCCAGCTGTGGGATAAAATATAGCCTGTCCTTTCCCAAGGTCTACTCTATATCTGTACTAAATTTCATCAAAATAGTTCAGTAGTTTAGACGCGAAAACGTAACAGGCAGACAGAGTTACTTTCGCTTTTATAAATATTGGTAGGGATTTGCTCTTACTTTGTTTTGAATCTAGAACTGTCGGTCGATTTAGAAGCCATGGTCACAACTAAATAAACAAATAACTTTATAAAGAAGTACCTTCTCATTGTTCAGTATAGATGAAACATTTCCATTGTCTGCACTTTCTGTAGATGAGTACGAGTTCAGCACGCGACCTCTTCTTTGATTGGTCACCAGACCTATCAATGAACTGGGGCGCCAACCGCTATTTGATTCATGAAAAAAAAACTGGGTCTTAGATTCATGTCTTGAAATTTATTTATTTTTATTAATTTGTTATTATATTATATTAAATTTAGATGATCGGACATTCAGACTTACCGGGGCTACGGAGTTTTGTTGATGTTAGTGATCATTATTATCGTACCACGAGTTAAAGTAAAAATTCTAAAATACGTGTTGTGTATTTTTGTCATGATGTAAATTTCAGGCACCCCAAGGCATTAAAGAAAGATATTGTATAGGTATTATCACAATAAAAGGAATTCTCTGCCACATCTCTGCACTGATTTAGAAATCAAAAACAAAAATTTCGAGAGCGCGGTGTCGATGACTGGTTTTACATATTTCTTTTAGATCGTTTAGTCTAAACTAAGTTATAAAGATTCAAAATTTATTTAGTCCCGTCAGCTAGCCATATTTTAGAATATACATAATACTTAACTTTAGTTACTTAATTACATTGCTCGATATCACAAAGGCACTCACCGATTTAGGCTTCTTGATCTTCGACCTGCAGGTGCTTGTCTTCTTTCAACATTTTCATCTACAGAATTAGTCCTTTCAACTGACATATCCTTTAAACCTATGTACCAGCTCTATTAAAAACACTATTTTATGTCGGTATTGACTACTAATGATCACTTTTAAACTAGCGGCTTAAGATGCTACTCATTACAAAACTCTTTCACATACATTTCGTAAACAAGATAAAAATTAATCGGGAATTAAAATAAATACTTATCTTTATAAAACAACATCATATCAATCCTTATCATGACCCTGATTGATGATTACTTGATTAAATATTCACATCTTTATCGGCGATTAAGTATCCTAAAGGAGCTATCCAAAATTCTTACTTTGAACCGTTTCTCTTGCTGCATTAATGATGAAAATTGAAATATACTTAGGATGATTTCCTAAGACAGCCCCGCATCTTAATTTTTTTCAAAGCGGGACAAACACTGAAAAAACATAAGCCCCCGCCGGCCTGTGTTTTTAACTTATCATCATATCTTTCCAGCTATCAGACACTCACTGATGCACATAGGCCACCTGGAAAGAACCGGTCTAGCGCTGCTTTTTTAGTGTTAAGTCTATTTTTCTCAGTGGTATTTCCAATAAAAAAATGTTTTTCATGCCCCCATCTCGGAAAGAGTATTAATGCTCTTCGATATCTGAGTGCAAAAGCCGTTTTTATCCGCTAGAGGATAAAGTAAATTGAATTTAGAACATCGTATGCACTAAGTCTGTGAATTCAAAACATCATTAAACCTATTTACTTCTACATCCATGGTGCCGAATTTATCATACAAAACTTTTTTAATTTGTTACTCGGAACCTCCTTGGTGTACTTCTTTTAATTTACTTTGCGTGCGCCATTTTCTTTTTACGTCAAATTGTTAACCCTTTGTAAATATATTTTTTTGCATTTAGTCATTTCCTCGTTGAGGTGGGATGAAAAGTTACGTGTTGCACTCGAGTGCAAAGATTTTTCACCTCGTGCTCTTTTGATTCCCTCGCTGACGCTCAGGATTCTAATTTTAGAATCCTTTGCTTGCTCTGTCATCAAAATTGAGCACGCGATTAAAAAGAAACTTTGCACTCATGTATAGCAAATAACTATTACCTTGTCTGACAAAGTTCAAAACGCACCAGCCACTTAATCGGAGAATTAACGATTTCTATAAATAACATTATTATAGAAGGAAAGGTTGGAGGAAAGAGAAGCGCTTGCACTCCAGCAGATTGCTGAATCCCCAGCCCCTACTCCGACGCATCTGGATTAGACAGATTATAAACTGAAATGAAAAGAAACAAAAACCTACAATTAAAGAGCGCAGCTCTTAAAATTAAGAAGACTCAAAAGTTGCCTTGGAGAATTTGCTTTCAAATAAAAAATTCCGGCTCTTTAATAATTATACGTAGGTAATTCAGGTATTTAAATCCTTTAAGTTGTAAGTAGGTAAAAGGTTTATTTGCGCATTTTCAAAATCACTTAATGGATTCGACCACGCACTACGTGGCCCAACACACTATTATGATTTGATTGTTAGATATTGTGTACGTTTTAATAAATAATTATTAATTTAGTATTTTTAAAACTCTTGCCCGCGTGAGGATATTCACAAATAATTTTTAGGGAAAGTAAAATATTTGGCGCGAATGGGACTTGAACCCACGACCCCAAGTCTTATTCGCACCGAATATTTTTCTTTCCCTAAAAATAATTTATGAATATCCCTCTACTTTGCAATTATTTGTGAATATTCCTCTACTATGAGTCTGTAGTTCTCCGTACGAGACACAGATGTGCTTAGAAACGGAATGAGAAATTTCGCCGCTTGACTTGAAGGCACGATATCAGTTGGTTAGAGCACCAGCCGAGCTATGATGATCGCAACGACATTATCTCACGCGTTAATTCGCTTTTCGACCAATGAGATTACGAGAAAGCGTCACGTGACCACGAGATAACGCGTGAGATAATAATAATATGTCGTTGCGATCATCATAGCCCGGCAGGAGATCTAATCCTGGGTTCGTGGGTTCAAGTCCCATTCGTGCCGAATATTTTTCTTTCCCTAAAAATTATTTGTAAATAATTATTAACCTACATATGAAAAAGCTGAATTTCATCAAGCGTTACGGTAGGTATTCTTTTTGAATGTACTTACATTTACTCAGTCAACGTGTTCGTAAAGGATTACGAAAGTTAAGCGCAATTCCTACAATATCGGGAAGCAAAATTAAGGATGTGAATCAGCCCTCTGTCTGAACAACTTTTCCCAAAGAAAATAGGTCGAAATATAAATAATAAATTTCGCCACTTGTACAACCAGCTGATTGCTTTAGTATGAGATTTCAACATTTTTAGGGTTCCGTACCTCAAAAGGAAAAAACGGAACCCTTATAGGATCACTTTGTTGTCCGTCTGTCCGTCCGTCCGTCCGTCTGTCAAGACCCTTTTTCTCAGGAACGCGTGAAGGTATGAAGCTGAAATTTATATCAAATACTCAAGTTTACTGTTCCTTAGAGCTGTGAAAAAATCAAACTTCTAAGCCAACGCAATCAAAAGATACAGCCATTTATGTCGCGAATTTCCGCAAATTTTCGACACTCGCAAGGGAATCAAAACCTACAGGGTACTTCCCGTGAACTCAGAATCTTGAAATTTGGTACGAAGCAACATCTTATAGCACAGATAAAGGAAAAATTGCGAAAACCGTAAATTTTTAGTTACATTATATCATAAAAATATTTTTAATAATTTTAAACTTACTACCCCTTTCCTCATGAACACGTAGAGGTAATAAATTGAAATTCATATCAAATACCTTTATATAAGGTCTATAATACCTTTAAGCAGGTTTGTACGGAACCCTCGGTGCGCGAGTCCGACTCGCACTTGGCCGGTTTTTTTTTTTAATTTCGTACGGATTCCGTGGGGAACATTGTTTACTTTCATGGATAGAATCATCCCCTAAAGTTTTAGTAGTAAAAAGGCCTCCCAAGAACATTCAAATACAGAAACATGACAATAAATAATCACAGTGTACAACAAGGCAGCCTTATTGCTTACTAGGAATTGCTTCCAGGCAACCTTTTGGTTCGGAATTGTTGGTCTATGGGCAACATGGTCCTAGTATATATAATATACTATCTTTCCGCCCGGAACTTGGTTCCCGTGGGAATTTGGGAAAATGATGTAGCCTTTGTGGATGTCAGCATACCTCCAAACTAAATTTTATCAAAATTGGTCCAGCCGTTTGAGTATGAAAGTGTAACAAACATCCATACATCCATACAAAATTTCGCGTTTATAATATTAGCAAGGCAGTCTTTTACCTATAGGAGGCCCTGGGCACATTAGTTGATGGGGCCTGTGTCTTCTCTTGATTGGCAAGTGGTTGCGAACAACGACTAACAATTCTTAGTTCACAACTGATTGCGAATCCCAGTTGCGAAAACGGCCGGAGGGGAAAATTGCAGTAGTACACTGATGATTCTTCTTTAAGTCAGTGTTAGGTATTTTTAGCTGTCATAGAAAAGTCTGATAGAGCAAACCCTCAGCGCTTCGCTCTCAACGCTTGCAAAAGCTAATAAGCAAATATTATTATACTTAAAGTATTCTAGTCTGTAATTATAATTATTTTCTTGGACAAAGGGGCCCCATTAATCACAGGGCCCTGGGCACTTGCCCAGAGTGCCCAGTGGGAAAGAGGGGCCTGAATATTAGTCAGGATGGCATTGACCGCGCTGCACGTAAAACGACGACGCGGTGTGACGCACGCATTACAATGACGCATTAACTGCCATCTTGTGTTGAATAGCAAAATCAATACAAACGCCATATTTAGATACGCTTTCCATCGCTTGAGGCGTTAGTCTCTATGGAAAATGGCGTCTGTGAAGTTCAGGGTGGCTGTGACTTTTACTGAGTATAATCTGTACAGCTATTTTGTTTGTTTTCTATATCACCAGTGATCGTATTTTGCAAAAATAACATCTTTTTTAGTATTTAAATTTAATTTACATTTTTTAAAAGCTATTTTATCTAATAATTCCATGGGAAAAACATGGTTTATGACACTTTTCTAGAATAAGAACTGAGGCTTTTAGTGGAAGTTAAAATTGCAACACTGTAATTTACTTGCCAGCGCGTCCGTTGTTTTGTGTGGCGCTAGTGTCAACGCTTTGATTTTTGTGGAGGTTATGGAGTGAATTTTTAATGTAATAAATCTTATAATTTACAAAAATGGAGAGAAAAGAGTTTTTGAGTTCGGCAAAATTATGTCGGTTTTGTCTTTCACAAAACCCTCATTCACTGATGAATTTATTCGATGAGACCAAAGCATCAACAACTACAATTCCTCTTGAAATGAAGATCTTGTCTAGCGTCACTGTTGAGGTAAGAAATAAAATAAGGATTTTTTTATGTTATTGTACACATATTCTGGTCGTTCAGTTGTATTGGAAAACTGCAATAAACAGCTAGGTATTGTGGATTTTGTCTACGTTTGGCAGTAATGGCGCCGATCCTTTTAGGTGGCGTAACTTCGATCTGTTCAGCTTGACTTTGATGTATTTTTGTAAGACAGCCGAGAAAACAAATTATAATGTAAAAAATATTAAATCATATTCTGAAATTGCTCGTAAAGAAAGAAAAATTGGAAATAAAGATTTTTGCAGCGCCCTCTAGTGCACGTATCCAGCATTATTCAGTCTCTAGAAACTAATCGATAATTAATAAATTTATTAAGAAATTTATATAAAATTATGTCGTTACTTGCAGGTTTTCCCTTCAGATAAAATGCCACCATATATCTGCAGTCGCTGTAACTTCTTCATGAACCTCATCTATAAGTACAAGCAGGTCTGCCGGACTGCTGACAAAACCTTATTGCAATACATTCAGGAAGGAACTGCTTTGGAACCAGTGACCTGGCCTCCAGCTCTTGTAAAGGTAAGCTTCGTTCTATAACTATCATTATCTATGCTATACCTTTCATCACAAATAATTTTAGGGACAGAAACGTAAAAAAAAATATAAAAAAAATTGTTTATTCATTGCCGACAATCAATTTGAACTCAAATTAATCAATTTAAAAAATCAATTCAAATTTATTGTTTGGTGCAAATTTTACTTGAACTCATGACCCCAGGATTCGATCTCCTAGTTAGATTTGCATTATTCTTCTTCTATACAAAGATCAAACCATTTTAAACACACACACACACACAAAAAAATTTTTCTTTATTCGTCATGTTCTTATAAGAATACCTAATTTGTGTAGTACAAGAGAATATTTAATAGTAAATGATCTGAACCGAAAAACTCCTATTCTTCTCAAACAAAAAGATTTTTATAGGTTCTGACAATAAACTTCAAATTAATTGCTCTAGATATTCCGATATGGAGCTAAAGCACCATCTGAGGCAGGAGGGATGAAGACAGTGATAGACGGAGGCACCACTGTGGAAGTCACTTCTCAAGCTGTATCGGACAGTGAGGAGGATGAAGATGAAAATGTCTACAGTATCAAGGTAAAGTAACACTAATGCTTCTATGTTCAGGGTATGAAACAAATGATAACAATCACAGTAATTATCTAAAATTCTAAATGATCATTCCTTGATAATTGACAACATTACAAATAAGTAAAAGGACCAAACTAAAAATACCATTTCTAGATTAGGATTTTCTAAGCACCACATATTTTTTTTGGAATTCGAAAAAAATAATTGAAACTGTGTTCGGGTGGATTCGTAAAATTTTTCAAAGGAAAATCCTTCGCTGGGTACATCTTATTTCTATTTAAATCTTGTTTCTGAATGAAAAAAAATTTACGTTTGACATTGACAATGTCACATAACTTAGGGAAAGTACCCTTTCTCCAGCTGCTGTCAACCTCCAACCACCTCACCTCACTTGATTGTAAATTTTTAAATTTATGTATAATTGTAAACACAAACAATGTATTGGAAACGAAACCTCGGTTTTTTTTTGCAAAAATGGAATGCAAGTTGCTTTATTTCAAACGAAATGGTTTCGCTGATATTTGGCGAGAATTATAACTGTGTAGGTCAAAAAACTTTCTATTATTTTTGGTTCAATTTTATATATGATAGGCTGCATACATAAGTGATTTCTGAATATTGTTTATTGGAAAGATGAACAATATTCAGAAAACTTAACAAATCTGAGATTAGTATTGTCCCCTACTTCTTTGTTGATGATTTTTCTGATGTTTTAATTTTTTTCGAAGACATCAATCTTTGTTCTATAAGTCCTTCAAATGCAGTTGTTTCATTTTAATTTTAATTATAAATTAATCGATTGAGTATAAATAAAATTTGGGGTGACCTGTGTCACAGCCAATATGATGAAAAAAATGGTTTTTCAAAAATTTTGTGACATACTTACTGATTTCAGTATCAGAAACAGTGCCTATTCGTTTTTTTTTTGTATACTTTTATTATTATTTATACATGTCTATTTTTAACCAAAAATCCTTGAAATTGGTAGAGGATCTCTAGAAATTTGGTTTTTACTGAGAACTTAAAAAAATTACCATCAAATTAACTTTAGGAAACCTCTTTATAGACTAGGGCTGAAGCCTTTGAAAATTAGTGAGGTTAACTCACTAGTACACAGAGGCAGGGAACCTGATGGATGACCAAAGTGGCAATTTATCACGAGCGTTTCCGTGCTTCGGAGGGCACGTTAAGCTGTCGGTCCCGACTGTAGTGTCAGAGGCCATTGTGCAGTTTGGAAACTGACACCAGGGTTAGCCATAAGATGAAGAACTAAACAGTTACAAATGACATTCACAATCTCTTCTATTTTCACAGTTGGGAGAAACTCCTGAAGATGTTAAACTTGTAAGCAGCAAAGAGCCCATCCAGGAACCCAAAGAAAAATCGAAAGGCAAAAAGAAGGGTAGGTATTTTGAGCTATTACTATTTGAAATAGATCGAGCCCCGTATCTTATACCATTTGACAGCTTTACAGGGGATGAAAATGAAATTTAAGTCAATGATTCAGAGTATGGGTATTTATATGAAAGTATTAATGCTTATTAAAAGAAGCATATATCAAGAATTGTTGCTATATATTTCTTTTAATAACATCTATGCCAGCTATGAATCAGTATATCCCATTCCAAACAGTCCTATCTATCTTGATGACTCAGAACTTCGGACCATTATAGTGAATTGGTTTGGGATGGAATATAAGTTCCAATATACATCAAATTTGTGTGAAATGGTAGTAGCGTGTGTTCATAGCTTTTCCCTGCTATATTTAAATTGTTTAGTTTTTAGCATGACAAAGAGTTTTTATATTTTCCATTAAAGTTTTGTCTTGTTACAATTCAGCATTAATGGTTGTTTGTTGTATTTCACGAACACGCATATAATGAACTAATTTACAACTCGGTTGTTTTAGCTTTACTATGCATGCGCACTTGTAAAATGCAACAACTATCAAGCCAAATTGTAAAATTGATTTTTTTTTCTAGTTTGTTTGATTTATAGTTAAATTAAGTTTTTGTTGAAATGTCGGAGTAAAGGTGAGTTTTATTTATTTATTTAGATACCTATTAGCTTGTATTTAGTTTCGGCTATTGCTATATTTTTTTGTTTCTGGAAAATTGATTAGTTTGCATGGTATTGTGCTATCATTTTTTTTCTGTTATGGATTTGTGTGGTAAATTTAACCAAAAGACCACGGGCACTGTAGTATCGCAAGAATTATTAACTATTCTAACGTTTATTAAATTTTTTAACAAAAAAATAACTGTGATGTTCTTACATCGCCCTTACACAGAATTTATAGCAAGTTTGTACCTAGTTTGTATGGATATTAGTACGAACTATCTATATCTCCACGACATTATCTATGACTACATTTACGAAAGGGTCAGCTTAGGATAAACTGAAACCCTGAATTTTGACTGAATTTTCCTCGACATATAATAATAATAATAATTAAAACAATAAGGTGCATGAAATATTTTTAGATAAGTTACCACAGTAACTTTTAAAAAGGATGGTTTATTTTTCTATAATTTACTGCTTTAAATTAATTTGTTTATTCTGATATAATCTATTTTTAAATAAAAAAAATATTAGACAGTGATGTCACGTCAAAGACGTTCTAACTGTTCCGTAGTAACACTCTCTGTTAAAACGAGATGTCGGATAGAGATATTAAAATTAATCTGGCATAGCATGTCAATGCTCTTTGCTATATTAGTTGTAGCCAATTAGAACCCTCTCTAATTAAGCCTGAGTTGCATAGATGAAGAATATGAAAGTGACGCGCCGCGCCTGAACCCTCGAGTGAACCGCCCACGAGACGGCTGCTGGGCCTGTGACGAGTGCAACTGCACTTACCCTTTGATGCAAATGCTGGAACTTCACAAGATGTCGAAGCACCGCGCCCGCACTGTCGCCTGTGATCAATGCGATGCGTAAGTCAGCTTATACTTTGTTTTTATTTATTGAGTTCTAAGAATACCGAGGTAGTCAAGCGTACCCTGAATAAGAAACGGGTCTAAGCGCTCGCTAGGAAGAAGAAGAATTCTAATAAGACCATCAGTTACTAAACAACTTAGCAATCAAAGCTTGAGAAATGTCAGAAAAAAAAGTTCATTGTGTGTTGAGAAAGTTGATGCCAATTATGGAAGCAAACAATGACCAACTTGAAAATTAATGGATATTTAGTTTATTAAGTATTTTACTATCAAATCGAATTTACTTAATTTGGCAAAATTAACAGTTAAAATTTAGTTGAGGCCTGGATACCACACTATGTGACTACTTGAACCTTGGGAGACTGATCGACCATACACTTTTGATACATAGCAAATAATTAAAGAAAATAACTTTAGGAACAGTAACCCTATCTTTAATGAGCATAAAATAGTACACGAAGGTTATATCCACTCATTTCGAAGCCTTGTTGTCTGGCGTAGAGTGATCAAAGCTGAAGTAAACCTTATTTCTAGAATCGTGTTTGTACCAATACTTCAAAATCTATCGCCATCTTACAGCGATATCAAAGCTACATCAACTTTCCAGGAAGTTCTTCACCAAGTACGACCTGAAAGCGCATCTTCAGCGCCACTCCGATGAGATGCCGTTCGAATGCACCGCGTGTGACAGGAAATTTAAGCGCCTTGTGTTGCTCAAACGTCACGAAAAGGTAATTTTCACGGACTCTCTCTGTTAGCTATAGGGGTTAAATTGTGTATCAGTTATTGACTGTCATTTTCCAACAGGTTGCTCTATCGACATACGTCTACATGTAATTCAATTAGCCGTTCTAACTTGATCGCGTGAGATCATTTTGGCATGTTGATGTCGTTCTGCCTGTTCCCTACTGACGCTATTCGATAGAACGAGAAGGCGAAACGTGATACATATGACAAAATTATGTCACCTGTCTATATGCTATGCAAAATCGTTTTATTGACGTGATGGTGATCCAAATGATTTTAGTCCTCTCACTTTTATCTGATACGTGATAAATATGACAAATTTATGTCACCTGTCTATATTAGCTATGCAAAATCGTTTTATTGACGTGATGGTGAGCCATCCAAATGATTTTAGTCCTCTCACTTTTATCTGATACGTGATAAATATGACAAAATTATGTCACCTGTCTATATTAGCTATGCAAAATCGTTTTATTGACGTGATGGTGAGCCATCCAAATGATTTTAGTCCTCTCACTTTTATCTGATACGTGATACATATGACAAAATTATGTCACCTGTCTATATTAGCTATGCAAAATCGTTTTATTGACGTGATGGTGATCCATCCAAATGATTTTAGTCCTCTCACTTTTATCTGTAGTTTTATAGTTTTGGGTAGATGATGCTAAAGTTAGTTACTCAGTAATACTTTTTGTTTCATAAATGACGCAACTGTAAGATCTTTTCCATTGACAATCTAAGTTCAGGCGAGTTTCATTTCATTCAATCAAGTTCACCATGTTACTTGAAAAGTACGAGATGGGGTGCATAGTATCGTAAAATCGTGTTCGAAAATCGTCATCGTCACCTGCTAGCGGTGCACGCTGCTGATCAAAAGACGAGGCTCTGGACGTACTTCAATTCGTAAAGGGTTTCTCTATTTGATATTGGCGACTTCGCCATTATATATTTTAATTTTGATCAGGCTTTGGCAAAATCACGATTGTGGACGCCATTTCATGTTTGGTTTCAGTTCAGCCACTCAGATATGCAGCAATACAAGTGCACGTACTGCCCGGCTACCTTCATTTCTTTAGAGCAGTTCACCAGCCACAAGGATCGCCACACCTCCTTGCAACTGTTGCTGCCATGCAATCATTGCAGTAAGAGGTACATTTACTTTAATATTTTAGTGCTCTTGGTGGAAATATCGTCTATTTTGAATAATTACTATTATTAATGTAAAATTGTCTTTGTCGGTCCTTCCTTTTCGTCGTAACGGAGCAACCGATTGATCGCATTTTTTGCTAAGGGAAGAAAGATACCTTTCTATTTGACAAGTAAAGTCCTTCGCACACGGCGTCGTAGCGTAAGCGTATCGTAATACGCGCGTAGTACGTACATCTTCAAACAAGTCCATACGATATGCTGTTGGTGCGGCCAAAGGACCTAAATAATTGTTTATTACCTTAAACTTTATCGTTGATGATAATTTATGATGACTGTTATCGTGCCACTCATAATAAGTTGAAGTTGACTACTATCGTGTTTTTTTCGTGACAGATGTTAAAAATTGAACATAGTCACAGTTGCACATATTTAATTCACAATAATCTCTATTATCTTTCCGCAGATTCCCTGACAAGACCGCCTTGAATCGGCACAATGAAGCAGTACACATGACGAAGCTATTTTCTTGTGACTACTGCCCGGAGCGTGAGTCAGAAACACCAGAGTTCCCCTCACTACATCCTTCACAAGCTATGAACATACGCTACGTAAAACTGCCTTGGGTGATGAATTAGCTGGCGAAAATTAAAGATGTGAATCAGCCAACTTCACTGAACTTCCCCAAATAGGTCGTCAAAAAACACCTCTCCATATTGCTTAAATGTGTTTTTAGAATTTCATATAGATGGGAAAGTTGTACAGTTGGAGAGATTTACATCGTAACGTTTCGTTAACTAATTGAAAGTCACCCCCATATACTTTGTGCATTTTTAAAAGAGAACGTCATATTTTCAGACTTCCCAAACATAACCGGATTGATGAGACATGTTCGAACGCATGCCGGCGACCGAATGTATCCATGCAAGTTTTGTGACAAGAGATTCACTAAGTCTCATCATTACACCAGGTATGTTGATAAAATAAATATAAAAGACTTGTCGGACTCGTAAGCGAGAGATACCGAGATCAATGGCATAATAATCGTCTCTAAAGCCACCAACTGAGAGAATCGACAACGCTAATTCACCAATTCATCAACTTTCTCGTCTTCAAATTTCGCATGGTAGGACAATTTCACCAAAAACCCATTCTTAATAATTAAAAAAAACCTGCAAATTCATTGGATTTATGTGGGTGTCAAAATAAGCTAACTTTGACATTTCGGCAGTCTAATAAGTAGTCCTGCCGCGAACTGTCACATTAAAATAAATTCTAAAATATTAAAGGGTTGTTTTGACGCACGTTACACTTGCAGTGCATGTGCAGTTTTTTAGCGGAAGTCGCCGGTTGTTTAGAAATAACTTGAGACTTTGTAGTGAAGATGAAAAGTTCTCGAAATTTACTAATCGGTGTTAGGTTCGAGAGTGACTGGCCGATGAAGAAGCGGCATTCTTATAAATAAATGAAAACAATTCCAGACATATGAAAGTGAAGCACAGCGATCAGTTAACCGAGCGTACAACGAATGCGGAAGATTACCGATGTGAGCAATGTGAGGCCACATTCAGCACCCAAGACGAACTCATCTACCACTCCGCTATACACGCCACACAGAATCTGACGTGTCCGCTGTGTCAGGAGAAATTTGACAATGTTGACGCTGTCACTGCGCACATCAAGTCACATGTTACTGGTAAGTAATGACATAATTTGAGAATTCAGCAAAACAAATAAAGAAGTATTTTAAAAGAGAAGGAAAAGGCATTTTCCTTACATTATTTTTCATATCATGTTCTTACACAAAATGCGTTTTTATTTCCAGGAACGGAATTCATGTGCGATCTCTGTGAACTGGTATTCACCTCTAAAGATAAATTGGACACCCATGTAGTAACTGCGCATGATGAGGAGATTCGAAATGTAAGTGAAATTAATTATTACTTTACGAAGAACGATGGAAAAATAGGGTGCCATGGTTAAAAAGTGTAAATTACGCGCTAGGCTGGGTGATCGTGGTCGTCTGGGTTCCGAAGGCCGGGACTGTTGTTCAGTTTCGTGGGCATGAATCATCATATCCTTAATTTTCTGTAATTTAAAGTCACCCAATATAATGTGATATCCTATGATAAATTCGATACTATAATGTATGTACCATACCTTTCTCACCAGTTTGTATGCAGATCTATTTAAATTAAATACAGCGCCATCTCTTGTAGGTTCTTGAGAGTAAATGGCCTGTTGAGAATTATTTTAACTGAATGGAAAATATTTTCTCTTTAAAGATTTTTAAACATTTATCAATAAGGCTTATACAATTTATCAACCTCCGCATGAAGGGAGTACCGGTTTCAGTGACCCTTCTTTATGCATGAGATTTGAAAAATACATGAATATTATTTTTCAGGAACTAGCACAAGATGAGTCCTCAATGGATATGGATGAGGACGACGATGAAGACGGTGGTATACACGGTAAGACGTTTTGACTCTTAATATGCATGGAGTGTGAGATGGACTTGGTGTTTTGTAATTTTGAATGCACACGTCTTTTAAGCATGCGTGTCAATCTAAAACGGCGTTTTACAAGATTCTTAAGCGCTAGAAAGCTACCCCCCGATCGCGGTAAGTTTGAACGTGTTTATCAAAGCTAAACTGCTCACGGTTCCTTTGTATTCAGCCCAATAGAAACATTGAATAAAATAAAAACGTGAGCGATTTAGCTTTGGTAAACACGTTACCGCGATCGGGAGGCTAGATAAAAAGCTTGATAATTTAAACTATCATACTTAAAATCATATTTCTCTAAAAGAAAACGAGACAAAGTTCTATGGATAGGCGTGACAGCGGTCTATGAAAAAGCCAGACGACTTTCGGTAGAGCCTTATAAGTATCATCGTCCTCTCAATAAAGCGTCATATGGAGTTTGGCAATGAGACCTCTCTCTCATGAGAGTATAAACTTACGAATCAACACAAGGAAGATTGGACTCTATTTTTAAAGAGAGAAGTTTTCATTTCTTGCGTTTCTTCAGCAATTCAAGATCATTTGTCAACGTCAATTAAATGTAAAATAAATGCAAACTTTTGCTATAACATGTAAGGGTACTATGAAAATCCGTTAATTAGATTAACACCCGTATTCTAAGAAGTTAACTCGAAACTTCCTCCACTCAACTTCAGCTAAGGAAATCCTCGAAACTACCTCGAATTTGGGTCTTAGTTGTCACCTCCAGATTTCTTGAACGTGGCATACAGCTACTCGACGATAGATGGCACTAGCTAGCGTAAATTCTTTATTCGATATTAATCTTTAACGATTTATTATCATAAAGATAATCCACGAAATCTTCAAAATAATTCATTTTTCATATGAAAAAGTAGTTTATCGCGTTTAAACAGACAGACGCTGCGGGGGACTTTGTTTTATAATATACAGGGTGTAAAAGACAGCTTAGCAAAAACTGAAACCCTGGGCTACGACAATCATTCTGAATGATTTTCCAGTGGATTTTTTCTTAGGAAAACTTTCATTTTTTTTATGTTTTTTAATATTTTGTGCTTACATTTTGTATTAGTTCATCGAATACACTCCATTTTGCAATAAAAAACAATCATAACAACGTAAAACTCGAAAACCAGCAATTTACATCTTTTTGTACATCGCACTTCGATAGCAGTGCGGCGCGGGGAGATAGCGGTTTCGCGATACGTTGCGTAGCGCCAAAGTAGGTATATAATTAGTAAGAAAAGCCAAAGAAGTTTTCCTTACGTGATGTTTCCGGGAAAAAATAATTATGTATAGCTGATAATATTTATGGATAGATTCCACCATTTAAGTATTTGCTAAGCTCTCCTTTACACCCTGTATATTATGATGTTTCTTTGGCAATTAATTCGCATGAGAGTAGTCTCATTGCGCATGCTAGGGTAGCAGGTATATGTTACTTCTCTTCTTGTGTTCAAATTATGCAAGACACGGCATTATTCGAATAAAGGAGACATACTTATCTTTATTTATATATTTTTTTTATTGTTTCAGTAAAAGACGCAGGTGACCACATGGTGGTAGAAATAAAGAAGCCTGATGGGTTTTTGGTAAGTCATCTTTTCTCGTACAGGTTGTCTACACTGGGCCAAGCAGGCATGACAAGCAGTTTATCCGTCTGCTTTTTTTGTGTCAGTTATTAGCATTTTCAGGATTATTTGATATGTAAAAAATGACGGTGATATCTATATTGTTTTTATATCAAAACAATTAATCACTGTACGTCTAATACTTTGTTTAGGGGATGTTAAAGAATGGTACATGTTGCCAGCGTAAGTTATATCATAAGTGAGAAGTTTGACAATAAATCATCAAACTGAGCTTAGTTGGTCTAAGAAGAGATCATGTTGTTTTCAGTAATTATGTTTATTGATTACAGATCAAAAATGCTACGGCAACTGACACTGAAGATAAATTTAACAGCACCAACTCGGAAGGTAACAAACATGTTTTGTTCACTAGCCTATACAAAGTCTTTCCAGAAACATGTAAGACAAAAATAAATAAATAAACGTTACACACTCAAAGGCCCACAATAAGGTTTTCCCTTGGAACATATACATAAAGACAGACTCAAACATCCATGACCGTAGAACAAACATCTGCTTTTTAGACAAATGTTTGCCCCGACTGGGGATCGAACCCAGGACCCGTCGATCAAGAGGCAGCTCTAACTACCACTCGACCAAACCGGCCGTCATTACCCAGGATTCCTGCTAGGGGCATTGACAAACATCTAGAAAGACATTAGCTGGATGGAACAGCCAGCCTATAACACACCACGCACAATGGCCCAATCGAGAGGCTAATGTAACATATATTATTACCTTAGACATAGATTACTCTCTACAACACTTATGTGGTAATTTGATGTATTAGCCACTGTATTTTTATTTATTTCCATGTCATACAATTATTTGTCCATGTTATACAATCTAACTTAAATCAATATAATTAATAAGGGCTTGCGCCCTAGTCAAACAAACCACCCCAAGTCGTACCCGGTGGGAAAGTGCCCATGACGCGGGCGGCGTTTCCACGTTGGATCGCCAGCGTAATGTGCTGCAACAGGTACGACTCGGAGCGGGGGTCCATGCCGTTATTTCTCAAACGTCGCCCTAATGCCTTAAGGCGACTACAGCACCTAAATTACGATTTTATGATGTGTAGATAAGCCACTGCATTAAATCGAAGAAAAAAAAATATTACGGTAATATGCAGGACATAAACTAGATAAGTAGTTTGCTGAAAACATGATTCAGCACTTTTGGTTCGATAGAAAAAGCTCACAAAGTCACCTCTAAATATCCAATATTGTGTATCTTTTAAGCTGTAAAAACGATAGTAAAATGCACACAGGAACTTGAATTTGCTATCAAAATGTTCGTGATTGAACACTCTTGATAAGTAGTTAACGCATTTTTCGATTTAAGCTGTTACCTTTCCATAAATTTCATTTTTCTAACTTTCGAACATATTTTTACGCACGCACACTTTCATAGTCCATGTGTGCGTGCGTAAACTTCGTGTATCGACACTGTTCGCACTGCCGGCCCAGGCCTGTTGAGAGACAGAGATGGCACTATTCCTATGTGTGCCGCCTTTTGCTCAAGAACGATCGGGTGCTGTAGTCGCCTTAATAAAAGCTTTTGCTTCGGCGCACCAAGGGCTCGCAATTGTATTTACCATTGTATTTACTAGAAACGTTTATTTTACACTTAGGCATAAATAATATTTGATTAAAAAACAAGATTTTAAAACTAACTTAAAAAAGTCTATTTATTAGAGTCACCAACACAACATATAAGCCAGATGGTAAAGTTGTCGATATGACGCTAATTTCTTCCAAACTGACTACCATTTGATATCCTCTTATAAAAAAAAACTCATTACAGAAAGTGAACCCGAGACGAGTGCTATAGACCTTCCGGCTGTCCCGCCTGTGGCGACATTGCCGGTGAGATTGTTAGAGTCATCAGCAGTGATCATCACACCGGCTGCACAATCTATAAAATCGCCGGAGCGAATCGTCATCAAATCTCATAACTCTACACCTGCGAGGATGAGTGTAAGTTAGCAGTAAGACTAGTATATAGATAAAAACTGCCTATTACTGAAATTGAAGATTTTTCACCTTATAAATAGCCAAATTACAAAATCGTTTAAAACTCAGACACTGGCAAAATCATGATTGTGGACGCCATTTTTTTAATTAAAAGAATTAAATTGAAAACCTATACTTTCAGCAATGAATCGAAAACTTTTGAGAGAGAATTGTTGTCGATAAGTCGGCTAGCTACACTGAAACATGAATTACTAACTTAACCCGTCGCGTCGCGCGCTTGTTTATGCAGCGTGCGATACAAATCCTGCACACGGGAGTGCAGACATCGCGCGAGGGCTTAAATATGCCTTTTTATCTAAACACACTGTGCACTTAAATAGAAACATACTTTTTTACAGAATGCTCCACCACCCATAATACGGAAAGCAGAAGAAATAAAACGCACACCAGTAAAACTAATTTCAGAAACAATTGGTGAGTGGCCTTTTTTTTTAATAAGACAAAGATATACCTGTCAGCAAGACCATTTTTGCCCTAAGATCTTATATATCAAACGATGAAAGGAAGAAACAAAAAGAAATTTATTCACCATATGAAGCAGAAGTCAAACAACATACAAATAAATTATGAGGAGAAAAGGTGCTGCCTCAACCAGGCTAAGCTATTTTGTGCCTTTTAAAGATGTAAAAATAACTTGAATTAGCTTGGTCGTACTGTGTATACCTCCCAGCATCTTTGAAGCCTAAGAGATACAAACTCGCAAACTGGCGGTATATAATAATACAAAATCCAGACCATTCTAAACTCTTCTTAAAAACGCTTTCTGGAACTGATCGTGCTGGGAAGTATAACACTACTGAACCTGATTTTAAATTTTAGAGAAGACAACCAAGACATAACTTTCTGTTTCATAAAAGAAAATATATTAGACTAGCTCCCCGCCTGGGACTTCGTTCCCGTGGGAATTTCGGAAATGAATAATACACATAAACCTTCCTCTTGGATCACTTCGTCTTTTGGTGTTAACCGTACGAAAATGAGTTGAGTCGTTCTTGAGTGTATCACCACAGAATAAATAATAGTACTAACGTACAGAAGTCTCACTCCCTAACAAAAGTAAACTTTAGGCATAAAAATTTGCCTACTATTGCAAGCGGCACAGGCTTGCAAGAGAAATTGAAACTTATAGTAGGCCGCTAGCGTTCATATTCTATTGCGCACCGCCGACTCGATGCCGCGTTTGCGACGAGAGCTCAGGGTTAACACTCGCCGCCGATTTAGAGGTAAAATTATTATTGAAATTAGTTAAGTAAGATAACACTGCTTATAAAATCAAGAGTAACTTTAGTAAGGAAGTGTAGTAAGTAAATACACAAGTTAACATAACCAACCACGTTATTTGATACCTAGCCTATTTACCTACGAACTACAGACACCTACAGACTGTTGTGATGGCAAAACGTATTTCTGTCTGGTTTTAATATTTTTAATAAGTAGGTACACGTATTATTTTGTTTAACACGCGACCAACGCGATGAGCGCGCGCGCGGCGAGTAACAGCCCGCGCTCGCTGCATACTCAGTATGCCCGCCGCGCGAACATGCCTAAACTGCGGAGTGACACCCCCCTGGTATCACGTTCAGACAGAAGCGGCGGGGGACCATGTTTTAAAATATAGTATGATACAGTTTGACTTGAGACCATACACCTAACTCTGTTCATGATCAGAAAGAAAAATCTTATAATTACAGTGAAATCAAAAGCAGAAACCGTCAGTACTGGTGGTGCTAGTGACAAGTCATTGCGTTTATTGGAAAAAGAATTACAAGATCTTCAAAGGGTAAGCAAATTTCTAGAAAATCTGTACGCTGATTTTATGATAATAATTTATAAATGACTTTGTTATTAATATTTTTTAATACTTTTTTTGAACAGACAAATACGCGAAATGACCAACCAAAAACACCCAAAATATCAGACGCAGTGCGAAGTACTAGGCGGCCACAGATCCATACTTCAACACCTAAAGTTAAGTAAGTATGCCTACACGATAAGAAGAAGAGGGTTCCTTAGAAAACTACGAACCCTTATAGTTTCGCCATGACCGTCTGTCCCCAGTTTTTCGCAGAGACCCTTGGTGCTAAAAATCTGAAATAAGGCACGGTCATACATATTAATCATGTTGACAAAACGGTGAAACATGATCTTGAATAAAATATATTTTATGAAATGTAGTTTTTCAACTTCGGAACCCTACATCGCGCGTGGCTCGACACGTTCTTGACCGGTTTTTTACTATTTAATCTATTGGCGCTAGTTTTTAAAAGATTTATTTTCTGATGTTAAAATGTTGGTGTCTTACATAATCTTTTGTAATAGACCTGTAGAAGAAAAGAAAACCCAGCCACCTCCAAAACCCTCACCAGTTGAGAAGAAACCGCCAGAACGACGCGGTGTCAAAGAAAATAAAGAGCCTAAGGAAGTTAAAGAACCTAAAACGAACAATGTCAGTGCTAAAGAAGACAAGACTAACAATAGTAAGGAAGAGAAAGCCGTCAATGTCAAGGGCGTTAAGAGCGTCACGCCCGCAAAAGAAGATAGTAAGGAAATGGTAAGTATAGATGCACGGCGCCTTAGGTATGTGCGAGGCGGGGGCAGAGATCTTTCCGACACACTATTGGTCACATGTGAGTTTATACTGGGAGTGAAAGAAAAACTCAGAATGTTCCAGCTAGCTACTCTTCCCAGGTATACAATAAAAGTCTGTAAGAGGGATGCGAGAGTTTTGCTGTAAAATGGGCGAAAGGCTAATAATTTGTTCCATCTGATAATCCTCACAATTTGTGTCAAACGTGGCATCAAGTAGTTCGCTATAACCACTGATGCTCTGCCTACCCCGTTAGGGAATAGAGCGTGTATGTATGTAGTACTAGTGATTGAGTTGAGGTAAATACCATAAAATTATTCATAGAAAAGACGGAAGTCGAATTACGTAGCAGTAATTTTTCATCTAAGATTGCTTATTTATGTTCTCTATAAAACATGTTTACGTGATAAATATTGTTTTTTTTCTCATTTTGGAAATAAGCAAGCAAGCACATACTTAATCAATACATTAATGATCATTGCAACAGTGAGCTAACAGAAAACATAATTTGTACAATTTCTTTGTTGACTGATAGTAGTGGTAGTTGTAAGCGAAACCAAAATAAAATTAGTACATAATTACTTATTTTATAATTTCAGAGTGTGGTCAAAAATGGCGCCAGTATTAAGACCAATCCCGAAGAAGGCGCAATAAGGCGGTCGTCGCGACCTTCAAAAGTGAAGGACTACGCCAAAATGATCCGTGAACGGTAAATGTCCTATGATTACAAAAAACTTGCTTACCATCTTCTTTTCTTAGAAAACCGTAAAACCAACTTGTTTTTGCGGCCCGTTTAATGAAATTGAATGTAAAAATTTATGCAGAACTAGTTTCGTGTCCGCAAAATAGCCTTGTATTCACTGGATAGTTGGTTCGGAATGTATATCACGCAATAAGTACACTTTGATTAACAACTTTCTTGGACCAGAAATACAAAAGTATCATTAGTATGTCTATCAATTCTTTATATTTTTTTAAATTGATTATTGCGTAGATTCCACCCACCTTTTTAAACATTTTAAGGTAGAAAGTACCTCAAAAAGTTCCAAATTGAGCCTTAGTACTCAGATATAGCTGTTTATGTGTGAATTCTCAGTGAATGTGGATCTTATATTTTCAGGACAGAACCATCTGATGATGAATCATCGAGTGACGACGACGAAGAGTATGTGGACCATGATAGGTCAACAGACGTAAGTGATTATCTCTATACTTACATAAAGAAAATTGTCCCAGCAATAAGTACAGTCCAGAAATGAGCCATTAATAATCATAAAATGTAGCTGTTGCTTTTTTATTTTAAATATATATTTTTTTAATTCTGGCTATCTATCACATCGGGATTTATATGGAATTCTTTGAAGTCCTTGTTCATTGCGCCTTAAGAAAGTTATTGTCCAGTTATAGGCGCCGGCAGCAGGGTGGGTGTAAGGGGGTGCACTTACACCCCCCTGTCAGGAAAAAAATACGTTCACATTTTTTCTAAATTGAGTTACTAATTGAATAAAAAGAAAGCGTCTAGGTTACTGCCCTTTATTCAAGACCTTGTCAATAAATTAAGTGTCCTCTACACTCTTTTCCTGTGAACACTGAGTATGCACAACTACATAAACATTTAAAAAATTAGATAAAATGTTTATAGTACGAGTAACATTGCAATATTAGTTTAAAAATTATCAGAATCGTACGCGAGGTCGTCGCGGGCCAGCCAAGCCCGCCCCGAAGCCGGTCGCGACGCCCACCGGCGTCAAAACACCCGCCAGGAAACGAGGCCGGCCACGGAAAGAACCACCCAAAGAGGAAGTGTGAGTATTTAAACATAGGTACACGCCTCATTTATGATTTAATTCATATTTACATATATTACAAATTATTCATAAAACATCGTAAAACCCCGCAAGGGATTTTCTCAATGTCCATCTAACCAAACATATGCAGATTAGTCGAAACAGTATTTTATTCAGTCGTAAAAAAACCATCACACACAGCAAATTATCAACAGGTCTCAATCTCAACACCCTTTTCTCGATCAGCCGAGAAAAAGGCTGAATTTTTTGAATCAAAAACTTACTCTTCATATAAACATCTCAGTAATAAAGTATGTTTATTTTACAGGCCAGCTAAAGTGAAGAAAGATGAAAAGGTGGAGAATGAAGAAGAAGAAGAGAGTTCAAAGATAGAGACTGAAGAGGAAAAGCCTGAAGAAAAGTCTGTAGAACAAGAAGACACTACTGACGACAGTATTAGTGCGGTATGTGTTAGTTTTATTTTATTTTTAAATCTTACAGCTTATAGTATAATACATTCAGCTTTTACATTATGGTGACAAAAAGCCAATGACAGGATTATAGCAACACAAAATTTAATTTTAAATACAAAATTAAAACTTTGGTAAATTACGGACTCTATTCAAATTTCTAAGACCATTCATTTAGCCTAAAAAGACAAGAATGTCTATTCATTTCAGGATGCAAGTAAACAAGGGACTGAAGCTGAACAAAACAAACCAAACGTAATTATGGGATCTACACTCAAAAAAGTAAGTGTTATCTGATCATGTAGATTAAAGTTGTTAGTATCCTTAATAATTACTTAATTAACTATGTACTTATTTTAAAATGGACTTACATCAAAAATAGATAACAACACAATAGAGGTAGGAGCTAGCTCCTTACATAATTAAATTCTAAAACGGGTCTAAATTAGCGTATATATATTTATATATACAGCTCGTGTAACCGTGTCGAAAAACGTCGGGAAACAGGTAAGTAAATATATATATATGCGAATTTAGACCCGTTTTAGAATTTAATTATGTGTTCAAATCGCGAAAGTTTAACGAGCTCCTTACATTATGTTTAACCTATATTATACTTACCTATAACCAAACATATATTATACATACATACGCTCACGGCTATAATCCCTATCCGGGTAGGCAGAACATCAGTGGTTCTAAAACTACTAGATGCCACATTCGACATACATTCTTATTATACATACCTTTAACAAATTAATAACAACATTCCCTTCCGGCGTAGCAGATCCTAAATTTTGGTCTTTCGAGCCGGATTTGAACCAGCGACCTATGGATACCGGTGACAATAAAACATTCGAGCAAAATGTAAAATATGTGAACACGCGCGTTGCGCTCGAATGCTTTATTGTCACTGTCTAAGATCTTATGTCTAGAGTACTACGTATATAGGTTAGTATAATATAGGTTAAACATAACGTAAGGAGCTCGCTTACTGCAATGTCACTAGAGCCACTAAATATTCATTTATAATCATACTAACTTTCCGCCCGGAACTTCGTTCCTTTCGGAATTTGGGAAAATTATATATCTATGTGTTAATCCAGGGTGTCAGCTACCTCCATATCAAATTTTATCAAAATCGGTCCAGCCGTTCTCGAGTTATAAGTGTTCGAACAAACCCGACTTTGTTTTATATATTAAGACTAGCTTTCCGCCTTGGACTTCGTTCCCGTGGAAAATTATGTAGCCTGTGTGTTAATACAGGGTGTCAGCTACCCTCATACCAAATTTTATCAAAATCGGTCAAGCCGTTCTCGAGTTATTTTCGAACAAACCCGACTTTGTTTTATATTAGAAGATTATAGCCCAGAGACTTCACGCTACACAGGCGCCCCTAGCGGCGAATTCATACGCGATAGCCCTCATTCTTTGAATAGTTTACCAGCACTCATAATCCTTTCTATTAGTTACTAGCATTCTGCTCGGGATTTCGTTCCCGTGGGAATTCGGAAAAATTATGTAGCCTATGTTACTCAGGGATAATGTAGCATCCTAATGGTGAAAGAATTTTTGAAATCGGTCCAGTAGTTTTTAAGTTTATTCGTTACATACAAAAATACAAATCTTTTCTCTTTATAATATTAGTGTAGATGACGCGAACGTACGTCAGTATGGATGTGTGCGTGCGCACGCACCCAACTGACCGCACGCGCAATATTACAATGTACGTATACATAACTACAAAGAAGAGAGCGAATTGCAAAAACTAAACACTCAACATTACAAAACATAAAAAGGAGTACATTTGAATGAAACCACATGCGTTTTGTTATTCCAGGTACCTATTAAAGCATTGCCGCCTGGGATCAAACCTCTTCCATTACCAACCACCGCACGACGTAAGTCCCTAACATTATACAGTTCACAGCACATTCGAAGAAGTAAGAAATTTTGAGTCAATGAATTTGGCGAAATCTGAAACGGTTGAAAAGTAGTAACAACAATTCATTGATTTTAACTTTAACATAACAATTTTCGTAATTACAGCAATGGGCCCAGGCGAGTTGTGCGAGATGCAAATAGGAAAAAAGGTGGTGAAAGTACAGAAAATTGTGATGACCAAAGCCGAGGTTGATGCTATGGCCAAGAAAGGCCTTTTAGAAATGAAAGTAAGTAAAAGTATTAGAAGGTATTTATTCAAATGAAAGTATTAGAACTATAAATATAAAATAACATAACAAACTAACATCTTAGAGATATATAAAACCTAACCACGGATCCAATTGACGGCCGGCTTGGTCGAGTAGTAGTGACGCTGCCTCTTGATCGGCGGGTCCTGGGTTCGATCCCCAGTCGGGGAAAACATTTGTGTAAAAAGTAGATGTTTGTTCTCGGGTCATGGGTGTTTGTGTTTGTCTTTGTGTTTTCCAAGGGACCCACGACACAAGGGAAAACCTTAGTGTGGGCCTTTGAATGTTTAGCGTTAAAAAAAATTGTGAATCTAAAATTCTAAACCGTCACTCATAAATTTCATTAAAATTGGTTCAGCTATATAGGAGCAATTCAGTGACACGTCTGGAAGATAAAAATGTTGTTAATAGTATAATGTCTTATTTTATTTCAGGGTGGTACAATGGTTCTCAAGCAAGGGATTAAAATCCCTACAGCAGATCCAAATGCTCTCAAGTCTACTCTAGTCGGTGAAGGTCAGTACTTAGTTTTTAATTTCACTTAAGGCGACTACAGCACCCGATAAAGGCAGCACACATAGGAATAGTGCCCTCCGTCTCTCAACAGGCCTCCCGTCTCTCAACAGGCCTCCCGTCTCTCAACAGGCCTAGGCCGGCAGTGCGAACAGTGTCGATACACGAAGTTTACGGACTATGAAAGAGTGCGTGCGTAAAAACATGTTCGAAAGTTATAAAAATGAGATTTATGGAAAGGTAACAGCTTAAATCGAAAAATGCGTTAACTACTTATCGAGAGTGTTCAATCACGAACATTTTCATAGCAAATTCGAGTTCCTGTGTGCATTTTACTATCGTTTTTACAGCCTAAAAGATACAGAATATTGGTATTCAGAGGTGACTTTGTGAGCTTTTTCTATTGAACCAAAAGTGCTGAATCATGTTTTCAGCAAACTACTTATCTAGCTTATGTCCTGAATATTACCGTAGTATTTTTTTCTTCGATTTAATGCAGTGCTTCATGCTTATCTACGCATCATAAAATCGTAAATTAGGTGCTGTAATCGCCTTAATTAAACGAAGCATCTCGGTCCTGGAACAAATGGAGTCTGCTGGAGGAGGCCTTGTTCTACAACCTCGAACTAAATATTTGCATGTAAAAGTGAATAAAAGGCTTTTTATTTTACGTACCAACTGATAAGAATTTTGAATGTTGTACATTTTTTAAATGTAGATATAGTTGTTTTGTGACTGTAAAATAAAGAATTTCTATCTATCCATCCCTACAAATTTCATCCAAGATTCTTTTCTACTTGAGATAAGGTTTAAATTAGAAAGAGCTCTGATACCAACGAACTTGTATATTATTGAAACAATATTGTTTTCCGACTTTCCATGCTAAGGCAATCAGCTGATCCACAATTTTTTTCCTATTTCTACCTATGGAAGCAAACTTGTTCGCTTTAGCTTAATTTTCGCCAACTAATATAAAGTCGGCCAATATCCTTACTAATATTTTAAATGCGAAAGTAACTCTGTCTGTCTGTCTGTTTTTCACGCCTAAACTACTGAGCTGATTTTGATGAAATTTGGTACAGAGATAGATTAGAGCCTGGGAAAAAGGACATAGGCTACATTTTATCACTCAGTTGGTCACGATATAATCTGTAGTTCAGGCAGGCCGAGCCACGGGCGGAAAGCTAGTTTTCACATAAATGTAACTGATATTTTCGACATTGTCTTCATTCCAGACGGAACAAAAGAATCTCCTAGTAAGCAAGAAAAAGGTACGCCAACTCGATGCAGCATCGACGACGCATAAGTATAGATGTAATAATGAAATACAGCGCCATTAACCGATGTAATAATGAACATCCTATTTATTAGGTCTCAATGAAATTTTTATTTTTATTTAAGAAGCTATTGTGATTAAGTTTTTTCCAGTATACATATAAGTTATACATCCATACTAAAGTGTAACGTCTGTCAACCTGCAATCTAATAATCTTAATAATAATAGTTAGCCCAATTGGCTTAGAATTCAAATCGGATTTAATTCCTACAAAAGGTTTTATTCAAAACAATAAAATATCTTGTAGGATTAAAATCCGATTAGAATTTTTTGTTGGTTTTATTCTATTGACCTAAGTGGACTTTTTATGAAATATAAAATCATGCACATATTTGACAAAACGTAACTAAGGTAGGTATGTAAGTATGTGTTTAAATTTTAAATGCATTTTAGCATGTTTTTTTTAAAATATGCATTCATAATTGCAAGTACATGTATTGAAAGTATCAGATTAGGTTAAACCTTTAGTTTTACGATAGTAATCAAATAAAAAAATTTTACTCTCATTTATTATTTTATTTCAAACAGCCATTGGCTCGGTTACTTCTATTTAATAAAACGATTTTAATGAACCTTTAGAACCTGTTCATATTATAAATATGAAAGTTTGTAAAGTTCGGATGTTTGTAACTCAATCTCAAGATTCGGGTTTTAATGAAACGATCAGGTCGGGTTTTAATGAAACTGCATTGCAGTAATTTAGCTTAGACATCAGACTATAACATAGGCTATTTTCTCTCATTCTCACGGAAACAAAGTCTCGGGCGAAAAGCTAGTAATCTAAATATTATAGATAAGTCAATATAATAGGTAATCTATAAATAATGTAGATGATTTATTAGGATTATCATTATTGTCAATAGTACGTGATATTATGACAAAAACTCATTTCTTACCTTCACTTGTACAGTACCTTTAGTTCTCTAAGTACTGAGTTCTTGTCACGATATAAATTTCAATAAACCATGGCAAGGTATTAATTAAAATGAAATAGACAAAATTACTTTCACAATTTATTAGTTTCATCATCATAGAGATTCAGAAACTACCCAAGATGATTTTTTCGTTCTATTTACACTACCCAAGTTCTACTACTCGACGGTAGATGTCGGTAAAATTTTCAACGTATTATAATTTATTGAAGAAAACATAGATGGCTCTGCAATCGCGTAAGATTTCCCGCGCTTTTTTCACGTCCGGTGTTGGTGGACTCGAAGCGGTCCGTTCAAAAATATCAAACAAAAAGTCTCGGCAGTCGTCTGTGTAGCGCGCAACACTCCGAGCCCGAAAAACTTTCTTTTTTTACAGAAACATCAATTCCTTCAAAGTGCTGTGTTCAAAAAGTAATATTTTGTGTCTTATTTACAGTTGAACACCGTCATCGTATTAGTTAAAAAGGTAAGTTTGTTTGTGTTATTTTTATGTCAAACTGCCTAATAGTGGCTAGAAACGTGCCTAACACTTGTTTAAAAAAAGCAGATTATTTGTTCTCGGAACTGAGTGTCTGTTTGTGTCTGTCTTTATCTGTGTCCCAAAGGACCACGAAGAAAAAACCCTAGTGTAAGCCATTAAATGAGTACAATTATGTTTTAATATAAAATGAAATAAGTTTATGTACTTAATGTAATACTCGCCAAAACATAGCAAAAAGAGGACGAGACAAGTACTCATTTATCATTTTTGTAAACATAACCTGTCGTATAAGTAACTATCTTTCCTCCCGGGACTTCGTTTCCATGGAAATTCGGGAACATTTTGTAGCCTTTGTTACTCAGGGATAATGTAGCATTCTAATGTTGTAAGAATTTTTGAAATCGGTCCAGTAGTTTTTGAGTTTATCGTTACAAACATACAGAAATACAAATCTTTCTTCTTTATTAAATTTTTGTGTAAATAATTGTCGCTCCCTTATTATTGGAGGCCCGAGCCCTCCTTCATCTGCATATAGCTCATTTTGTATGGGAGATCAAAATTGTTTTTTTCGTACTTTGACCTATGTTCAGTTTCATGGACTAATTAACCACCCGAGAGGTTGAAAGAGAGATACACCTAAAGCCCTGAATATGTATATGGGCTGGCAAAAAAAAAATTGTTAAAACTTTGTCCGTATTTTATATTAATCGTGCGAATTTATTTATGACGGGCTTACAACTTCGGGTGGAAAGGTAGCCTACTTCACTCTCCAGCCCTCTAAATACTCTTGTCCAAAAAATAAGTTCGATCTGTGGTCGCTCCGTTGCGACGTGGAGGTAGGACAAACAAATAAACTTTCACATCTATACTATTAGTAAGTATACAACAACATTCTTTTTGCGGTTCGTTTTATGTTGTTTAGTATGGAAATTTTGTTTTGTGGCTGCAAAACTGCTTGGTTAAAATATCACTACCTAAAACTAGTTTAGCCTGCAATCGGGTTTGGTCGATAACACCGAGAATGAATTTATTTAATACACTTAAGGGGCCGTCCACATATTACGTCACGCAAAATTTCGACTTTTTGAACCCCTCCCCCCCTATGTCACGCTTTTTTAGTATCCCTTTAACATGTACTGTCACGTTTGGTAAGACCCCCCCCCCCTCCCCCATACGCTGTGACGTAATATATGGATGACCCCTAATTAAGTAAATCTTTTTTTTTCAATTCTACTTCCTTCTAAGTACTTAATGTTATAAATGAGAAAGTTTGTGATTGTGAAGATAAATTGATACTCCTTTACGCAAAAACTACTTGATGGATCTTAATAAAACTTTGCAGTAACATAGGTTAGACATCAGATCAGAATAACACAGGCTAAAAAAACTTTCCCAAATTCTCACAGGAACGATGTCCCGGGCGGAAATCTAGTTTAAAAATTAATTATTTAAAATAAGAGGCGGCATCATCAGCCCATTTACATCCCCCCACCGAAGGGCACGAGTCTCCCTTCAAAGCACTAATAATAGTAGATTACCCAACAAGTGAAAAAAAGGTGAATTCTTTTCGAGGCATTTTTTTTTCACGTGTTAGGTACTCTACTTTTTACCATTGACTACGAGAAAAAGAAAATAATTACTCTGTGACAGTAAATTATCAACAATAGCTGCTGCTTTAACGCGAAATGACTCTGGAACGAGAGGTTCACTTTCATCACTGGATGTCGAACTCATTTTATGATTTTGAGACAAAAACTTTTAACAGAAACTTTTAATTGTTTCTGAAACTTTTAATTTTAAGTAAATACAGCCAATTTTAAGTACGTTTTTATAGCGAGAGTATGCAACCTCCTTGCACATTTTCTTTTGTTTTCTTACTAAAATCCGTATATTCGCGCATGTTCCAAATTCAAAATGTTTTATTCACTCAGTAAAATAAACAGCGTTTTATTCAGTTTTTGAAGAATAACGGAACCCTTTTTCGAGGGGCAATGGTAAAAAAGTATAATAAACGAATAAATTCTAACAATAAAACGCGTTGAAAGTTTAACGCACAGAATCATCGCCAAATTTTCTTTGCGGGAAAACTGAGGTAATTAACAGTAAAGATTCAGTCTTACGTTTTAAATCCTTTTTTGGAATTAATGTTATTATTATAAAGGGTATCATTATCAGATTTACTTTCATGAAGATTTCAAAACATCGTACAACTCAATTCACGGAAATTTAATTGTACAGCTGTATTTGATGTTTTTCATAGGTAAGTAGTTTCGGGGATATTGACATTGCTCGCCAGAAACCTTTCCTAAACGCACATTCTTTTCATTCACACTTTTCATTTAAGCACATACTTTTACTATTTCCAGTAGTCCAAGAGATTATTTGTAAAGATAATGTGAGGGTTTCGCAAGCAGTTGATAAATTACCGAGATAAGATAACGCCCCTATATTCCTAAGTTTCTAACCTCGTTTAACTAAACTATCGATACAATGCTTAACATAAATTACTGTTTCTTTTTTTAAACTTCTGCAAACGATGATAACAACATATAGTACAGGGACAACAGCACATCATGCTATCCAAAACTGACAAATTTCTTCAAAAGATTTTCAATTTTATCTCCAAGCAAGTTGTTTACTATCCATTGGGGAAATTTGACTGTTTGTGGTAACCTGATGTGCCGTTGACTGTACAAAAGATATGCGTACAGTACAGTTTATAATAAAACAATAGTCAATCCTTACCTACTATATCCAATGTGCAAGGTTGACAAAGAGTAATAGAAATTTTTATTATTATTCCGAAAATGTATAACAGGAAAAAATAATAAAACTAACAAAGAAATATGTTTAACGAAACATTTCCTATCCATCTTCACGTCTCATTTTCATATGAAAGGCTTATTGTTGAAAACAAAAAATGTTTAAAAAATCTCAATGCATCATTTGAATTTCCATATGACTTGTGATTGGGCATTGAGACGTGAAAATCACATAATTGACGATAAAAATGAGGTGTGTCAATACGAGGCTCCTTCATTCATTACTACGTCGGTGTGAATCGTTTGTCCAAAAAAAACTTGTTAATTGTTCGCTAAACGTTTTATGTAACATACTGTGTCTGTATTTCCGAGCTCATGTAACCCGAATATCTTTAAAGTTCGAGTGAATCGGCTTCTTCTGGGTGAGTTTGCTACATCCTCGACGCATCTTCGCCCTTGTGCTGGATTGTGGTCAATCCATTTTTTTTAAAACACGATTACAGAGCAACACGAAACTTTTTTAGTACTGTTTCTGCATTTTTGTGTGGTTTTATAGGTAACATTTTATTTTAAGAAATTTCAATTTTAAATTGTTTAATGGCTCAATTAATACATATTCAGGTATAATCGATTCGCTAAGTACGTATGTTTTGTTCCAATTTATCGCTACTTAGATTGCAAATAGAGACAACCCTTTTTAAATTCTCTACATCTGTCAGCACCTGACACCTCTTGCCCTTTGGTTGACATCGATGGCCGTACTAATTTGGAACTGCATACCCATTAAATTTTTGTTAAGCTGCCAATACAGTTAAATATACTATATTTTAAAGACACGACTACAGTGCGATTGAAAGTTCTAATTATTCCTTCAAGAGAGTCATTACAACCAAAATACATTACAGTCATCAAATGCCGACAAAAATACATTTTTAATTTAAAGATACACATTGTCAGGTTTTTTCTTGCTTTCCATAAAAAAATCTACTAGGTACTCGTAATTGATTACTTAAATCTAAATTGCGAAAGCTCAATCAATCACCTTTAAATCATTTTTGGTTGAGATACCTGTAATAAAATGGTAAGACACGACCTCGTCTTACACAAACTTCTAATCATCTTAAATAATGTAAAGGAAAAATTCGTTTTGCTAAAGACAGCTAAGTCCTTTATGATATCGCGGAAATCAATAGAAGATATTATTGATCCGTTAAAATGTGTTTCAAAATAACACAATAAAAAGAAAACCCAAAATTAAATTCAAAAGTTAGACGGTCGCAACTCTAGTAAGCAATGGCGCGGTTAGTCATCCTTTTTTGAAGTCGGTTAAAAATATGACACAATTAATAAAGTTTGCATAGAGTTGCGGTAAATTTTTTTTTTTTATTAAAATTCATTAATTATCGTTTTCATGAAAGTGTATCATAGAGACTTAAACATGGTGTCAGTAGACTTATTTTAGGACCTACTTGAGAGCCTTTTTTCTTACTGGGTATTATTGAAACATGTAAATTTATAATACTTTTAAGAGAAAACAAAATATATCTAATTTCTATCACTATGTAAAACCTAATGACGACAAAAGTTTCGTTTGCAAAAGACATCTAAATGTATGATGATATCGCGTAAATCAGTAGAAGATTATTGATCCGTATAAATTCTTCTCTCATCTTTACTATCGGAGGTGTGACGTTTATGTTCTTATTGCAAACAGATGTCATAAATTGTTTCCCTGTCACCTAGCTGTCACTCATCTTCATAAAGCAAGCTGTAACGATAACCGTGTGTTTTGAACGCCTACGCATGACCTATTTTCTCATGCCAGTCGCTACTGTTAAGAGTATAATCTTTTTATCTTATCTTTAAAATTTATCTGCGCTTTCTTACAAAATAAAAATATATTTTTAAATCTTGAAAAAATCTCGTTACTTTCCAATTATCTCTCAAAGTTAACAGGATATTTTTGTTTTTTTACCTATTTGAAATGTAAAATTAAAAACGAACTAAAAATTGTAATGTTGCAAGAAGGACAATTTCAATCTTGGGACCAAGTACCGCTCCAGCTAACTGTATATTTTTTTCATAATTTTTAGGATCTGTACGGAGCTACTTATTTCGCGTAAATAAAATAAACAATCTACTTAATAAATAAACAATCTACTTATTTGCATTAGGCGCTCTGTTTCAAAAGACTATTTGTTTGAGACGCTGTACCTACAAATATTATTTTTGTTTGATAACCTTGCGTTTCTCCTAGAAAATCGAAATGAAGCTAATAGATAAATGAACGAGACTACAAGTTTGCAAACAAATAGCACCGAAGCACGCATAATTTTTTCATGGTTTTATGTAAGGCAGGGCGGTCTAGTTTGTTCACATTGTGGCATGGTAGCGTCGCCGTTTCGTCCGGCATTTAATGCGCGTGGCTAATCTGTTCATTCAGCAGCATCACGCCAACCTCGCCATGACTGACTGCCGCGGTCACTCGTGAGAAAATACAACAGTGTAATAGAAAATAAAAAATAAAACCCTGTCTGTGTAACGTCAGCTAGCCACTTTTCCATTAGATGTGTGAGACTCAACGTACATTTTAGAGCTCTGAACTCGTCACTGATCTGATTATGTATGCCTAATTGCCTATGAAGGAAAATTTGATTATGGCTGTCCAGCTCCTATTTTTTTTGTGTATTTTTGACAACAAACGCCGAGGGGCACGGGCCTCCTTTTGAAACACCAAGGGGATTTAGGCCATATAGTCCACCACGCTGGCCCAATGCTTGTTGGTGGACTTTAATAATTAATTTATTAAGCTGTTGGTGGACTTTAACAATTAAGTAATTCTAACGTACAATGTTTTTTGAAAATGTTTTAAGTGTAGGTACTTAGTTTTAACAAAGGTTCGATCGTTATATCAATATCACCAAATGTGTGAAGTATACCTATAAATACAAGTTCAGTCAGAAGCACAGACAAACAAACAAACAAACAGCAACAAGTAATATGCTAGCTATTATATACGATTTCACGCCCCCGACACCACATCATGTAATGCAGTTCTCTACTAATCTACTTACATGCTTTTGCAACCCAATGCATTGACTGAAATTACTTATATACTTGCAATAAATATTGTAGATACATATTTTCAAAAACAAAAATACAAATAACCGTGAAAGTACTTTTTCGAAACAGTGGTTTATTTATTTTAGGTTCTAAGTATACTGAAGTATACATATACATAATGTAGACAATACACATTATATTGATCATTGTCTACCGTTGTCATTAGTAGATAAAATCTGTTACTAAAAGCCGTAATAGCTTTCACCGTGAATGTGAAGCCTTTATTTATTAACGTTATGAGCAGTTCTGAAAATGACCTATTTGTAAATGGCATTTGCAATGCTTTGGTAATTCCCAAATAGTAAAGATTTAATAATTCAAATAAACTGTCATATTGCGTTGTGTCACAGAATATTAGTACTACTGGTTGTGTTTTTACTTTTATTGCTTAATAGACGCATGGCAAGAGACAGAATAGCGATATCCATAAACGACACCATAATAGAGAAACATACAAGCCATTTGCGTGACTTTATCTTGTATATTGGGTGACTTTAAAATATATTTTAAAAATTACATAAATTAAAATGGCAAGTCGAATTTAGCTAAAAATTGCAATAGGTTCCTTAGGGAAAGCTGTTCAGTTTTAGAATCATTCCCTAAAAAGTCGATAACTAATTTAAAGTCAACTCATATGGATAAATCAAACATTTTAAAAAATTAATAACTAGCAAAATGACTCCCTTTTTAATACTATTAATAAAGTAATTCAAGCATAAACGTACAAAGGTGAAAATTCAGCTAATTTTATTCGTTTGACGGTGTGACCTAGGGCGCCGCCCATCCGCGAAAAATATACGGTTTGGTAACGTGGTCCGGATATCCGGCCATGTTTACTAAGCACCACCATTACCAATTCCAAGGGTGGCCTTGAACCTGCCCGCGTATTCACACATAAAAATAAAACCTTTTTATTAGATGCCCTTGAGTGTTATTCTGCATTTTGTCGTAAAAATAAATGTTACGAGAAATGAATCGAATTTCACTAATTATTATTGTTCATAATGTTTTTGTTTTTTATTTGTTTTCACAAAATCGTCACACATGAATGTGTGGTTCTAGCCACGATGCTTTCTTCACCCCTAAATATTTTTAGACTGTATAGCAGCTTGAAAAAAGCTATAAAACTGCTGCCTATCAAGTAGAAGTGTCCCTCGCGATTTACAATCCCTCTGGTAAAGGACGTATACTCTTTCAGACAAGATCTCGTTGTAAATTGGGGTTTAATTACGTGTGTTGACAATCTTACGCATGTGTTATTGGGATAGGCAAAGACCATTTAAAAAAATAGGCACGTAATATAAAATTGCTAACTACATACGATATCATGGAATTTTAAATGCATAATGGCAGTGTCGTAATATGTACATGGTAAATCACTTTAAAATAAAAGTGTTATTTTAGAAATATCGCTGGTTCCACAATTATCGTACACGCGAGCTAAGTGTATACCCCTGTGATACTCGCAGTTAATGTATGCTATGATATCATTAGGTTCTATTGTATACTAACGGGAAAGTTGTTCAGAGTTGTTTCGTAAATTGCTTTATTTAATTGTATTCTGGTTTAATATTTAAAACTGTAGAAAATTGATTTTCCATCGTTTAGACCAGTCTTTCCCAACGTGGGCGATAACGCCCCCTTGTGGGCGCTGCAGGCCTAAAGGGGGGCGGTAAGAGACCCAGAAAAAAAAGGGGGCGTTGTGTAGGGCTTTGGGGTCGATTTATAATTTCATCTACCTAGCTAGGAAGACTCTTAGACACCGACTGAGCTCTCGACTCTCGACTACATCTTGTGAACATCAACTAATATTAATTAAGATATAGCTCAAACTCGGTTCGATATAATAGACCGTGGGCAATCATGTTTTAACAAGTTTTTTGTTAAATAATCCGATTTGTACATTCCTGTATCAATCGGCTGGTTCTATAATACTTGTTCTTGCTTGTCGAGTACGATTGGGCGTCGAATGAGATAAACGAGTTTATGCACGTTTGTCTTATTCCTGTTGGTGCGTGCTGCTTATGCAATCCTATATAAACGACGTAAATTTATTTTATTTTCATTTGCGGTTTCGCGCATAATAGATAAGCAGTACTTCATTATAACACTTACGTATTTCTCAAAACAAAACAATGTCGGAAGTAAAAAAGAAGAGACGGCAATACTCTGCGGAATATATTAAATTCGGATTTATTGAAAATCCCACAAACCCGTCGTCGCCTTTGTGTCTTCTATGTCTAAAAACATTTTCGAACGAAGCAATGAAGCCTTCAAGACTGCAAGATCATTTGAATAAAATGCATCCAGATAAGAAAGACAAGAATGTAGCATATTTTCAAGACCTAGAGAAGAAGCATAATACTCAGCCAAGTGTATCAAAACTATTTTCGGCGGCTGCTAAGCAAGATGACGACGGACTTCGAGCTTCGTACAATATCCCTTTGTTAATTGCTCAAAAAGGCAAACCACACAACATCGGAGAAGAGTTAATTTTGCCAGCAATAAAGGAAGTAATAACTACTGTGCTTCATAAACCGGCCGCAGATATTATCCGAAAAATTCCTTTGAGTAATAATTCTGTGCAAAGACGAATTGATGAAATGGCTGAAAACATTGAAGAATCATTGTGCAATCATCTGAGGACTAGTCAATTCTCAATTCAGCTCGATGAGTCCACTTTACCAACTAATGAAGCGTTGTTGCTATCTTACGTGAGGTTTATTAAAGATGAGAAAATACGTGAAGAACTATTGTTTGCCAGAAATTTGGAGACAGATACAAAAGGCGAAACCATATTCAATACATTGGAAAAGTTTTGTGAAGAGAAAGAGATTCCTTTGAAAAATATTATATAAGTTGCTACGGATGGCGCTCCGGCTATGACAGGGGGCGCCATAAAGGCTTCATAGCGTACCTAAAAAATAAAATTCCAGATGTCCTTGCTATACATTGCGTTATTCATAGACAACATTTGGTTGCTAGAAACTTAAGTGAACGACTATTTCAATCACTGCAATATGTCATCAAAGCAGTCAATAAAATCCGTAGCAGCTCTTTGAATGATAGATTATTTCATCAGCTTTGTGTTACTAATGACGAAGATTTCAACCGTTTGTTGCTTCATACTGAAGTTCGTTGGCTGTCAAGAGGCAATTGTCTGATTCGATTTTATAACCTGTTTGACTCTGTGATAGAGTTCTTGGAAACTAAAGATACAGAACTGCGCAACAAGCTCATAACATCAAAGAATGATATAGCTTACATGACAAACCTGTATAAATTGTTCAACGACATGAACCTCCAACTGCAAGGCGATGAAATAAATTTAATTAAAACAAAAAATGTCGTTGCTGCTTTCGCAGCCAAACTGCTTCTGCACAAAAAGAATATGGGCAGACGTGAGTTTCACAATTTTCCGAATTTATCAGTATCCTGCAGTAACGACGACTTCTTTGCCTACTGCCAACATTTGGAAAACCTCCACATTGACTTCACCGAACGATACCAGGACATTTTAAACTTGGAAATACCAGACTGGGTGTTGGATCCGTTTTCAAATGTCAACATAGCAATGTCACCTCAGCTGGAAGAAGAACTTATAGAATTGACAACAAACGAAGAAATAAAAATCAAGTTCAAAAATGGATATGAAGAATTTTGGCTACAAAAACCGATCCTGCAATTGTACCCTGGATTGTGGTCAATTGTTCAACGATTCTTGATAGCATTCCCATCGTCATATTTGTGTGAACGTGGATTTAGTGCTGTGGCAACGCTGCTTACTAAAAAGAGAAATCGTTTGCGTGTTACCGAACGTGGCGACTTGCGGCTGTTTTTGAGTAAATTGGAACCTGATATCAACAAACTTATTGAACAGCATCAGATTCAACCTTCACATTAGTTTTTATATAAGAATTGATTATGTTTGTTTTATTTTCAATAAAAGATACTCTGTCCGAATACTATAAAGTTGCGTTTCAATAATCAGTTATAAGTACTTAGCGGTTTTTAAGTATGTTTAAAAAGGGGGGCGTTAAAAAATAATTTATTCTTAAAGTGGGCAGTAGACAAAAAAAGGTTGGGAACCCCTGGTTTAGACGCAAGATCAAAATGTATCCAGAAGTGGAATCTTACAACAATCCCTTCACAAGTCTCATGTATGTATCTACTTATAACACATTCATGTTATCACAAATAACATGGTGTTGGTCACGAATAACACCACCCCATCTCATCTATATTTCATATCGTGACAAAGTCAGTCTTTATGCGGTATTTCATATTGGTCCTCATCTAAATATACTTACATATTTCTTAATTTTCTTTCCTTTTATTGAGTATTTATGGAACATGCTGTATATGGTGTAATATGACGTCTACCATGTTACATAAAAGGATTAAACCGTAAATTTAACCCCGAATTAGTTGACTAGTGCAACAATGTCATACATCAGTCTCTATAAAACTATTAAGATGCATATCTATCATCTGTCTGGAGATATCTTCCTTATATATATCATCCATAAAAGACTGTTTTTTATACGGGACACCCCAAAAAGTGTCAGGTTGTCGTGTAAGGTATGGAGGCGTCATACCTTACGCTACGAGTAGGTACACAACCAGAACCAGAACTAATAAGTACTCGTTTTAACCTTGACAGTGGAAGTATCCAGACGACTGGCGCTACAAAAAACGGCAACACGAAATCATTAAGTCATGATTCACGCTAAGATACCTTTTCAAGAAAATCTAAATACTTTTTGCCTGCTTAACATTCGCACGGAGTGATTAGCTTCTTAACCCTTTTAAGTCATGCACACTTCTAGAATATTATCCTTTAAATCATCTTATTGTTTTCAAAGTTGTTCAGCTTGATACACCTATTTACATCCTAAAGTTGTATTATCTTAAAATAAATAATTTAAAGTCTTTCCATCCAATCTTCATAAAGATTCTAAACTTTTTTTGCTCTAGAACCACAGAAAATTAATAAACTTATTTTCTACGTTAGGTAAGTATTTACGTGTCTTCTGAAACAAATATATAAAAATACCACACCACAAAATACTACAAGGTACCTAAATTTGTTGGCATTCTTTAATGTCCTATATAAATAGATGATTGTGTAGATGTAGAATACAAATTTAGATAAGTCGTATAATATTAATTTCCGAGTCCGCGGGTGTAGGTGGTGCTAGAGTGGTGGCTGTGATGTATTGCCTCCTATTCTTGTGGGCTGACGCAATATAACTTATGGGACTGGGCGTCGTATTCATAAAAAAGACTGCTTTTATTGTGTTCGACTCGATAGATGAGTACAATGTTACAAATGCTGAAAAACTCAAAAACTGCTACAAAAAAAAAATTGATGGGTATTAACTCAGGCATAGCAGAAAGTGATTGTAGGTACCCTGATAATATTTTATGCTTAATAGGTAATCGATTATATACAAAATTCAATACTTAACCATAAAATAAACTTCTATTAATATTAAGTTAACATTAAGAACCGTGCTTATGTTTTTCTTTAACCACTTTCTCGATGCGTGCTTACCCTTGAAATTTTTTTGTGCTAAGGAGAACCAAGTTCGTACGTACTTTTATAACATTCTGAAAATAATAAAAAGACTTGCATACTATAAAGCCCCGACCCTGACTCAGTTATTACCACGAGGTAACGTATGTAATGCAGCTTTTTGTACCCGTTTCAATAACAAACGCCTAGTGTAGTTGTAACTAGAGATGACCAGCTCGCCTCTACTAATGTAGTATTATTTTTCTGTGGTTTACCTACAAGATAATTATAGCTAATGAGTAGGTAAATAACATACTGACCGCAGATTTCTAGGTCTCATCTTAAAATACTGAATATTTTTTACCTTATTATCGTTAAATTATCAGACAGTTCGTTGCTCTATGTATGTCTGAAATCCCTTAAAAAAGCGTTTCAGTATGATCCAAATTTTTAATATACCTATATGTAATCGACACATATATACGACTAATATTTCAATCAGTTCTGTGAAAGATAATCTGCCCTCAGGGATTTCACTACTACCTGAAACTTCTCCTTAACTCAAGAATATCCTGTTTCAATTCTCATAAACACATTGACTCATAAAGTTGAAACTTCAAGGAAGCATCCTTCTTAATAGCAGTCTACCACCTCAGGAAATAATAATTAAGTTATTATTATTACTTAGAATAATATATGAGTAATGTTTACGTTGTAAAATAGAAGGAAACAATAATTGTAAACAATAAATGATTTTTCAGTGAAAAAGCAAATGCAAGCGCATTAAAAGCACAATATCTAAGCTAACAGGTTTCATTTATTTCATTATTAAAAATTATAGGATGATCATATAAAACACCAACAGTTTAACACAATTTTATCGTTTTTAATGTTAATCATCCACCTATAAGTTGTTTGTTTTTCCAACTTTGGAAACAAATCCTGCTAACAGTGAACTAAGGTAAAGTGAAAGTTTATGAGTATGAATGTTTGTTAGTCTCGTGTAAAAAAATACTCGACGGATTTTGATGAAACTTTGCGGCAATTTATGTTATTTCTAGATCAGAATAACACTAGGCTCTACATTTCTTTTAAATTTCCTCGTGAAAGGAGCGGGCACAGAATAAATAATAGTGGAGCGGGTACGTTTCGAAGACAATAAAACAACATTGAACAGCATATAATTTTTGTGTGGAATATTTTTTCTTGTAAAACAGGTCATTTCTAAATGTATTTTGTCTGATCTCATTTGATATTTGCTAACTGATATACCTACTGATAATGCTGCTGTTTCCTTCAGAGGGAACGCAATCTATTTACTTTGTGCTTCATGTGCCTCGTTATTTACCTACTGAGTGTACGAAGTGGCGTCCACCTGACTTGAAATTGTTATCATATTTTATTATTACAAAAAAACTATCTCTCAGAAGTATTCTAAATTTTTTTGAGATTTTCGATTAAAGAATTCATGGTTAGTTATAAATGTCACCCCTTTTCTTTAACATCGGAAAAGGGTGATTTCTTTAATTTTAGATTAGGTTTAGAGAACAAACGAGACTACGAAAGTCATACTAAGAATTTAGCATCGACTATTACGACAAGAATAAGATAAGAGGTAATACAATACAATACAATACAATCTACTTTATTGCACTCCAACAAAAATAATGCAAGAAACCCGTGCAATGATTAACATGACATTTATTCCACCCAATTTGCATTAAATGTATGAATGTAGGCAAGCATCCAATTACTCTAGACAAGATCGGCAATAGCCAATTTCCAGAAAATATATCAGAATATAAAATTAGTTCAACGAACTTTTCTTCGATCACAGTTCGATAATATAATACAGAGATTCCGTATCAAGAGATGAACGCGTGTGTTTACAAAAAAGTTAAAAAAGCTCGAGTTTTTATAGGGCCTTGTTCCTTAGAAAGCGTGTCCAAGCAACCGACAAAAAGTTAATGGAACTTGGGAGTTGAATTCTATCCCTTTCGTACTATCGGCGGCTGGCGAGACGGACATTCAATTCGATTTTTTTTTGTTATAAAGGTACCACGTCATGGGGATCTACAGAGCGTAACCCCATCGTTTTTCTCGGGATACAATTATTGTCGGACGGAGTTCTAGCGTACTCTATTATTAACTGACGATGGCGTACCAAAAAAATTAGATAATTGACTGTGCCTGCGGCGTCTGACGTCTGCCTTGTATTACAATTTGTAGACATGGTTGAGGTGAGGCTGTAGAAAAATGTGTTTATTATTTAACTACCTACTTAACTTAGATATTTGTCTACATTCTTTCATGTCATTAAATGAAGAAAGACTACACTCTGCATTCTTAAGGAATAGATTCTCTGCAAATTGATAGGATGATGTGTTCATTTAATGAGCGCATCACGGACTGATGGGGTTGACGAGTTTTCAGTTATTTTTCTTTTTTTTTCTTTTTAAGAGGCTTACAATGAGGCTGGCAAGACACGTAGACACAAAAAATGATAGGAGGTACATACAATGTGAGTCGTAAAGGGATGGTGAATAGTGATGCCTTATTATCACAGAGTAGTTCAGTTTTATGGTGAGAATAACCCCCTTAAGTTTTGCTTGCTAGTCACTTAATTAAAGTCATATATGTATAAACAAATATCGACCTAGTTCTTTAGGGAAAGTCGTTCAGATTACTTTGAAATCACCCAATATAAAAATCTTACCCCGAATAATTTTGGTAAATAAATATAATTTTTATCCGATTTTTTCTTTCATCTTGCTTTTTATCTTAAACATTTTTTTATCAATAAACTGTCGGATATAAACTATAAACTTTCAAGATAAAATATCAAGTACCTTATTAGAGCATGATTAACATGTCCCAAATCGATAAGTGTAATCAAGTATGTCAATTTTATAGCGAAGTACATTTTAGCAAGTACCAAAAGAGAATTTTCCGCCATGCCTTTTAAAGCTATTGGAAAATTCTCGCAAAGCGAAAAAAAACCAAAGAGAAGCACTAACTCCCCATATCTATTCCTGCGAATATATTTGCTAACTAGAGGATGCCCGGGACTACTTTTCCATGAGAATTTCGTAAAAGCCTTTCTTATTCCTTGCTTACGTTACGTTGTAAAAGAAAGCTTTGTGCGAAATTTCAGCTTTCAAGGTCCAAGGGTTTGGTCTATGCGTTGGATGAACGTCACGACCTAAAATTGTATATCAATATACATACATACATACACACGCTCACGCCTGCAGTCTCCAACGGGGTAGGCAGAGCATCAGTGGCTCCAGTAAACCACTCAATGCCACGTTTGACACAAATGGTGAGGGTTATTAGATGGAACATGTTGTTTAAAGGTAGTCAGCCTTTCGCCCATGATACAGCAAGACCCACACGTCCCACTTACTGGTTTTTACAGTATGTCTGGAAAGAGTAGGCAGCTGGCACATTCTAAGTTTTTCTTTCACTCCCAGTCCAGCGTGAAAGAATTTCATTACAAAAGTAATGGTTTCATAAAATAATTCAAAAATTAATTCACTTTGAACGAATAAGACGAAAACTTAGCTCTACGAAAATAACCAATCCAAATCGAACCACACCCATTGAAGTGAAACAAACTAATGCGTGTACTATAGGTACCTATAATATATCAAGTGATACAAAGATAGTGGTATCTATAACGTTTTCGTGTCCACGTCCCGTTTATTCTTAGTTATATAAACTTACAAGTAATGTTTCAGCTTGGAGCTGTTTGTTGGCAAGGCTGCAAATGGTGCGTGAAGAATCGGGTTTCTTATCCTAGCAACTGGAATCGTGCTTAGCAGCCGTCCATATATTACTTCACAGCCATAAATGGTATAATGTGACAATACACATTAAAGAGTCAGATAGGTCCAAGAACTCGAAATTTTGTGTGATGTAATGTATGGACCCCCCCTTATATTAAGTAGTAGTTAACAGCTAGAAAATGCTATATTTTTTTTATTTATTAAAGTTTCTGGAATCTAAAAAATCTGGTTCTAAATCCACATGAAGCTCTGCTTTCCCCAAAAGGGATTATAATGTATAGATTCATAGATAGAAAATATCTAAACAGCATATAACCATTACCGACAAATAATAAAAAACGAGACGATTAGACGTTAGCAAGTCATGTTTTTAAACATTTGAACAAAAGCAAAAAAGACAACCAATTTATTAACACTGTTTTTGAAACGACGCCAACGTTTTATAAATAAATCTGTATGAGTTTGCAAGTTTTTCAGGGCTTTATGTTTCTCATTGGTATTTACGTAAATTTTACGTAGATATACGTCTAAGAACCAATATTATAAAAGAAAATAGAAACTCGACGCCGTTTTCAGTAACGTGAGGAAACCGTTTTACTCAGGTAGGTAATATTGTGAATTATATGTAACACTCACGAATCAATAGAAAAATAAAGGAAATATAGATGAAAGTTTTATTCTCTTTGTAGAAGTACCTAGTCCCTCAGACAAGGTTGATTAAGATTTGATTTAATTTTCGTTACATATATATCGTGAATCGGCTTACGAAACTGAATAACTTTCACAGGTCGAGAAAAAAAATTTCGTCCTTGCATACAATTTGTGAGATCAGCTGATTTGCCTTTGTATGGGAATTCGAATTTTTTCTATGTAATTGTATATATGGATTCCTTGGCGAAAGTTGTTCAGTTTCATGAGAAGAATCAGACGAAAATTTCAATATTTTTTAAAAAATCAGCCTCAGAAGTTCCGCTAACTAATTTAAAGTCACAATCAAATCAATTTAATCGTTATTGTAGATACATGTATTTTTTACGAATGTCATATCTACCCCAACGTTAAGGGACTATAAACCCTGTAGTAATAAAACCGTTAAAACAATGGCGATCGATTCCATCATACCTTCAACTAAAATAAAGCCCTACCAAGGTTTTTTCGTAATGATTATTATTACTTTGGGTAAACTTATAGAAATTACAGTTGCCATCTAACTAGTCACTAGTGGCTAGACAGCGAGGAATCATTAATCTGCTGTGGTATTTATACAAAAGAGTTGTGTGAAACAACAACTTAAATATTTTGAAATATTGGCGATCCTTGTTTAATGATTCAAAAAACTGTGCTTTCTGCATGCTGCTCATCTTCGAACACATCTTCGCCCCTTGTGGTCATATTGTGGTCAAGAGCGAACCCATCATTCATAATAAAAAAAAGTACGACATCTTCTTCTTGTCGTGTAGGTTTAGTCAAGTGTGTGGCGAACTGAGCTAACCCTAGTGTCAGAGTTTTCAAACCGCCAAATGGCCTCTGACTTGGTTTTAACGACTGTAGTCAATCGACAGCAGCCGGGACCGACAGCTTAACGTGCCCTCCGAAGCACGGAAACGCTCGTGATAAATTGCCACTTTTGGTCACCCATCAGGTTCCCTGCCTCTGTGTACGACATCTTCATATGCTTACGTTAACTATGCTATCATATTTATGTATGTAAATCCTTTATTGTGCATCAAAATTACAATTCAGATACTGATTCTATCAGGAACTATTCTTGCCCCTCACCCTTACATTTATAAAGGCATTCAAAAAATACGAAGTATTTGCAAATTCATAATTTCCGTATCGAACAAAAGGTTGAAGGATATAATAAGCCGGGTGACAGGTTGGTGCTGCCGGTGCCATCCCGTCCCATCCTCCGATTGAACTCTTACGCGGAAACTGATAGGATGACAACAAATTTACGACTATTTACCTTACGCTTTGTTTTTAGGCGAAGGGGAATAAAATACCAAATTACTTGCAATTACAGAGAAGTTCATTATTATATGTGTATAATTTTGCGTATAAACAAGGAAAACTGAGGGAAAACACTAGACAAAAGTCCCGAACAATTAATAATCCAAAAAATGGTTAAAGTGACACTTTTAGTAAATAATTACATAATTGAATTGAATATTACATAAATAAATGCCCATAATTTTTTTAAACGATTTTTTTTTTCCAATAAAATTGTTGGACTTTTATCGGGAATACGAAATTCTTGAACAAAATTTGGGATGGTTAAAACAACAATGGAGCTAATTTGGGAAAACTAAGTTGATTGAAAGCAGCAAGTGTAAAAATGTTAAAAGCTATATTTGAGATTCGTTTTCAAATAGTTAAACCAAAGTAAAAATGTATTTTTATTCAAGATCTTTGTGATATCGTCAAGTCTTCAAAAAAAAACAATTGGTTTAGTCAAAGAAATTTTGAACAAAATAATGCTTAAAAAATTATCGTCAATTTCATACTTTATACATCTTTTTTATATATTTTGCAGGAAAATGACAAAAAGCCCGAGAGCAATAGGGAAAGAGATTGGTTGAATCCCTAAAATTTTGTAATTAGTGTTAACAACATTCATAACTTTTAACTTACAATATTTTTTATGTTTTGTTATAGTGTTTTGGTATTTGATCATGTAAAACTAGAAACATTTAAACGACATAATTTATGAACATTTTAAAATTATAACATTATTATAACGTTATTGTAATTATAGGTATTTCCTTATGAAAAAGCCGACTTTAATCAAGCTTTATTTTTTTTCACAATTTATTTGATTGAACAGGTATTGCTTAAATTGTTTTTTATTTAAAATCTTTTTAAGACAAACTAATACCTACACTACATGTTTACTTTTGATTTATTTACTGTAAATGAAGCTCAAATACAGCTCGTTTCGTCTGTTATCCGTTTCATTGCCTATTTTTGCTGTCCCTTTGTTAATTAAAATTCAATAAAAATTTACAAAATTTTAAAAATGTACATAATTTTGTCCAGACCTTCCCACAAAATAAACTACGATTTCACGTAAAGCATGAAAAAGTCAATTTAAAAAAATATTATATGAACAACGGCAATTTCATAAGTCCTATAAATTCAACGCCCATATCGTCTAAGTCAAGAAACTCATCCATGAGCATATTTTATTTAAAACAGTGATTCCACTGACCTCTGAAAATACGTCTGCATTTATTTTCAGACGCGCCTTCGTCACATTTCATCCACAAAATCTCTGTTATTTTATCCATTTTATCAGTTGTATTTATTACAAGGTTTCAGCCACTCCTAGGTGTTTAATCAGTGCCACAGGTTAATTTATGGTAGAGTCATCGCTAAGGTCGGAGGTATCTTTCTTTACGGTGAGAGGTTACGTCATTCTCATTAGCATTAGCTAGATCGATTAGCTAAAGTACCTATTCAGTGGACATTTGCTTATTTCAAATGTTTTTTTTGTCTTTTTTTTCTATGCCTATGCCACAGAATAGTTAACAAGTAAAATAAATTAACAATACGCCTATGTAAAGCTCCAGAGCTACACATGCCTAATCTACATATACATACAAATATAACAAGGGCTGTTACATAGGGTGAGTCGCCACATATGTAAAAAGTAGACGTTAGTATTATGTATGTAAATCTTATAATGTACAATAAATATTCTTACAGGAGCAAATTTGGTACATAATAGTTAAAGTTAAATTTAAGGTACAAATCCCACTAGGGGATCTCTTCCAGTCAACCTAATAAACAGTAAGAAGAAATCCTGATGAGTAGGTGTGAAGCACAAAAGGCCATAGGTATTTGAGTCTTTTTGCATATTCCAAGGGAACCTCGTCACGAGGGAAAACCTTAATGTGGGCTTTTGAGTGTGTAGCATTTATTTTATCGTTTACTTAGTACACAGCCTTACAATAGATAAATGCATTGTAAACCTAACACAAGTTCAACGCTCCTTTGCATAATGTTTTTTATTTGAAAATTATAGTGGTAGTATAACTGATGTATAAATTCACTGTACAGTACAAGCCTAAGGCTAACACAGTTTATTTAGCCTCTAGGTTCAAGACACCGCGTGACTGTGGCTGTATCTACATCATCTGAGCTTCTAAAACTTGTAGTTGTAACGCGTGGGTAATTGTTACTGGTCATGGTACATAAGCCAGCCTTCTATCTTTATAATAAGTGTTAGAAGATATGTAGTGCACCTACTCGCATAGATAGTATAGTAGTATTAACTGTGCTATGTATGTACATCTTTTCTTTGACTAAAATAAGTTATTAAAAAGCATTTCGTTCTATACGAACTCTTCACCAAAGCGAAAAAGAAAAAGGTGTGTTTGTTCGTACCGGGTTTCAATCCGTGGTCTCTGCCTACCCCAATGACAAAGGTTTGAGCTTATGTACAAGTATGTAACTCTTCACCAAAACCACCCGAATAACTGGAGAAAGCTAGATTAATTCGTTAATTTTCGCGCGATTCTTGCACACCCGAATAAATAGAAGTATTCGTGACTATCCTACTTGCGAAGCCGTTGGAAGCAAGCAATTACCTCATTGTCGAAGATTGCTCTAAACTGGTCATAGAGACCCTTAACAAATCCAGCACATCCGATGTCACACCTACTCCTCAATAAAATTATGTAACTGTTTATTTTTAGCTCTGACTTATATAAACTTATATGACAATTGCTTCAGATCAGATCATAGCATGGTCATCGCTTTAGATAGATCATCCATCATCATTCATCTCGGATTACCGCCTCATCTCTAAAACCTTGCCGACTTGGTTATGAGGGGTGGGGGATCATTAGTGGTTTGGAATATTTTTGGTAGATACTCTACATTTTCTAATAAGGTGGTACTGCAATTTTGAATTTATTATTTGGATCCTAATCGGCCAAAGGAGCTAAGTTTAAAAAAAACGTGTTTGACGACTAATAATAATTGACTCTAAAGACTCAACAAAGTCAGACATCGACCTAACGTGATAGATCTGTATTAATATCAAGTATTGATTGTTAAAAATCCTATTACTTATAGAATAAATAAACTTTTTACGAAAAAAAATTAAACCGACTTCAAAAAATCGAAAAATAGACGAAGGCGGCCTATCAAGCTTACTTTGCTTGGCACCGACTTCAAACAGATCAGTAGGTACTACGCAGGACTTAAATGATTTTATCTTTATTTTTCGGTCTTTTGAAGCCGGTTTTTTTTCGTAAAAAGTTTATTTATTTTTAGCGTAAATAAAACAAATGAAATGAGAAACATTGTAAGTGCCTATTTAATTCAAGGGTTTCCCTTGATTTCCATGGGATTTCATCATCAGATCCCGACATGATGACAATGGGACCACCTCTGGAGTATACTCTTTCGAACAAAAAAATAATTTTGAAAATCGGTCCACAAAAGGCGGAGAAATCGGTGAACATACATTAATTAAAAGATACATACAGTCGAACATAGAACCTCCTTCTTTTTTTAAGTCGGTTAAAAAAAAGATACTTATAGTCGAACATAGAACCTCCAGCTTTTTGGAAGTTGGTTAAAAAAAACTATGAATACATCAAAATAAAGTTATAAAGTGGGATTTGTAAATTTATATGGCAAGAACTGGTTTGCTGTGATATTAGTTAATCACCAAAAATAATACATAATTGCATAATATAAGGCGGCGCATTCAAAAATTTTGCATCGGCACAGTTTTTGCATGAAAAAGATAGTATCTGCCTGTTAGAGATATTTTTATCTAAAGGACGTTAGAATATCATTGAATCCAAATAATTTGTTTCCTTCGGAAAAAGTTGATATTGAAATACTAACCGATCAGGGGGTGATTCTCTCCATGGAACTGAACCACTTCACCAAGTCCAGGAATTCCTAAAAAAGTTTTTTTTCATTACTCCTATATATCAACTTCCTATACAGCCACTCTATTTACATCGCGATGTAAAATTGAAATAACAAAAGTTAAGTATTCATTAAATAATACTTTTTTAATGACTTTATAATAATCTACTTTTAGCTATTTCTTTAAAATAACATAGATTTTTTCAACGATGAAATGAAAAATAATGGCTGAATAGCTGGCCAGCCACATAAAAAAAAATAGGCGGGAAAGTGGCATTCCGATCTTCATTTGTTTTTTCGAGTTGTAGAGTTTTGTATCTTTCGCATATTCTAGCAGCAATGAGTTCAGCTTATTCATGTTTTTATTTTTACTTTCTTTGTATTCGTAATGAAAAACAAAGTGTTTACCTCGGGTGAAAGACTTATTTAGACCCTCGAACTATTAGCTATCTCTACGCTCGGTCGCCAAACCCCGTCTCGGGACTTAAATAAGTTGCTTTCACCCCTAAAGTAACAATGTACTATTACTTTATATTATAAGGTAACTTTAAATAGCTTATCGCTTCAGTTTCATGGAGAGGCAAAAATTTATTTTCATGTTTCGACTCATATTCTTTAAGAAAGTTGTTCAGTTTAGTACGTAAAACATCCTTAATTTTCGCTAGATAATTTAAAGTCACCTTATAAAAATTAATTGCTCTATCACAGGAAATTTTATATATCCTGCGGCAATCATCATATGTTTTTCTACCTAGTGAGAAGAGTAAGAATGATTAATTACACTACGTCATTTGTGATGTAATCTATCAGATAGATTTACATGGAATGGAGCCTTTAGGCGTAGGAAACCTAGATATTTTCCATTATCGCCAATTACCGCATGCCAGTCAGACTAATCATTATCTGCATGATTATTTATTATTTCCTTAACTTTGTATCCGGCGAGTTACGACTTTATGAGTCACGACAAACTTAACTTCACTTATAAAACGATGTGTACTCCCTTTCGGCGGAGGTGGTCAATTTCTGAGAAGGTCAGATTTCGGAGTATGTCAGTTTCTAAGATCGTCGGATTCGGAGTAGGTCAGATTCTGAACAGGTCAGGAGGAGGTACAGTTATGGGAATAAACCTTATCGGATATTCATATCTCAAGTCATTAATAATCACGTAAATTAAAGGTATTTTTAAAGGCACTTATCTACTGAGTCGTCAACTAATCACTAGTTATGCGGAACCATTAAACAATTCTCATAAGTCGGTAATGCATGCACTGGCAAAGGTCTCTGCGTGCGCGCATCTTTCAATTAAGGAGGCACGAAGGCTGTGCTGTGTCCCCTAGGACGCAAATGTCACCTCTAGTCTCTAGTGTTCTCTCGACACGGCATACATAATTTTAAAAGCAGCCAAGACACACACGGCTATGATGTCATTGAATCTATTAAATGGATTGACCTTATCGTCGAAAGATATGAAAATAAAACAATCTAATCTAATGGAACTTGTGACGCCGCTGCGCCAAAGAAATCAAAAATAAACTTTTACTTCAAACAAATTCCGTTGTGATAACATGATAGATAAGATAATGAACTTGAACACACACCGTCGCGGTCAATATTGTAAATCGGATGTTTTAGCAACCGCACGTAATCCTTAATAGCTTACTCAGGTGATGTAAAGAGCAAACTACCGAGGGGGTCATTTGGTAATTAAGATTAAAGATGATAAATTCAAGAGTGGTTGTTATGGGTAATCTACTTAACTTGTTCACAGACAATTTATTTTTGATATACACGCAACCGTTCAAAACAGATTCCCGACGCGACGCTCGAGTTCATTTCCCTTCAACCGGGAAATTGTTTTTTTTTTAATGATCCAAATCTAAAACCAGTCCAGAAACAATGGAGAATCAGTTAACAAATGAAGAACCATGGCCCATGCCATGCCTTGGAGCAATTATGGACGGAGAATGAAACGACATCGATGTCGATTTAAATTAAAATGAGCTTCATTAACATTTCATACAATTCCATTTCATTTTCTTGTAACTTTTTTATTGACATCAGTGGAAAATCTCGTGGATTCTCAAGGAAACTGAGACATGTGTTCGTTTAAAGAAAGTCATTCATTGATGTTTAGAATAATTAATAATTACTCATTAATGCTTAATGGTCAGTTTAAAGACACTAAACTTCTTATTCACAACTTTTTATTTAAAGTTAAATTTGAATTAGCTACTCATTAGTATCTTTAGCTCGTCATTGTAATCGCATAATATGTGTATGTATGAAAGCAGATGTTTGTTCTCGGGTCATTTGTTTGTTTTGTCTCTAGTATGGTCCGAAAGACCCACACCACAAGGGAACACCATAGTGTGGGCCTTTGAGTGTATAACGTTTGTATCATTTAGGTTGTATCATTTCACTGGAAAATTCAAAATACACTCACGCCTAGTTTTTAATATTGTTAGCTCACGCAATCTTAATTTTGTTTTTTTTTAATTTTGGGTACAAGGCGGAAAAAAATGTATTCTCGTTTTTCAGAAATTCGATGTCGTTTTCTACCTCAATTTATTTAATACTATAAAATAAAATGTATGACCCTGACTTTAGTTTGCTTATAACTTTCAAACAGCTGAACCAATTTTGATCGAATATAGCTAAGAACTATCTCGATTACGTCAGCTGTCAAACGAAAAATCGCATCAAAATCGATTCATTCGTTTAGGAGCTATACCACAGATATACACTCGTCAACTTATAATACCTCTCTTTCTTGTCGGGGGTTAAAAACTAAAACGCATTTGTAAACGTATACAGAACGCATTTAATTTCCCATTTTACTACATTACGCGTATGTTTTGGCTAACTGCCTGTTAGTTTCGGTGAGATCTGCCCAAGGTTCGATCACCGATCTGAGCTGTTTTAGTGTCCTGCTATAAAACTCTTCGGACGTTACGAGCATTCGCGAAACGTCTGTATGTTTGGCGCAGTACCGCCTCCCGTCCTCGATTTAGAAACTGCAATGTGCATCGTAATCTCATCCAAGAAAACCCATCAATCATTTTATGACGCTGTCGCTTGTACTAATCACTGGAAGAGCTTTTGATCATAGATCTTATAAATCATTCACAACCTATGGTCCCAATACTCCGAACAAGTCTTGCTGACAATCTATTTAACTTAAATAGATAATAAACGAGCTACCAACAAAAATATACTTTTGAATCGATTCGCCAAGACTGACTCTCCCATGAAAATTGAGGACTGAAGAGCCGTCTGGTAGGTATTTTTCTATGAAGCAATATTCTGCGAAATTGCACTATAGTTTTCTCAGAAATTAGCGTAAGTCTGGAGTACCCCAATATCAAAAGGTTCCTAACCTCCTTGAGGAAAAAACTTTTAACGCTTCACTGATCGCGGTCATATTCGTAGCAGTTTTTGCTTACAACTTTTTGTGAACCGCTTATACTCACTGACAGCCGTGCGCGTACGTCGACGAGTTGAAGTTTTTATCTCGACACCGCATGTACTCGTTAAACTTGTCTTTAACTCTTTTAGGAGTTGTTTAATTTACTTGGCCGCATTTCCCGAAATATGGCACACTGGGTTGGTAGCATAATAAAATTTACCATACAAATGTCAAGTCTCAGAAATCTGTGCCGAAAATGGTATTTTAATGTCCGAAATCATTTAAAGTGCCGCATATTAAGTTGATGAAGAAGAGTAAGTTGTTGTTGAAGATTAATTATAGCTGGAATAAAAACGATACCCTTTGTAATGTATCTCTACCAACATCATATTAAATAGCCTGCATGCCTGTTAGCAAGTCAAACATAACGTGCATAACAATTTGATGTGATCGGCAAATTACATTCAACGCACAGGTCTGAGCTGAATACGCAACAATCAGGTATTATTAACATGGCCCCTGATTACCTAATTGTCCTGTGCATGAATCTGGCATCGAATCAACTCCCTAAGAAATCGATACGATACATAATCAGTGTGTGAAAGCAGAGAGAGTAGCATTTATGGAGCATTATGAATATCGGGGCGTGACTTAATGAAGACTTCAAAGGTGCATTCAAGAGCACATCAAAACTTGACAAAAGCGACTTGGTTCGATAGATAAAAACGAAAATCTTGACTACTATAGTACAGAAGCAACAATTATATCTAAGTTTATCATTAGTGCTAATGTTTTCCTTTAACTTAGAAACTATTTGTAACGATATTTTGTTAAACAATCTAGCCAAACATGTATTCAGTTCATTAGTATGAAGCACAATTATTTGCTAACCAATTAAAAATCACTAAGAAAATCACTGACTATATGTAATTACGTCTGCAAGAAGCCATTAATTTATTAAAATGGAGGATAACAAATGTTCCAAATAACATAAAATATCAAAAAGCAATAAAGGTTTATCAGTTCTAAATACACACAAACCGAACACAAATAATTGTGCGTGTTTATCGAGGTCCGTAGGCGAGTGTGATGATTGTTTGGCAGCCTTGGGCCTGTGTCAATGTATCCCATGTCAATACCACGAAATAAAACTGCCAGGGGTAGTGTGATACTCTTAATTTACTCGTACGCAGTACTGAAAACTTTGAAATACTGGATTTCTTACATAAGTCGGCAGATCATCACATCATTATCATAAAAGAGAGTGATTTATTTGAAATAATGTGTTGGATAGCTTTCCGCTCAGGACTTTGTTCGCAAGTAAAATAACAATGTCCCTCTCCAAGTTTCGTGTTATATTTGTGTAAAAATTATTGCTCGGTTATTAGAATTACCTAAAAGAAACGTAAATCAATTTTAGACAATCTATTGTACTTGTACGACTCTCTTTCAAACCCAAACAAAGAATCCTGTAAATATTAACCTTTTGGCCCCAAATACATAAACATGATATCAGTTTGAAAATCTATCGACAAAAATAACACGATAGGTCACAGTAGACATTAGATAAACTTTTGTTATCGTCGAATTGAATCCCTATCCCAAGCAATACTGATAAGATAACGAGAAAGGACAGGAACTCAAAAAACCTGGATATCTCTAACAAAGAGCAAGCACCGAAAACGACACCATTACAACAAACTTCTACGAACGGCAATTAATATTTTCAGTATCCAAAAATTATGTTCCAAGTACTGAAGACATGTATCTAGTCAATTTTATTTTCTTTAATCGCAGTTAATATAAAATTCGTTAATAACAACGCATTGATGAGTTTTTCATCATCCTTAACGTTTTTTTAATGGCACCACAAATTATCCCAGATATAGAAATAACTCTAATTTACAAATTGTATACAACTTCGAGTCGGTATCTAACGATTCTTTTACCGCCTACAGGTAGTATCATACTTCATGTACCTATATTTTTCGTGTACAGAAACCCATTAGCTGCTTATAATATCTACTAAAACACTATCCTAATGTCCCTGAATAAAATATTAATATACCTATAAATATTTAAACATCAATTATTTGATTACATGGAAATCATTGTGATGTGGACTCCTATCACAAAGCTTGAAAAAACTTTAAATACCTATATGAAATCGAAGTTCCGATCCTACATTTATGTATATCAGCAGACCGAGTACGATAGTGACAGCGCCGCGACAACACCGCGGTATATCAAAATGTCAACATTGACAACGCCATGGGACCCTCGCGCAATCAAAGTGAAGTTTCAGCGTAAGCCGAGCGCAAGTTTGTCGTTATCGTGCTAGACCCGCAGGTCCACTTCCCTGTTTCTACAAGCATAGAAAACATTCATAAATTAAAATATCCCTAAAGGCATCACGGTACGTTAATTCCCACCATTTCACTGAACGTGACTTAATTAATGCCTGCGTGTCCCCCTTAATTAAAAAATATCCGTGCCCGTAATCATAATGATAATTACATTGTCCACGTTTACGTCAACAAACAATGCAGTTTTAGGGATCAACGAAATTACAGGAAACTCGGGGATGACACATTGACCGCTTTTATAAGGGATAGTGTCAATGAGAAAAGCGTCAGATGGTTTTTGTGCGGCGCGCGGGCAAGTTCTGTGGTTAAGTTGACTTGTGTTGTGCGTGTAGTTTGTTGAGGTGATACAGTAGGATACCGAGTGTCAAGTGGAGAGGTGGCTGTGTTTGTTCTTCGAGATCTAGTCACATAACCAGCAGGTACGCGCGACAGTGCTAATACGTTATGATAACTGTGAAACGTGACAACTACGTTCGCACTTTATTAAATTTTTCGAACAAATAAGGAAATTATGAAAATATGCGATCTTCTTTGAGAATTTTTGATGCAATGGTTAGGTGACTACTGGATAATTTGAATGCTACGTAAATCCTTTACACAAAAAAATTACTTATAAAAATATAATAAATATAAAAGAGGAGTGGTCTAAACCAGTGAATACGGAAACAATTCCCGCTCAAATCGAATTTTTAAAATCTTCTTTAAAATATCCGTTGGCAGTGCAAATGTGAATCTTATAATGTAATAAATTAATTTAAATATTTCGTGTTCGATTTTTGCTTTTACATCAATTTTTTTTTTATGGTAGGACTTTATTTTTTTTTATATGAATGTAATGCAAAATAAATATTTGGGATAAATTACAATTTCGATGCACTTAGTAGTAATTTGTGACAGGCTATTTCTTATTATTTATTTCTTTCTTCATTTGTTTTTCGTAGAGGTATTTAAATGTAATGTGAGAGTTTAATTGACCAATAATTACTAAATCCCTATAGGAACAAATATTGAGGTGAATCAAAAATGCCACAAAACATATACTTTGTTTGTTAACAACATTTTCCGAGTAGAACTGAGAGCCAAATAGCCCAGGTTGATTAGATCATAGCATAACGATTGTTTATGATGATAAAAATAGAATATGTTGTCAATTTTATGCTAAATTCTATAATTCTTTACGATGATTCTGAGATCTTGGCGATTTTTAATGATTTCACTTAATTTTAAATTTAGACAATAAATTAAAACATGAGCTACGAAATAATTTACTGATCATTTTATCAATGTAGCACCCGGCATAAGAATAATAGTTTTTATTCTTTTAGAATTATAGTGAGGTTTTTTCGTTATTTAAACTCTAGTCGTGCATTCATCGTAAAAAAAAGTTTCAAATAATATCTAGATTTGGAATGTTTCTTCGTGATCGTTACTTTGACCTAAACTATGCAGTTATTATGAATTACGACACATTGTTTAGCTCAAAGTAGTCTCCTAGGTTTGTTACCAACGATGTTTGAATTCACGTTTGTACATACAATATTGAGTAGGTTCCATAACCTACGGCAGGGTTTCTCAAAGTGGGGTACGCGAACCCCTAGGGGTTCGTCATTCATCGGTAGGGGGTTCGCGGCAAGATGCCGAGTCAGAATGAAGGTTAAAATTGTCCAAAATTACTTCTAAAATTGATTCAATTTGCGACAAGAAACAAACCCACCCATCACATTATTATTAAAAAGATATTTCTTTTGATGTTGTATTTGTTACCTTTTATTGAATAAAAAAACATTTCCTTCAACAGTCAACTATAAGGGGTTCGCTGTCATCTGGAAAATTTAACAGGGGTTCGTGGAGCCAAAAGTTTGAGAAACCCTGACCTACGGCATATTACTAAATGGGCCTTTTTATAATTCGAAAACGGCATGGCAAAGTTGTATTACCATTGCCTGCTATGTACTTTATAGTAATTCTAAGAAGCTGAGACCATGGTAATTCAAATTTCGAAGCGCCACGCCGTGCCGTGCCGTTCGAATTATAAAAAGCAACTTTAAATTAGTTAGCTGAACTTTAGGGGTGATTCTTCATGGAACTGACCCTACATGAAATTCTCAAAAAAAAAGTCAACTTTCCATACAAAGGCAAATCAGCTGACCGCACATGTCGTACAAAGAGGCGAATTTTTTTTCTTCATATTTCCAACTATGTTCCTTTGGGAAAGTTGTTTAGTTTCGAAGACTGATTCACATAATTTTAAGTCACCCTATGTAGTGGCCTTTGCAGTTTTTTTCTCATACAATTTTACATATCATGGTCAAGCGCACTCCGAACGAGAAACGCGACCAAGCGCTAGGAAGAAGAACAACTCTATATAACGTAAATCTAACTTAACGTATAACGAACGTATCATTCAAACTTTTATGTATTCTCCCAGTTTCAATAAAACCAACCAATCATTTAGGTATCCGAACTGTAGAAAATAAAACGGAGATTCTCACTTCTGTGTCTATATTGTTATCCCACTCACTAAAGCCGGGATTCTCAAACTAATGGCCCGACGTACCCCCGTCAAAATTCTCAAACGACGAAGTGTCCTGCTAGGTATACGGGCATATTGAAAACCCCTTACCCTTTTTTCCAAAAAGGAATTCAGCCGTTTGCTAATGTGTTCAATTTCGGACAACTTTATTCTTAATTCTGACTCGTCATAAATGTCGCATGTCCTTGCCAGCTATCCAGCCGTCAACACGTACACCTAACTTTTATCGCGAACCCCACCATCAAATGGCGAACCCCACTTTGAGAAACTCTGTACACTAAAGTAATCGGGAGGAAGTGCGTTATCGCCCTTTACATCTCCGCGTTACCTAGCACTATTACAGTGGTATGTGAAAGGATATAACTAATTTGGTATCTAACCAACCATTTCTATTATTATGATGCTGTTTACAGGATGGTTAATGGTGGAAATAGGGGGCGGAAGTCGACTTTCCCGATTTCCCGCGCATTGTATTACATCCGGGAGAAAAATATAAAAAGTGCCGGGCTAATTAGTATCATTTGATGTTAATTTTAATGTTTTGCGTCCGGCGTGACCACTCACCGTTTCCCTTTTATAGGACATGTTAAAAATGTTTATGGATTCTTTATGTACCTAACAGGAAAAAAAATATTATTTCGTAGCTGCTTACCAAAGTCTGGTTACAAATATGGACGAAACGAAATAGATAGAGAGTTATCAAACTTCAAGAGATGTTATTATAAAATAAATGATTACTTTGAAGACGAGTGTCTAAAATAAATCATACTTTTAAATAAATATTGTAGCCATATGGCCAAACACAGCTGTGTTCAAAAACTTGATATTGTAATCTCTCTTTTTACCTGTGTTTACAATAAATTATATTTTGATTTTTCAATGCTCATAAGAATTAGCCGACAGAGATGTTGTCAATAAAATTTCGTACTATATACTTAATCAAAAAGTAACAATATATTACCAAATTATATATCTTATTATAATCATAATAATGTTTAACCTCGATGCTTTTTTAAACAAAAAGAATCCAAAATAGGAACGAAATATTTATACAAATGTTAGCAAGTATTATTTTCTAGCTAACCTGTTATACCAGTAGGCAAGCTCAAGGCACGTCAGGGTGGTGACCAGCGATCTTCAAAGTGATAAGGCTCGTTTAGATCGGGCATTATAAGATATTCTACCGGTAATATATTCTAAATAAATTCTAGTATCCACTAAATATCAATATATTTTTTTTGTGTGCATTAATAGCGTCTTTTCCAGACCCAAATCCTTACTATATAATATAATAAATGCGAGAGTAACTCTGTCTGTCTGTCCGTCCGTCTTTCACGCCTAAACTACTGAACCGATTTTTGATGAAATTTGGTACAGAGATAGATTAGAGCCTGGGAAAGGACATAGGCTACATTTTATCCCACAGTTGGGCACGATATAACCTGTAGGTAGTCCACGCGGACGGCGGGCGGAAAGCTAGTAAAAAATAAAAATACTTTTATTACTCTTAATAAATGAATAATAAAAGTTGCCGATAAGATTGCTTCTTGGCAATGGAGCCGTCTTTTGTGACTTTATTACTGTTTTTATATTATGTAACTTTTACTTTCTACGTTGTTCTATTACATATATTGGTGTGCAATAAAATATATTGTATGGTATTGTTGTGTAGTCGAAAAAACCTGGAAACTGTTCCCTAATAAAGTCTTTATGACTAGATTCCATCCACCGTTACACTACGTACGCCTTTAATTCCCTTTCAGGGTAGGCAAAACATCGTGTAATTCTAGAATCACTCGGCAGCAGATTTTATATACTTTGAGGGAGCTAGGTCTAGGTGACCTGATAAAATGAAGTAGTGTTTGCCTAAAAAAGTCCACCTTATCACGTTATAAAGCCTATACCTCATCAATCACTGATGATATAATAATGATATATGAGATATTACCCAACACATTATAAATATTGCCGTACTAAGGTCAGCTTACGGACGATAAGTCACATTATGGATTTAAGTCCTAGTGGACATCATACTTTGACCATTATTAAGCTACGAGAACAAATAAGTAGTAATACAACTTAACGGAATTATTTTTTAAATATACGAGGTACGCGGCGAGAAAACCTAAAGTGGTAAATCTGCCCGCAAAACTGAACCACTTTCCTCAAAAATCCATAAAAAACAAACAAGTTGTGCCTATGGAGAATAAATATTTTTAATAATTAACATTTGACCTATTTTCCTTGGGAAATTATGTTCAGTTTCACGGGCAAACACGCTTCAAGTATAACTATTAATTATTAAAAAAACAAAATACCCGACTGCACACTAAAAAATATTATTATGTCTTTATCCCGTGGGACTTTTAGGATAAAATGTATCCTATGACACTCCCGTAATCAAGACAAATCTAACGATACCTCATACATCAAAATCCATCAAGCCGTTTAGGCTACAGGAGGTCACAAAGGAACAGACATACATACATACTTACATACACTCGAAAAACATTACCCTCCTTCTTTGGCAGTCGGGTAAAAATGTAATACATAATTGTAACCTAATTTTAGCATACAAATTCTGTGGTATCTGGTATGTTATCAATGTTATCATCAATTCACCGAACTATCCAGCCCCAGAATATTTTAAAAAAATTGTTTTACCTGAATAAGTTTTTGAAAACCTAAAGGATTAAAAGAACTAAAAAACATTTGGGAAAATGTATCTTCAATAATATGGAGATTTATTTCCTATGGAAAATGTATTTCCTTGGCCTATATGCCAAGTAAAGTGGAATCATTGCGAAACCGATCTTATCGTTAAAGCACTGCACTCGTGCTGGTTGTCTGGTAAATTAAGGTACCTAATATTTCCGTGTGGTGATCGGTTGAGAATAACACCACCCTATTTCTTTCCGTGGATGTCGTAAGAGGCGACTAAGGAAACTCAAATGAGACCTGCCTCCTATTAATCCACCCCAGCCGACGACACCTGCTCAATCTGTTCTGAATCTGAGGTGGCGACCTATGATCTCATGCGGTGTGGTAGGCTCTATGGAGGGCCATCTGGTTCGCGACCACCCTCCTACCGAAGTCCGGCGCCAAACAGCTTACTGTGTTCCAGTTGCCCAGTGCCGTGAAGGCATTTTCTGGGTTAACTCGCTCCATCGTCGACCTCATCTATGACCTTGGTCAAGAGTTAACCCATCTTATAATAATAATAAAAAAATATTAAAGATTTTTATTTGTCCCTTTGCAGAAAAATGGGCGAACTTGCAGAGAGACTGGGTTTGGACGAGCTAAGCGGAGGCGCGTTGGGCATCGGCAGGGCTCTCTTAGCTGAATTCATTGGTACGTCTTCATACTTCGTCGTGCTTTGATTTTCCCTTTTAAAATTAACCCAGATGTTGAAGTTTAACAAGTTTTCATAGGCCACCCGATAAATATTCCAAATATTTCCAAATAGTTTCTTTAGCACCAAAAACCTTAAGGATTACACAAGGGGGCCTCCCTTCGAAACACGAAGGGGATTTAGGCCATAGTCCACCACGCTGGCCCAATGCGGGTTGGTAGACCGCTCGTCTTTCGAAAATTAATTTTCTTGGATGGGCGGGTTTCATCACGATGTTTTCCTTCACCGTTGAGCAAGTGATAATTAGAAATCCGTACATAAATCCGAAAAGACGAATTTAGCGGTACAGGCCCGCACCAGAATTTGAACCTGCAACCTTCCGTCAAGATTCGTCAGTTACAGACAAACATTTTAGTCACAAAATTACATTTTGAAATTGCTATAAGTACTAAAATAACCGCGATTTTCACAAAAACTTTCCTGTGTTGACAATAATATTTGGAAATCTAAATTTAGAAAATTAACTACGGTTACCGTCCAGATACTTTGTTACATCATAATCGATCCCGCTACACATTAGTACAAATAAAAGCAGTAATTCAGTAGAATTACTGCAAATTACAGGTAATTTGTTTCATGTGTTAACCATTAAGTGAATTTATTTTAGTGGAATCCGAATTTTCCAGAGATCTGGGTCATTAAACCCACGCTCCAATCACATGGGAACAATGAGACAATCTCTTTCAAAAGTTAACTATTCTGTCTTAAATTAGTACCTGGGGATTATTTAGAAAAGTGAAGTCTAATTTTCTTTTTTAACATAGGTGCTTACATTAACTTGTCTTGATAAATACTTTCTTTATAACTAACCATATTTATTTATCATAATAATAATTAGGTATAAAAAGCGGTTTAGTAGAGATAATGTACCTATGTACCTATTAAGTTCTTACATAGAGAGGCAAAAATGCCGAAAGCAAAAACCAGCTAGGTACATACTAGCAGCGGCCTAAAATGATAAGCGAATTCATTTCTACAGTAAAATTTAAAATCATTAAGAAGATACGGACTGTACATATCAATAAAGTAAATGTCAGATAATGTTCACTTACCTTCTCAATGATTTTTATTTTTCGCACATTTAGATAAATAAAGGACAAGAAAGTTAGGTGAACCATTTTTCTCGGAAAACTAATAATTGTGTTTACATCAAAAAAAAAACTAAAATAATTTATTTATGTCTCACATATTCTTCGTATAAATAGGCAGGGGTCTCCTTTTAGGCATGAGAATGCCTGTGCCAGGAGGCCCCGCTCTTCTCTTAGTTACAATTCTTATGCTAGAACAATTTAGGCATGCAAAGTGTATGTGTGTGTGTGTGTATGGGTGTGTGTGTGTGTGTGTATGGGTGTGGGTGTGTGTGTGTGTGTGTGTGTGTGTATGGTTGTGTGTTTGAGTCCATATCGAATTCAGAGGCGACGTAAGGCGTGGGCGACGTGGACCACCGCCTACGGAGGTCCGAGGGGCCGCCTCTACAGGATGTCCCACGGCTATGCCACATGGAGGGAAACTACCTTAATTATTATAGACGGGACATTTTACTGAAAGAAGACTTCATTTTAATCTTAAAAACAATTTAAACTGCATTCATACATTTTTAAATAATTGCCTGGTTGAACCGGGATTATTTTTGCTAAGTAACATAGCATCAGAAATAAAAGGAAGACCACGAATTTTATTTGTTTGTGTTGCTTTGCTATCGCGGGAAACGAACGAGGAAGCCCCTCTGACAAACGTTTTTATTTATTAGTCTAGCAATGTTCGTTGGCAATGCGTTGCTATTATAAGGAACCCCTTGTAACCAGACTTGAAGATTTCTTTTATATGAAAAAAGTTTGGATTGCATTGTCTTTATTTTAATAAAGTAGTGAAAAACTTGAATTCAGCAGTTTTTTTTTTAATTAAGATATAACATTGCTTCTTGCGCCACCCAAGGGCCTCGCTTAATGAATCTTGCCCACATCAAACTTTGGTCTTGCCCCGCCGCTGATCGAATTGCATACAAGACACTTGCCGTTTTTATTCTTCCGCCTTTCGAGAGAAAAACGCTCACATTTCATCATATTTTTCGAGAGTATCTGATGTACTGGTCTTTCCAGGAAACCTGCTGCTGAACGTATTTGGCTGCGGCTCCTGCATAAACATCGCACAGCCCAACGCTCCCGGCAACATCGTGCTTATAGCCCTCGCCTTCGGGCTGGCAGTCTACGCAGCTGTTTCGGTATGTTTATAAAGCCATATGATATCTTATTTTAACTAAACTCTGAATCTTCCTTGCTAAATAGTGTGAAAGTTTTATTGTACCCCGCAAATGTAAATGTCGTTCTGTACTTAACAAGAATTGGGTTTTATGCTTTTTAAAACATTGTATCGTCGTGATTTTTGTGCAAAAATAGACTTTTTCTGACTATTACTGTTTCACTAAAACTGATACTCAAGTCCTAAATATTCGCTTACCACTTGTTTAAAATAGTCTTATGATAATATAATTTTTTCCTATAAGCGAAAAGTTTTTTATAATATTCTTTATTATTCACACCAAAACACTAATATTCTTTATTAGTTTGTTAGTATTTTTTATTATTTGCTCACCTTCTCGACAAAAATTTAAAAACAAATGAGTGTTTACCTAGTCACTTTATCTTTTATTACTAAATATGGTATCAGCAGACAATGTGCTTATAGCCAGCTGTCTTATTAAAATTCAAATGTATTGTAAACACACACGCATTCCTGTAAAGGACACATAATGCTTCTCAGTATGGAAAACATATACTAAGATAAAGCATCAACGTATGGAAGTAACCGGATTTTATACAATTATCTATCCACTTAAATAAATCCCTGCTTGAAGAAGGTTTACAACTGGAAGTGCTAATCTATAACGTCCTTTATTAGCTCGAACTACTGAAAAGGTAAACATATGCATTGTCTAGCATACTACGTATAGAAGTAAGTAGGTAGGTACTCAATCTAGCAACTTAGTAACAGGTTACATACAGGGTGTAAAGGACAGCTTAGCAAATAAGATACTTAGGGCCACTTTCACCAAAAGGGCTAAACGTATTTAGCAGGACTAATTTTGTTGCTTTGACAACTGAGTTAAATGTGTTTAGGTTTAGGCTGTTAGTTTAGCACTTTTGGTGAAAGTGGCCCTTAAATGGTGGAATCACTATGATCATGACTATGATCAGCTACAAGTACTTATTTTTTCCCGGAAATGTCAAGTTAAGGCTTTCGTTATTTACCAACTTTGGCGGTCCTTTTGGCGCGGGGGCGCCGCGTCGCTATCGGAATGCGATGTACATTGCTGGTTTTCGTGTTTTACTCTGTTATTGTTGTCTTTTAATGCAAAATGGATTGGATTCGAATAAATAATTTAATTTTAAAGCAGAAAATATTAAAAACTTGAAAATATTCCTCAGGAAAATTGCACTGTAAAATCATTTAGAATGAGATGGTCTAAATTCAGGGTTTCAGTTTTTGCTGAGCTGTCCTTTACACCCTGTATACAGGCATGTCAACCTTGACAATTAGATCTTTTGATTAGATCAAAATCACTATTCTCACTCAAGTACAATACACTGATTACTACATGTAACCACAATAGCGAGAATAGCATATGACGGCTTACGAAACTTTATATAATAGGGTTGTAAATAAGAGCGATTGACACCCCTAATCATTTAGCCTTTTAGCGACTAGCTTCAATTTTCACAGTCATAAAATTACGTCGACACTGTGTAAACACTTAGAGTAGGCCTTTATGATAACTGCTGATTTCCTCATGATGCGTTACTAAGAATTCGCCCTTCCTCAGGCTATCGGTCACATCTCCGGCGGTCACATCAACCCAGCGGTAACAGTGGGACTAGCCGCAGTGGGTCGAGTGAAGCTCGTGCGAGCCGTGCTGTACATCATCGCGCAATGCGCAGGAGCCGCGGCCGGTTCAGGGCTCCTCAAGGCGCTGACTCCGGAGCGCGCGGCCGGCAAGCTCGGCGTCACCGGCCTGGGCACTGACGTCTCCGAGCTACAGGGCTTCGGCATAGAATTCTTCCTTGGATTTGTGCTCGTCTTCGTCGTTTGCGGAGTAAGTACTGTGAAGGTTCCCTCCATGAACCATCTACTTAGAACGCCTTTAGCAAAAGGATCTATGATCAAACTGACTAGTGTGATTAGGCACGTTTTTATGTCTCATGGCTTCGGCTTTAAGTGATACTGTCTCTTTTCGTGGAATCTATCAGCTAGATCTTCAGTTGCTCCGTCTGAGCTACGCTACAGTACACAATAGGCACAAGAGAGCGGTTTATAGGCGCACGTACAATAGTGGGGTGGCTTGCAAACTCTTTGTTAGACGGTTTTGCAGGCAGGGGTAAGATACTATATGATTATATAGAGATTCGCTAAAAGATCTAGAAAAATAAGTCTAAGAGTCAAACATATTTGTACAATTGCGGAGAATACCTGGACCAGATTAGTACAGGACCCAAAAGTTGGCACAAAGACAAGATTTGCCGCCAATGCTTTAATAAATCATATTCGTGAATAACAAGGGAGTAAAGTTGTAGTGTTTTAACTGTACGAACTCTTGCAGGAAGTAGTGATGATTTCACGTTACGTTTAAGGAAATTATATACAATTGAAATTATATAGGTATATATGGGTATTTATAGAATAACAATAACTAAATCAACTTTTCCTTCCCTCTGTTTGGCTAAATACAAAGCCAATGAAAAACCTACTTCAGGCATGGGCCTCCCCACGAAGTGGATTTCGGCCACAGTAGTCCACCGCGCTTAGTCCAATGCCGATCGGTGGAGGCGTGTCTTTCGAAAACGAATTTTCTTAGAGGTTTCATCGCGATATTTTTCCTTCGCCGCTGAGCAAGTGATAAAATTAGTGAAAAATTCAATCCGAAAAGACGAATTTAGTGGTACAGACTAACACCAGGATTTCAATCCGCAATCTTCCGCTACACAAGTCCTGGCTCATTACCGACTGGGCTATCACTGCTTCACTTAGGTGATAGTCCAGTCGGAAAAAAATAAAATTCCATTCCCTCGTCATTTTTTTAACTAGTATATTATAATTATATCACACAACACACCGTGTGACATCAAAATGTTAGCCAATAACCTTCTAATTTCGTCGCTCTACGAACATTAAGCGGGTTCGTCAAAAACACTTCAATAAATTCGAAATGATTACATGCTGTCGAATAAATATTTGTGTAGACAAAACAGTTTCGTGACCCAACGTGATTAGTGTCGCCAATAGCCATGTTACCACGCCAATTCACTGCACTTGTTCAAATATTTATAATGTTCCGTAGACAGTCCGATAGAGCCTACCATTTCATTATTAATTCACGGTAAATGCTAGTTGAAAAACCTTTGATTCATGTCGCATTAATCGTCATAAAAGCTTTTGGTGCCTTGGAAAATGTGACGCTTTTAACTCCTTCCTATTAGGGTGACCTAGACGAAACCTTCATCTAAATATATAAAAGAAGAAACTGACTGGTGACTGACATATCAACACACAGCCCAAACCGCTGGGTCTAGAGATTTCAAATTTGGCACGTAGTAGGTTTCTTATGAGGTCTAGGGGAGCACTAAGAAATGATTTTTCGAAATTCAACCCTAAGAGGGTGAAATGGGGGTTCAGTTTGTATGTTGAAAACAATTTTTGGACATTTTGACTCGAAAAACGGACACGTGTTTCGCGATTTTTCAAAAGTCAAAAATTTTGAGAATTAAATGAGTGACTAAAAAAGTTCTTTGCACGAGCGAAGCCTCGGGAAAAAGCTAGTATTAAATATGAAGGTTTCGATGGAACAGCCCATAAAGGAACATGGGTCGAAATATATTTTTTTATTTAATTTCGCTTCTCCATACAACTTAAACGATCAGCTAATTGCCTAAGTATGAGAAATCGATAATATTTTTGAGAATTTCCTAATCAACCTTGAGGTTTTTTTTTAGTTTCATGGGGAAAAGCTTGTTAAAACATTGCAAGATTTGAAGGGAAATGCGTTGCAGTTCGTGACTCGGTCTACTTAATTCTACCACTATGTTATACTGAATGGCATAACATATAATACTTTTTAAATTCATAAACACTTATGTTTTGACGTAGTTAAGAAGGTACTTATATGAAAACTAACAAACCAAGAAATAAAGCTTTGACGTGTGTGTGAGGTATTTTCCTCGCGTGACGATACTTCTCTGGCAAAACGTTACTATTTATAGAAACAACAGTTTGGGCTCATTTTCTTAATAGGATGCTTTGGTATTTTTGGAAACAAAACAACATTTTCGTAATCACCAAAGGAATTGTGCCAAATAGCTGTGTTATTTGAAAATAATGTGTATCCAAGTATCGTTAATTTAAATTGACATTTAAATAATGTCGCAGGGATATATCAAACCTATGATGTCATGACTTTACTTCTTTAGTTTAATTAAATGGTTTGATATTAAAATTTTACCGGTGAAATTGTAATAGCACGTCTGTCAATCGCCTTCATTTCTTACAATTTCTCGTACCCGTTTTATAACCTAAGGATCTACAAGATGCTTCGGCGACATCTTTCTCCATATCTCGACCTTCATTATTTGGAAAAGTAGTTTAGTGGGCTTCTTGACGTCTTTTGATAACAGTTTAAATAGGGTGTCTTACTTGATTATTCCAATACGAAGGAAGATCTAAAGATCTCCAATGTAATTTTTTTCTTTTACATTTTAACAGGTGTGCGACGAGAATAAACCCGACAGCAAGATCACAGCGCCCCTAGCTATCGGTCTGACGGTGACTCTGGGTCACTTGCTGGCCGTGGACTACACTGGCTCAGCCATGAACCCGGCGCGATCCTTTGGCTCGGCGCTCGTCGCCAACGAGTGGACCAGTCACTGGGTAAGAAAGTCACATATTTTACACACTTACACCTGTAAGTGCCCCAGAATGGTTCTTAGCCATATGCTGGACAAGTACGCTCTTGTGCCCACGATCTAGGTTATAGGGGCAAAGATGCAGTCGAGGATGTACGTAAATCCAGTTATGTCCTTACGGGCACGTACTTGAAGTCTTCGTAGGATACTCCTGCTACAGTGCAGCGCACTACAGACATAAATTACCTACATGAAGAGGCGTTTCGTCTACATAGGTCTGATCCGACTAAGACCGTGTGTTATTAGAATGAAATAGAAAATATTTAGTCTGCAAATTATACAAATTGTAGACATTAAACATATTATGACGGGTTCTTACCACGTTTTTAGTTTAAAATGAGTATCCGATATTTCGACGCTGTTGCAAGCACCATGATCAGATGATCACGGATGAACTGGAGAACCGCGAGAATCTTAGACATTACATTAAATTGTAGGTATACTGGGCGGGCCCGGTAGCGGGCGGCGTGGCAGCAGCGTTACTGTATGTGCACGGGTTCTCAGCGCCGCCCGCCAGCGTGCCGCGCCCCTACCGCCCCGTCGCCGGCGCAGACGACAAGGAGGTAACTATCACACAACTACATACACAAATATCACACAGCTACCATAACTATCACACAATTGCATAACTGTCACTCAACTACATAACTATCACACAATTACGTGACTATCTCACATCCACATAACTATAACACTACTAACACGACACACTCAATCGGTTGCAGAAACGTCCATTCAAGTTAATCCTAGTTAAATATCATAATGTCCTTTTTCGTCTTGTTGACGTGAACAAAGACGGCATCGAATTTAAAGAAGGCGTTTTTTTTTTCATTTCGGCTGTTCACATCCAATAATTTTTGCAAACTAATTTGAAGTCACCCAATATAAAACGGCTTACTATCACATTACAAAACAACAAATTATCGCATTACAATTTATAACACTACAAACTATCAAACTATAACGCAACAAACTATCGCACTTTAACACAACTCTACAACGTGTTTAATAAATACCCAATAAAAAGAAAACCCAAATAATTCTAGTAAGTTATCAGTTTCACAGCTTAGCATCTTTCAAAATTAAAGTTTCATATAAATAACGTGACATGTTTTTTTGACATACTTACTTGATATAAGGGCTTATGTATTAATTTTGATTTTCATTTTATTTGGTATTTATGAAACACGCGGTATAGATTCTCTGCTAAGTAGACAATTGATTAGAACACTAAACGACTTTTACTTGAATTAACTTTTCCTGCTAACTTTGTTGCTTTATTTACAAGCGTACTGGACGCCTAGCTCCAACGGCATGGACAGTCGAACAAAGCGTAAGAAGTGTTTCAAATTATCACATACTTGTGTTGCTATAATCATTAAATATAAAAAAAATGTTTTTTTCCATGTCTATGCCTACAGCAAACACCAGTTTTTACCGCTTGAATTTAAAAGGAGTCAATAAAACTCCAACACATACATTTTGTGAATTTAAGAGAATATTGTAGACGGGAATCAGCCCACTGAACTCAAATAACAATAGTCTCCCTAAGAAAATATGCAGAAAGATAAAGAAAAAGTTCTCTCCATACAATTTTAAAAGATTGCCTTAGTACAGGACGTCAAAAAAATTAGAATTTCAAATGGTAAAGTTGTTCAGTAACGTGAGGAGAATTAGTCAAAGTCAAAATATAACTTTATATAAATAGAAAAATCAGGATGTTACTTAAAATAAGTCAAAATAGTAAAATACAAAAGGGTTTAAATACAAACATATCCTTTCTTTTGACTCTACTGACTCTACGCCTATTCGCAAAGGTGCAGTCTTCCCCAGAGACGAACAGGGAAGAAACTCCGAATTTTCGTCACAAAATCTCGCAAAACTCAGGATACTTACCCCATATCTTGTAGATACCAGAGGCCACTTACCTTCCGTAATGGCATATATATATCTAATGTTTATTTTTGTAATTTTAGCTGAAGCGCCTAGACGGCAAGACTGAAGACATGGCCTGAAGTCGCGCGCCGGCCGCCCCGCGGCCCCCGCGCCCCTCCATCGGCTGCCCCCTCCCGAGACGAATATGACCCACACATATGGCCCTGTCTACCTTGAACGGGTATATGGGTCTCGCAGAAAATGACCAATTTCTTTGGTACATTGCATATATTTATCACCAGCCTATGTAATTGTTCTGGAAATCAATATAATAAAAATATAAAGAAATACCAAACCTAAAACTAGAATATTACAGTGAGCAAATTATGAAAGTAAATATTTTATTGTTTTAAATCAAAGAAATTAAGAAAGGACTGTGAAACACGCTGCTATGTAATACATCGTGGAATATGCAAATGAACAAAAAATCTACCATTCCTTAGATCAAATCTTGAAAAATCATGTTTTATATTGACGAAGATTCGATTCTCCAATTTTGCTTATTTTTTATTAAAGAAAGAAAATATATACTAATCAGGAAATATTTTTGTAACGCTTTCATTTTTCTACGGTATTAATAAGATTTTTAAAAGTTAGTTAGTTTTTTAGTTCCACGACCGATTATAGGTACGGAAAGAATCGATTAATCAACAATATAAATGGCAACGCAAATCTATACTTTGTTAGTTATATAACAAAATGTATCAGATATATTTTCTATAGAACACTGTATTAAATATTTTTGCACATGATCAAATCTCATACATTCAATGGTTATTTAAATGAGTAATTTGAAGAAATACCTTTGAATTTATATACTTTAAAATTTTAAAGATAAGCTAAAATGAACATGAACTCATGGTTATGCCTATTGTAAATATAATAATAATGCACGAGTTTTTAAATATTTCCAACTTTCTTACTTCCATAAATTTTATCTGAGATTTTATAGAGATTTTAATTAGTTTTTTAACTAGTAAGCTAGATAAGAGACCTTTCGAACATTGAATCTTTCTCAATTATATTAATAAAGTGTGAACTTTATTGCTGCTAAGTTTTAAATTTGCTTTCGAAGTTTTATTCTATCTTTTTATGTACCTCTTAGTTCTCGTATGTACCTAAATGTATGCCTAATCATAAACCATTAAAGTACAAAATCCAATTTCAGTTTCTATAAATAGGTAATCTAAATTACAGATGTGTTCAAATATGGTGTCTTTGTTAACTGTGCGTGAAATGCATTAACTTATATCTTGTATCTGAATTGAGAGAATGACATGGTGAATGTAATTTTATGTAATTTAAGTTTAATATAAAAATCAAATATTTCATTCTGTATTTTTATTTTAAATCCAAATATCAAAATTAATGAAAACCAGGAATAAAAAGAGTTTTTTTTATTGAAAAATGCAAATGTATTTTTAAAATTTTTATAATTATTTCTTCGTCAAGCTTACGTCAAACCATGAGGATTAACATTTTGCGCTCAAACGACCGATAAACAATTTAAGTAAGAATTTGTTTGATTTATATATTCTTTTATAAAAAGCCATATTTATAAAATCGACATTTTGTATATGCATTTATAAAACCTTATAAATAATATAATGAATAGCTAAGAATGGATAAAATAATCGAAATACCGCAGAACGCAAAAAGTTAGTCCTCAGTAAGGACTAGCCCCAGCAGAAGTACTATCATTTTTTTAAACAACAATAAATTACCAATATTTCACAGAGACAAAGCTCTAAAATTTAGTAAGAATGTTTTGAAATCGCTTTAAAAAAAGTTAGTACGCCCGAATTAGTCACAATTATTTGTTCTTCCATACTCGGTCAGTCTTAATATTAAACAAGAACTCTTTGGAACTAGCATTAACTATTTGTGTGCTAAAGAAACAAATTATGTATACTTATATCTCCTCATTTTAAAGTAAAACTACATACAACTAATTCTGAGTATATTCGTGAAAACTGTTAAAACATGAACGTAGTTATTGAATCAGATTACTATTGAAGCGTCTGTGTTAACTTGTCAATAAAACTGCATCCCTAAATAAAATAAGTATGTAACAACGGACGGTTTCTATAACAGGTTTGGTGTTGCAAATTAGTTAAAGAACATGAATCACTTTAAAAATTCCCCAACAAACTAGGAAGTTGAATTTCAATATAGGTTCAAAATTATTCAGTTTCGAGGGGAGAAGGACCCCTTAAGGTTTCACCAACTAGTTTAAAGTCACCCTTATAAAATTGATCTATTTATGTTATTTGCTTTTATTCCGGTCTATGATGTATTGTAATTTAGACTTCATTATTTACAACAATTCTTTCTAAACATTAAATAAATGCTACGATTTAATTTCTATTTTAGGATGTATATCAATTCTCATATCAAGAGCATTTGTTTCGCATGATAATTCCGTGACAATCTTCAATAATCTCCATAGCTCACTTAAAATGTATACTTATGTACACAACTGTACTCACACAAACTTATTGTCATTACATTAATTTTCAACAATATTATTCAAATTAATAAATGTACTTACATTATGTACAATTTTTACAATTGGCTATCGGATAATAAATTTATTTTAAAAAAATCGTAATCGATTTCAATAATAAGTCGACAACATATCTACTATTTATCAGGATAAATGCATATATTCACACATTCTCTAAAAATCATTTGACTGCAGTGCACGCAGTTTAAACACTACACATATAAATAAATAAACAAACAAAAAAAATCATTAAAAAATATATCAAGTACTTACAATTATTCTAGCAGTGTTCTACTTAAGCGTAAAGAGTTAGTAATTGCTTTAAAAGTGTGCGTTTTAACATTATTTTATTATACAAAGCATAATGCTTTGTAGCCTCGATTTAGCCAAGTACTTATTATGATCCAATCAACGAAAACCAAAAACTGCCAAATAAGGGAAATAATTCGTGTATAAGCGATTTTTGGCATAGTTGTAGGGAATGGTGTCTGAAGCAACATACTGAAAGTACTGATGAATAGGGGTGGAGCTAACGTGTAGGGGGCGGTTTTAAGGTCCCTTTTTAAAGTTTTTCTTAAACAACTTTTAAACGGTGGCCCATAGCAAAAAAAATATTTTACTCAAGTAATCTTCATAAAATTCTCTACAAAAAGGTTATGCACACTTTTTCGCTGGGATCAATGTTTAATGAGATATGAAGGAAAGAAGAATTTCCTGGAAATTGCAGTTTTTCCAGGATATCTCGGCAACCCCACCTGGGAGGTGTAGGGACTTTCCCGAGTGTCATTCTGAAAGGTGTCCGAAAACATTTCCAAAAGGTCCTTTTTTTCTTTCTTTCACCAGTCCATATACATCCCCACCGAGGGGCACGGGCCTCCCTTCGACACACGAAGGTCCTGCTCAGTAAAAATTATCAATGTAGGTCAAAACCTAATTTTACCTTATAAACTTCTTTCCTTCATATGTCTTTAAATATTGATCCTAGCGAAAAAAAGTGCAGAACCTTTTTGTAGAGAATTTTATGTAGATTACTTGAATAAAATATTTTTTTGCTATGGGCCACCGTTTACGAGTTGTTTAAGAAAAACTTAAAAAAGGAACCTGTAAACCGCCCCTTACACGTTAGCACCACCCCCATCCATCAGTACTTTCAGTATGTTGTTTCACATACCATTTCCTACATCTATGCCAATAATCGCTTATACACGAATTATTTCCCCTATTTTTCCTTCGTTAAATGGGCTATTAATAAAGAACTCAGTGATTTTCTTCCTAAGTGCATTTCATTGCGGCTCTTGGTTTATTTGTAATTGAATAACCTTCAAGGAGTAGAGTCAGTCGATCAAAATCAGTTGATTCTAGAATTCGGAGACTCATACTACAGAAAATAAACTAGACTAGACATGTCATACTTACTTTCTTCTTAATTAGCTAAATAGGTAATAAATAAAATAAATTAATAAAGATAGCTCACGCGTTCTCCTATTCAGGCACACCAAACGCGAAAAACGACCAACAATTTAACTCAGTTTCATTTGTACAAATAGTCAAAAATAGTTCGGTGAATTTAAAAGACGAAATTTTTTTTTAATCATCAGTTAGGCGAGAAAAATTTTTTTGTATTATTTTTAGAGACCTGATTTACCTCCTTGAAGGTAGTTACAAATAAACATCCTAAATGTCACACAAAACCAACAATCGAAAAGGCCCCCATAAAAAGTATACGTGGTTTTCCTAATTGATATCCACTCAAGTTTATTTTTAAGTATCTTATCCACTGATGTTAAGGTTTTGGCTATATCATGACGTGAGTACTATATAAATTTAAAACATTTCTGTTTGTCGTGTGGTATTCGCGTTTTGAACAGAACAGAGTCTGCGCGGAACTGTGTCGACATTAGTGGCGTGTACCCCATTACCTGTTGACAACAAATCCATGGTAAAATACTTAAAATCTTTACATTCGCATTAGCGAATAGTATGTATCGCATAAGTATTCCTCGGGTAACTACCGGTAAGGAATTACACACATCAACGCGGTCTAGGGATATTGCACGATTTTTCATACAAAAGAGGTCTGTTTGAGAAGCTATAATAGCATACTCGAGATACATGGAGGGCTACAATTTTCAGACGAGCAAGTGCTAAACCTGAATTTTCAATTTTAATCAATAAATTTTGTTTTACTTGAAATTGTGAAAACGTGACGAAAACGAAAATGCACTTTTTGCCTGCTTTTTGTATGAAAATGGTCGAATTTACGCAATTTTTTTTTCATTTTCGTCACGTTTTCACAAATTTCAAGTAAAACAAAATTCATTGATTATAATTTAAAATTCAGGCTTAGCACTTGATCTTCTTAAAATTATAGCACTCCATCTATCTGGAGTATGCTTTTGTAGCTTCTCAAACAGACCTCGTTTGTATGAAAAATCGTGCAATATCCCTAGACCGCGTTGATGTGTATATTTTTTTAAACTCCCAAGAGAAACGGAGGAAATCAATCAAAAATAATTCGTGCACAATATCGACCATATGCTAAATAGAACTCGTACGGCAAGCTCTCTGTACCCTTGCTGCTAATGTGATAGCCATGGTTTCAATCCCGTTCGGGGCGTAAGAATTTCGTCTTTTTATGTTATCTTTTTATTTTATGTTATACGTGATTAATGTTTCCTTCACGTCGTAATGGAGCAACAAGTCGACGTTAATTGTTTTCACAGACATAGTTAAAGGACCGGAGAGTGACATAGGCTACTCCACGTGAACGAAGTCGCTGGCGGATCGCTAGACAGAATAAAAGTATGGGTGTGTTGTGTGGGTCATAACATCCTCGTGCTCCAAAATCTTGCTTGTGGTGCAACCTGCTGCTGATCGATAGACGAGACTGGCATATTACAACCCTTAGAGAGTTTCTTTACTTCACATTGGCAACTTCGCCATTCTCTATTTCACTACTCATTAAAATACTCAGAAATTGGCGAAATCACGTAAATTGTGGACGGCATTTTACCAAGAATTGAATTCAATAAAAGTACCTGTGAGAAGAACTGTATGCACTTGTGTCGCTCGTGGAAGTGCGTCTCGTCGGCGGACAGCGTCGCCGGACAGCCCGGACAGCGGAACGTCCAGCGTGACGTCACCTGCACCACAATATACGCTGGATTACAAACTGTCTCATATATGGGGGGACTTTAAATTAGTTAGAAAAACTTTAGGGATTGATTCTCCCTATGAAACTGAACAACTTTCCCCAAGGACGCTATATTAAATCGACCACACTACACACGTACACACACAAAGAACGCACGCACTTACCATCACTGGAAGCGTGTGGCTAATGTGTGCAAAAATCACATAGATATACTCAATGGACCGCGCTAAACAAGCATGCACGCACACACATGCAGTTCGCACGCACAGACCTTGACTGGAGGCTTGCGGCTGATGTGTACTACGATCACATAGATATACTCAATCGACCGCACTACACACGTACGCACACGCAGTACGCACACACGCAATACGCACGCACATACCTTGACTGGAGGCTTGCGGCTGATGTATACCACAATCACATAGATATACTCAATCGACCGCACTACACACGTACGCACACGCAGTACGCACACACGCAATACGCACGCACATACCTTGACTGGAGGCTTGCGGCTGATGTATACCACAATCACATAGATATACTCAATCGACCGCACTACACACGTACGCACACGCAGTACGCACACACGCAATACGCACGCACATACCTTGACTGGAGGCTTTCGGCTGATGTATACCACAATCACATAGATATACTCAATCGACCGCACTACACACGTACGCACACGCAGTACGCACACACGCAATACGCACGCACATACCTTGACTGGAGGCTTGCGGCTGATGTATACCACAATCACATAGATATACTCAATCGACCGCACTACACACGTACGCACACGCAGTACGCACACACGCAATACGCACGCACATACCTTGACTGGAGGCTTGCGGCTGATGTATACCACAATCACATAGATATACTCAATCGACCGCACTACACACGTACGCACACGCAGTACGCACACACGCAATACGCACGCACATACCTTGACTGGAGGCTTTCGGCTGATGTATACCACAATCACATAGATATACTCAATCGACCGCACTACACACGTACGCACACGCAGTACGCACACACGCAATACGCACGCACATACCTTGACTGGAGGCTTGCGGCTGATGTATACCACAATCACATAGATATACTCAATCGACCGCACTACACACGTACGCACACGCAGTACGCACACACGCAATACGCACGCACATACCTTGACTGGAGGCTTGCGGCTGATGTATACCACAATCACATAGATATACTCAATCGACCGCACTACACACGTACGCACACGCAGTACGCACACACGCAATACGCACGCACATACCTTGACTGGAGGCTTGCGGCTGATGTATACCACAATCACATAGATATACTCAATCGACCGCACTACACACGTACGCACACGCAGTACGCACACACGCAATACGCACGCACATACCTTGACTGGGGGCTTGCGGCTGATGTATACCACAATCACATAGATATACTCAATCGACCGCACTACACACGTACGCACACGCAGTACGCACACACGCAATACGCACGCACATACCTTGACTGGAGGCTTGCGGCTGATGTATGCCACAATCACATAGATATACTCAATCGACCGCAATACACATGCACGCACACGCAGTACGCACACACACGCTACTGCACACACACGCACGCACATACCTTGACTGGAGGCTTGCGGCTGATGTGTGCGACAATCTCATAAATATCCTTAATCGACCGCACTACACACGCACGCATACGTAGTACGCATGCACATAGCTTGCGGCTGATGTGTCACAATCACATAGATATCCTCAATCGACCGCACTACACACGCACGCACGCACGCACACGTAGTACGCACATACATGCAGTACGCACGCACATAGCTTGACTGGAGGCTTGCGGCTGATGTGTGCGACAATCACATAGATATCCTCAATCGACCGCACTACACACGCACGCGCACACACACTTACACACGCACATACCTTGACTGGAGGCTTCCGGCTGATGTGTGCGACGAGGAAGTTCATGGCAATATCTTCGCAGTTCATGTACTCGTCCACATAGTCCCGCGCCGCGGCCGGCAAGGCGCGCCAGTACGCCCACAGGTAGTAGCGGTGCACGAATGCTGCGCCAGTCAGCACCATGCTTAGCTCACAGCTAGCGATTGAAACAAACTTATGGTTATTCTTATTCTTGGTTATTCTCGGTACTTTTTTCCGGGGGGATTTGTGACAATTTTGCAGCCTATGAAGAGCCTATGTGTAATCCAGACTACCTCCGTACCAAATTTTATCAAAATTGATCCTGCCGTTTGAGCGTAAAAGAGGAACAGACATACATACACCCATAGCATTAAGTCCGGGATAAGTCCGCCTTTGCTACTAAATTACCTTTGAAATGTATTATATAACACTGTTTTTGAGCAATAAAAAAATTACATACATACATACATTAGCAAGAGAGTTAAATACTCTCACACACACACACACACACATACACAAGCACAGGCGCCCGCTCACTTTATTTGTTTCATTTATTTGTTTTTACCTACTCGTTTAATTTTGTATGGAAGAGCGGAGCCTCCTGACACGGGCGATTTTTCGTCTACTAGGAGACTCCAACACTTAGTTTTAAACAAAACCATTTTGTAAAGCAAATAAAGCATTTTGTATTTTGTTTGTATACTACAAATGTATTTAATTTCAGAAAATGATTAAGTATAGCTTTAATTTATATTTTTACTTTATCATTCCGATCTCGACTTAGTTCGTATGAAGAAGAAGCTTAGGCAAGTCACTTTCCAGCACTATCCCTATGTCAAAATCATCCTTTGCTCCGTTTAGGTGGGCAGAAAGGGCAAACAAACACGTTCACATTTATAACGATAGTAAGCATCAAAAATAATTAAAATAAACAATGAAATTTAGCATATCTTACCTATAATTGGAATTATAAAGGAATCCATTATTAAAATTCAGGTCCCAGGCGTGATAGCGGCCGGGGAACCCCACGATACGGTCCCGATGTTCACGCCAAACTCTGGAATGAAAAATCACGATAAATATGTTGTGTACCTCTGTTTCAATATTTTTTTAAGTTTATGGTTAGGTTGCAAGACTGTTTCGCTAATTTGCAGCAAATGCTGAGCTAGCGCCTTTTTGGGTGACACTGTTATAATTTTTGTATTTAATTTTAATTTAGATTAAAAAAAATTACTGTGTCTTCTTAATAAAGTTTCACTCATTCATTCACTTTGATATTCAGTGTTGCCGTTTATTTACCTGTTTAGTGCAGATAAACTGCCACACTTGAGAGTTCATTAAGACTTTATTAGTCTTAAGGCCGTCATTTTTTTTACCGGTCTATCTCAAGTGTAGTGTTTTTCTATTTAAATTAATTGTAATCTATAAACATTGCATTTATTAGGTTTACCATCGGCAGGACAGTTCTACTAAAAACTACTCCTGCACAGCAGCGCAACGTGTGTCAAATTCAGCAACTCGTTGACATTAATATTTTTATGGCTCAGAATAACCTGTTTTTTTTTTATAAATGGCTAAACCACGTTAATCCGAGCCTTAAAAAAAGATTCGCTTCAGTCGCAAGCGCGCAGTCACAGTTTGTTAATACAATTGGCCAGCAGGGTAACTTTCTCTAAGGAGACATGAGATTAACATTTCAAACATGATAAGTACTTAATAAGACACTTACCTAAATGCAAACACGATTTCGTCATGCCTAAGATGTGCGTCGTCGTCTACACAAAGCACAGCTTCAGTTTCAATGAGGTGATAGGGTAGGAAGCGGTTGTTGAGCGAGTTCTTCTGAGTTCGTACTACAGCCACCGGGGCGCCGCTCTCGGGCCACGCCGCTGAAGACGGGCTAGTCACGCCGTTCCATACTACTACTACCTACAACAATAATATTTATTACTAGCTTTCCACCCGGGACTTCGTTCCCGTGGGAATCTGGGAAAATTATGCAGCCTATGTGTTGATCCAGGGTGACAGCTACTTCCATACTAAATTTTATCAAAATTGGTCCAGCCGTTTGAGCGTCAAAGAGTAACAAACATCCATACATCCTCACAAACTTTCGCATTTATATTAGTACTAGCATCCCGCTCGGGACTTCGTTCCCGTGGGAATTCGGGAATATTATGTAGCCTATGTTACGCAGGGATAATGCAGCATCCTAATGGTGAAAGAATTTTTGAAATCGGTCCAGTAGTTTCGGAGCCTATTCTTTACATACAAAAATACAAACATACAAATCTTTCCTCTATAATATTACTATCGAAGTGTAGATATAGATGATTAATAACGAGTGCGCTTTTGACCACTATCTAGCATAAGGGCGAAGATGCGGTCGAGGATGTAGCAACCTTATCCAGAAGACGCCTATTTACTCGAACTTTAAAGAGATTCGGGTTGTATGAGCTGGGAAATACAGACGCAGGCAGGGAATTCTATTCCTTGGCAGTGCGCAATAAAACAGTTTATAGCTCCACTGAAAATCAGCGCCCTGCAAAATCAGCGCAGCACACTCGCATTTTTGACTGTTCATCAAGTCAAGTTTTTACTTGATTATACCTACAGGAATGGAACTGTTCATTGAGACCACAAGTTAGCAGCCTCCAGGAATGGGACTGTTAAATAAGACCATAATTTAGCAGCAGCCAGGAATGGGATCGTTCATTGAGACCACAAGTTAGTGGCAGCCAGGAATTGGACTGTTCATTGAGACTACACGTTAGTGGCCGCCAGGAATGGGACTGTGCATTGAGACCCTAAGTTAGCGGCCGCCATGTTGTCTACCGGTCTATCTTAGTCATACGTCCAGAGTGTTAAAAATGTGTGTGTGTGTGTGTGTGTGTGTGTCTGAGTGTGTGCTGCAGTCACTGGTTTAGGAGTCAAGGCATTTAAATTAAATAGAGTCAAGTACAGTCGAGGACTTTTCTGCCCGAACGGCCAACAGTCCTACGAGCAATGGGGGTAAAAAACGTAAAAATATATTATTTCAGCCTTTTCAAAAAATGTTGACTCGAGAGGTTTGTAGACCTGACCTGTCAGAGCCACTAGTATAGAAATAGGTAAGTAATTTAAAAAGTATTCACACCTTATTGAGATAGGGCAGTCCCCGCAACCGAGCCAACGCTGCAACGAGCACGGCCTCCCGCTCGTAGGTGAGGATAACGATAGTGAACTGCTCGCGGGGCCGGTCGCCGCCCAGCGACTCGCCGAGCTCCCGGCCCGCGCCGCCCGCGCCGGCCCCCAGCGGCCGGAACCCCGCCGCCGAGCCCACGAACCGCGCCTCCGACGGCACCGCGGGGTCCCAAGGCAACTGAGGGTACAACGCGAACGGCTCTCCCCACTCGTTCCACAGCTCGTAACCCTGCAGCAGCCCCACCGAGTAGTTCCGCTGGTAGGCCGGGCTCGCGTACGGCGCCTCCAGCGGCCCCAGCGTCTCCTCGGGCTCGGTGTCGACGGCCGGCGGCTCCACCCGCGGCGGCGCGTACGAGTCATTAAAGGCGGGCGCCCCGCTAGTCGGCACGGCGGCGCGCGGCGGGATGTTCAGACGCGTACGCACTATCGCCAGCAACGAGTCTACACTGGCCTGCACCGAACTCAAATACCTCTCCCACAACACCCGACCGTGCCGACGGAACGCCAACAAATCCGGATCCGACAACGCTCGCATGAAGAAGTGTAGCTCCGTAATCCGTGCTTTCGGCAGCGATATCACAGCCCGCCGCCAGTCTAGAACCTCATCGTACGGCAAGCGAATACGATCCCCGCCGAGAATTATCGGTATCGCCCCGGATCTCAGCGCTTCGTATAGTCTCGCCTGCAAAAGTGCCGTTGTGGCGTAAGTTCTGTCTGCAGGAGCGAGAATGAGCACAAATGTGGAGTCGCGTAGTAAAGCTCGTCTGGAGCGGTCGGTGCCGCACAGAGCCCAGTCTCCGATGGGTAGTACGGCCCTCCGCTCGACCGGCGGATCGCATTCAAATTGCAAGTAGAAATTATCAGATGCTGGTGCAGACTTCGCGGTCTTTTGCAAATGCTCGATCAAAGAACTATCTTGATCCCTCAGTGGGCCGTTCGCCGGTGGTTGGGAGCCCTGAAAACTAGACGTCGCTTATGAACTTAAACAAAAATATCTAATAATAAAGGATTAGTTTATATTTAGGAATATAATAATGGACACTGACCATTATTATATTCCTAAATATAAACTAATCCATTTGCCTAGAAGTGGAAATCGTAGGGGTGGTGGGGTAGGGGCCTATGTTAGGGAGGATTTGCACTTCAAAAAGCTTGAAGCCCAGGTTTATGAAATTGAAATTATGTGGTTAGAAGTAAAACTTAAAAAGGTTAAAATAGCAGTAGGTATTTTCTACCGGCCCCCTAAATTTTGTTTTGGACGTTTTATTGAGTTGTTGGGCGATTCGGTATCCGAATTTATTTGTGACTTTAAATTTTTGTTTTTGGCAGGAGATATCAACACTGACCTGCTTAACCTTAAAAACAATCACAGTAAAATCTTTATAGACTTAATTACACAGTTTGGACTAAAGCAGGTAATCTCGGAGCCTACACGTATTACCCCTTCTAGTCGAACACTTTTAGACGTTGTTTGTTGTGTTGAGATTTTGAAGGCGAAAAATATAATTGCTAAGCACAACGACGATTTGAGCGATCATGGTTTTGTTGCGGTGAGGTTTCCGGTCCAAGTAAGTAAACCTATGCCTAGAGTTGTCACGTATCGGCCGTTTAATGATTTTGACTTAAGTACTTACTCTGAAGCCTCATCTGTCACGCCCTGGGAGTGGGTCCTCAATTATGATGACATTGACGCTATGGTTGAATGTTTTAATGGACTGGCACTTGGCTTATTTGATAATTTTGTTCCGGTTCGTACAAGGACTTTTAGAAGTCCACCAACCCCGTGGGTAACCGACAGTATTAGGGCAATGATGTCTGATCGGGACGAGGCCTGCGCTCGTGCAAAGAAGACTAACAATGACGAGGACCGTAAACTATACAAATCTTTGCGTAACGCAGTAACCTCTATAACTCGTACTGAGAAACAAAACTATTTCTCAAATCATGTAAACAAGTTTGTTAAGCATCCTAAAAAAATGAGGAAAGAGATAAAAAAGATAACTGGTAAAGAGGCGTTAAAAAGTATTCCTACACAATTTAGTGATCCTGACCTTATTAATAAATCATTTTTGGATGGTATACCCCTTATAGGAGAAGATGCTAATCAAATAGCCTATTTTAATCATTCACGACATAAAAGTAACAATATATTTAATTTTTCAGATTTGTCCCCTACGAAAATTGATAAAATAATTAATTCAATAACATCTAATGCTACGGGAATCGATGGTATATCGATAAAAATGATTAAACTAACTCTTCCGTATTCTTTAACTGCCATTACGGCAATCATTAATGCATCTTTAAGAACTGGTAGGGTCCCTTCTTCATGGACCACTGCTATCGTGAAGCCCATTCCCAAAAAGGCAACTGTTGAGTCAGTGAAAGATTTAAGGCCGATAGGGATTTTACCAGCTTTGTCAAAAGTACTTGAAAAAGCAGTACATGCGCAATTAATTCACTTTTTAGAACGTAATGAGATTATACCAGAAGGCCAATCAGGTTTTCGAGCTTTACATAGTACTTCTACCGCGTTACAGTATATTGTGGATGAAATATTATCGAAGTCAAACACTGGCCAGGCTTCTCTTCTTGTACTGTTAGACTATAGCCGAGCTTTTGATTGTTTAAGTACAAAAATTCTTCTGGCGAAGCTAAAATATTATGGATGTGATGATTGTTCGCTTTCGTGGTTCGCAAGCTATTTCAGGGACAGGAAACAGGTTGTGGAGTGTTCCGATGGTACGGGAAAAGCTATTCGTTCAAGAGCACTGACGGTTTTAAGGGGGGTAGTACAGGGCTCAATCTTGGGTCCGCTTTTATACACGGTTTACACTGCAGACTTACTGCAGCAAGTAGAGTTTACTATTGCACACATGTATGCAGATGATACCCAGGTTTTGGCATGTACTGAGCTTGGTGAGGCAAAAGTGGGCGAAACTATTAGGCATTTGAATAAAGATCTCATGAATATCAGTCGATGGTCCAATAACAATTGTTTATGCCTCAATGCTCAAAAATCGGCTTACATGATTTTAGGTACGCCCCACCAATGCAAAACAATTCGTGAACAAACACCAGTTATATGTTTAGACGGCCAACCGATCACGGAATCTTTGTCTTGTCGAAACCTTGGGTTGGTTCTTGACAGTAACCTAACCTTTTATGATCACTTAAAAGTTAAAGTAGGTAAATGCTACGCAGCTTTGAAAACCCTGTATGCTATTCGACCCTTAAATGCATGTTGTTAGCAGCCAACTCAGGTGCTGACTGAAAAACAGCCTGGCTGAGGCAGCACCGTTTCACCACATCATTCATTTGTATGCTATTTTGGTGTCTGTATTGTGTGGTGAATAAATTTCTTTTTCTTTCTTTCTTTCTTTTTCTTTAATATACAACATCTGTATCGAAACAGATTGAAGTTACTAGGAATGCTCACCTCAGAAGATATTTCCGTCTCGCAGGAGAGATGGGTGCGCAGTCAGCCCACACGTCGCCGCCGGGCGGACCGAGAGCGGGCGGAGTCACTAGGTCAAACCCAGGCCGAAACTGATCCTGGGTAAAGGTAGACTGCGCTATCATGGCGCGTCCGGTGGAGGCACCGCGGAACGCATCCCCCGACCCTACGGATAGCTCCCGCCGAGCCAAATTCAACAGCACATGATTTCGACCATCTCCTCCCCAGAACGGCAAACTTTTAACCGCCGTTTCGTTTAATATCAACTTGTACGGCTCGGTTGTGGACCTAGAACAAAAAAATACTTTATAAAATAAGTCTTAAAATGATATCGAATAGATGAGCCACTATATGAGAAGCTTAAAGGACCCCTTACTGTTGATTTTTCTCGAAAGGAAAAGCCTCGCCAACAAGCGCAAGATAAATACACGCCTCATTGGGATCTCTGGTAAGATGCGCGTTGTAGCCGAGTGTTTGCCGGAGGGTAGTTTTGAGGAAGCCGTCGACCTCAGCGCCGGCTAGGGGGGAGTGGATGTCGGGTTCGTAGAGGTAGACGGGGAAACCAGAGGTGAGGGAGCATCGGGAGTGATCGAAGCAGGAGTGCATGCGGCAGTGGGGTTCAGAGGAGACAGGAAGTGGTGGAAGGGATGGGGGTGGTCGGGAGGGTGTGAGGGGTATTGGGGGGGCGAGTTCGGGAGAGTCTCGGCGCGTGGCCTCGAGGCGAGCGAGGCGCGCCTGCTCTGCGGAGGCCCGGAGTCGCTGCAACTCAGAGGCAGCTCGCGCGTGCTCCGCCTTCACTGCCTCCGCCTTGCTGCTGGCTGCTGCTGCCTCGCGCTGCAGCCGCCCGCGACGCGCTTCTAGCTCTCGCAATTCTGTTGACACTGACGCCTAAACAAAATAATCTGAGTTAATTTTTATTTAGATATTATTCAGGAAAGTTTGACCGAGGACAGAAAAGACTGGTGAGATAAGACCTTTGCGCAGCAGTGAAATGCATAAATAAGCTTAAAAATTAAACCTTCATTTCACATCGACTGAAACTTTTTCTGAAACACTAAAACAAAAAATAATAAAAATGTATTCACTCACTTTAATCCTGAGCATTTCCTCTATTCTTAATTTGAGATCTGCTACATTAACAGTAGAGACATCTCCCAAAGCCTCCAAGGTATTATGTATAGAGCCTCCACCCAATGATACCGAACTAGATTCATACTGAAACAAGAATTGAATAAAGTTATAATTTACTAGCATTGCGCCCGGGACTTCGTTCCCATGGGGATACAGGAAAGTTATGTAGCCTATGTTACTCAGGGATAATGTAACATTCTAATGGTGAAACAATTTTTGAAAACGGTCCAGTATTTTATGAGTTATTAGTTACAAACACACAAAAATTGAAATCTTTAAAGAAACAAAAAATCTAAAATAAACAAAATAAAACTACAATAATGTGAGACCAATTGAGAGATCCAAGTGAAGAGGCTTGAGTCCTTTAGTCGTTTATAATAAGACTGGCCTCTTTTTACAGGACTTGGCTCTAAAATCAAAACTTTTTATAGTTGTGTTATTATTAGCATCCACAGACTTTATGTCCGTGCCCTTGTCTAGATTAAGTTTTCTTGTTAATACTTGCTTTTTTAACTATAATAGAATACTTTCCATAGAGGATTACAATTTATAAATAAGTATAATAAATATATGAATTTATTACATAATGTATATGTATATTTAAACCAGTGGCGGTTCTTCGCTGTTGCAGTCAGACCTCAAGGCATCTATGACGGCTGTGTCTCGACTTTTGATCGCCATTTTGAGGTTGTAATTGACCACTTTTTTCCTGCCTGCCGCCTCTGCTTCTTTGATGAATCTGCCTATCGCATCGTTACCATCATCCCCATAATATTTGCAACTGGCGGTATGACGCATAATGGCAACCACAGCATTTGGGATACTATCGTGTAGCTCCTGCCTGGTCGTTGTAGTGCGCACGATCACCCCCTTTTCGTACGCCAACCACGTACCTTGGAGAACAGATGCAAGAATACGCACCTTGGATCTGGCGACACCTCCTATACGACTCGCAAGTTTGTCTCTAAGGTCTTTTGCCGCTTCGGTTGTAGTTGTGACTACCAGGTCTTGTTCAACCTTAAAACGGTTTACTACCCAGGTTGTTTTGCTGCATCCAGGAACTCCATTTATCCATGACATGTTTGGCAGGTCCCAGGACTCGAAAACTATGTCATCGGAAGAACCTCTCGAGACCGTGTCAGACATTTTAAGGATCTTATCGTCTAGCATACCATTCGTGCATCGGGTTGTAACGACTATAGGATCTTCTGAAGGGGTTTCAAACGTTATTACTCCCAATATTCTAGTTTTTTCTTCGTCCAGAGTCACAAAGCCACTAGTTTTGCTATATGCAACCATATGCCGACTCATTTCTTTGCCTTTAAGGTCTTGGCAGGTGTCGTTGTTATATATGGTTGCATCTGCTTCCTCGAGTCTTAAACATTCCTAAATGGAACGAATGCAAAATGTTCTCGCAGGTCCTGAGATTGACCTGTCTGGTCGCTTTAATGACTGCTTTATAGCATTCACCATGTTCCTTGAGGTCATAGCGGAGAGACTCTGCCTGTCTGACGGTAGGCGTATCTACTTGCCCTATATCGGCTTTTGTTCGGATGGAAGGGGGTTTACTGGATGTCTTTTAGGAGGGCTTCTTGTGAACCGCTCAACTGCTGCTGCTTGTCTTTCTGAAGTGGTCATTGTATCTTTTTTTCCTGAAGACGCCGGGTATTTTGGTAGCTGCAGCATTTATTGCATTAAGTATTATGCTTATCATGCTTTTTCCCTTGGTGTTCACATCTTTTCGCTTCTGCTGCGTCATTTGATTGGCTTGGGTTATGTTTCGTTGTAACCTCTCGGATCCGCTAAGGGTTCCCGCAATGAGGTGACCGGTGGATGTCTCATTGTTCGGTGCATGTGGTAAGAGGAAGTTCAGGTTTTCACCCCTATCTTCGTACACCACTATCTCATGTATTTCTGAGGTTTTTATACAGCCATTGTAATCCGAGACTGCTCCTTTGGCATGTCCAACCATCATTGCGTCTACACGAATCGTGCGGGAGTTTATCGTGTTGTCATTCTCTCCTAACTTTGCGAGCACTGAGCATGCTTGAGCGAATTTGGTCTCTTCTGCGCTTCCCTCAAATAGAGCTACCATTTTGTTGCGATATTGTACAAGTCGACAACGGTAGCTTGCTACTTTGATTTCCGATAACGCATTAAATGTCTTGCGTTTCATGCTCGTTCTGAAAGTGCTGCTTTTCAATAGAGCTGCGAGGCCTGGTGATAGTGTTATGTTTCCTCGGTTTGTGACGCTAAGAAGCCTATTCCTAGCCTCTTTGTGTTACTACTGTCCAAGAATAAAGCCTCTGTGTACGCGAGGAAATAATGCCTTTTTGGCACTATTTCTTTGCGTACACGGAGGCTATATTTCGCATCGCCACCAAACGTACCCCCTTGGTACTGCTGTTGTTAAGGTGCTGTTACGTTTGGTGGCGATGCGAAATATAGCCTCCGTGTACGCGAGAAAATAGTGCCTTTTTGGGCATCGATTATGATATTTTGTAAAACCGAATTGTTTAATTTGGTGTCCATGGTAGGTACTCCGCTATTCCTCCGTTACCTGTCAAAGCCTGCACTTGTCCCATACAAGTGTCAGTTCATAGACCTCACCAAGCTGTACGTCTAAGAGACATACGGGAGGAAGGTTTTCGTAACTGAACCTGTGCTGGAGGTTTCATATCTGTCCTGCCATTTGCGGACAGATTCCTCCCGGATTTTTTTAAAATGTATGTCAGGGGGACTTTGTCGTAGTCTGGGGCAGTAACTGATTTCAGTGCACCCGTTTTGGCAAATTCGTCTGCTCGTTCGTTTACAACTGTGCCGATGTGAGCCCTCAACCAGAAAAGCCTGACCTCTCTCCCCTCAGCTCTAATCTCTTTTATACTATCCTTGATGGATTTTGCAAGGGGATTGCTCAGCTTGGGGTTTTTGAGCAGGTCATGTGAAGATCTCGAGTCGCTCAGTATGTTAACAGTCGAATCCCTGTTGCTTTTAGCCATCTCCACTGCTTTGAAAAGGGCATAGAGCTCAGATTGAAAGACCGTGCATGAGTGGTGTAGGCTAAAAGTCGATTACTTTGTCTCTTTACCATCCTCCCACCAGGTTAATGCAGCTCCCACCTTGTTCTTCATCTTACCACCGTCCGTGTATATTTGGGGCCCCTCATTTGGTAGCTGGTCAAGGTTTCATGGTCTTGACTTCTCAAGGAGTTCATACTCAGTTGCTATGAGTTGTGATGGGTGGGGTAAGTCTTTATGGCTTACTGTGCCTTCTAACTCCAGTTCCGGTGGGAGGTAGTCCAGAGATATACCCTTTATCATCCTATATAGCGCGGCGGCTTCTTGTATCCTCAAATCCAATGTGAGGAGATCCGACATACAAGTGCCGACGTGAGCGAGACTGTGCGGTACGCCTTGCAAATTTTCTGCGCAAAGCCCCTTTGGAGAGCATTCAGCTGATTTATAATCATCTGAAGGTCTGTGGCCGAAGACCAGGCACATGCGGCGTACATCACAATAGGCTCAATAATAGCGACATAAATGGTTCTTATGATCTCTCCGTTGAGGCCCCAACTCACCTTTACGGTACATGCTAACTGTTTATACATATCTGCTGCTTTTTGCAAATCGCTGTAACGTGCGACTTGAAGGTGTTGTAATCTATGATTAGGCCTAGGAGCTTTCTTTCTTTAACTATATCTAGCTTCTTGCCTGACATGTAGAGTTCTGGGTTCTTGAACTTAAGCTTTCTTGTTGTTAGCTAATTAGGACTTAAGCTGTTAGTCATAATTAATATGACTTAGTCGGTTAACTTTTAAGACTTAGACTAAAACAACTTAAACGACTGCAGTCCTTTACAAAAGAACTAGTGTTTGAGTAACAATTGAAACAAAGCGTGATAACAATTGTAAGTAATTACTTTTAAAATAATTAGTTTTTTTTTTGCCGGGAGAATACTTATTTTCCAGGCAGTATTATTAACACTAGTTGCATCAACACACGCCTTACGACTGTCGACTTCTCAGGCAAAGACCGGCGATGAGTCACCAGTCTTTTAAGTCCTTTATAGTCTAGGAAATGAAGCGGATTTTTCTATGAAGACCCATGCATTCCATCCTCAGTCGCTGAAACTTTGCTGGATTGTTGTATAGTATAACCAAAGAGTAAAATCAAAAAATCAAAAAAAAACAATTTAGAAATCCAAAAAATTTTACATACTAAAATCAAACTATCTTTCACCAAATTAAAATTACTAAAATCTCGTCATGGAAAATTTCTCCGTTCAATTTCTTTTTTTAATTATGTTAGATAGTCCCATCTTCACTCAAAACCAAAATATCAAAAAAAAAACATGCAGAACATCGACATTTGGAGTTGACCAATTTATGTATCGCGCGTTTACGGAATAATGTACCCTATACGTTTACTCATTGAGTACAGTTTAGTGTGTGCGTGGGCGCTGGGCGGAGAGCGCGACGGCGCGGCGGTACTCGATGCAGCGGACGTTGAGTAGGTAGTAGCTATTTTGCCGCTTTTATCAGCGAATAAAAATTCGCCTTGTACAGAAAGCGACACATCAAGTTACCCATGACCATGACTCATTTTTATATAGGAGGCGGTTTTGTACAGCGACGTCCGATTCAGGGGTGATAGTAAACATGAAATAAAATTCCAAGAAAAAAATAAGAAAAAAAGTTATTATTGCTTTATTAGTTATTACTAAAAAAACTCAGTACACAAATTATTCATTGCAATATTAGCTGCACATTTTTGTGCTTTTTAAAGAAATTCAGCTAAGTATATTATGTTATGTTCTCAATCATATATTAGGGATGGTTTTATTCGTAAAAGAGCAACGAACATATTTGTATGGAGCCTGGCATACCTAAACTTTAAGGTACATAATCACCCTTCGGGAGCCCCACTGTGGAAACTGAAAATGTTGTCGGCCACTGATGAAACTTGTGGCAATCGATAGAGAAAAATATTTCAAAACGAAAGTGTTGAATGATAAAATGTCGAAAGTTATATACTTTCGGAGATATAGAGCTTTGAAAATGAAAAAAATATTTACTAAGAAAAATATTATTTCAAGTCCTACTTTCCTTACAGCATTAGATAACGCATTTTTTGAGCATAGAAAAGCATTTTTTACCTTTTATTATTACGTTCAGCTAGGTACAGTCAAGAGCACGCTATACTTGACACTTTGAATCTTATCTTATAAAAGATTTATAAGAATGAAAAAGTATTTTAAAAGTAATAAGTGTTTATTAGATAAGTAGGTAGGCAGATAAGTAGATAGACAGGGCCTACCTACTAAATATGTCTTTGTGTAGCTACGCCCGGTCTTTGCAGTTTTAATAGGTATTAATAAGAATTTCGCATATGTAGGAAAAAATATAAGTAGGTATGTATTGCAATAAGACTACATTTAGATTTATATATAATGTTTATTTAAACTAAATAATCAAATAAAGGATCATTTTACAATCAGGTACAATCAGGTTCTAGACTTAAATACCTACTACAACTGGGTGGCGCAAAAGTCACGACGCGACGCGACGAGGTTGCAATAGATTACAACTCCTTTTTTATTTAATATTTATTATTGTGAGATAATAAAAATAACACTCATGGAGATAGTTTTGAGTTAGGTTTTAAAAATTACATCACGTAAATGACCACGATTCGTGACTTTTTCGCTACCTCAAGAAAATCCATACATATACACATAACTTTCTGAAATAATCGCATCCGTTTTGAGCAGGCCTGCTTAGATGTCTACTTTGCTGACTTTACAAAAACTATTAATTATTATTTATACACATTTTTGTGCTATCTTAACATACTCATAAGTAGCTAATACATACATCGGGACCTCATATTACTAGAACTTTACTCTTTAATTATTAAAAAGACAACACGTTTCATTTTTTAATAATTAAATTAATAAGTAACACGATGATATTTGGTTACTTTTGTAACATTCAAGATACACTACTTGTTTAATTTTTGTGACATTTAAAATACACTATTTTAGAATTAAATACCTAAGCAGGTACACTATGATATTTGGTTATTTTTTGGAACATTTAAATCACGCTATTTTAGAATTAAATAAGTTTACTATGATATTTGGTTAATTTTTGTAACATTTAAGATACACTAATTATATTTATAATTAAATAAGTAGGTACACCTTGATAATATTTGGTTAAATTTGGTAACATTTTTTTCAAATGAACAAACCTTTTACTTTTTTTGCTTTTTAGATCTAGTTGGCTCTTCATAGTTAAGAGTTTCGTTTTCTTTATTGTCGTCATAGGTTTCAGTTCTGTCATCATCATCGAGTTCACTTAGACTTATATCTAAATCGTCTGGCTGCCCCGAATCATTACAAAGTGTCAAAGCATTTTCTAGTGTCAAATAATCATTATCAAGTTCATCGAAATCTTCTAACACAGAAGCATGATTCTTTTACAGCTTAAAGAGACCATAGACTTGAGTAATCAGTATAAATTTCAACTTAATACCTTTACGTGTTCCTGTTAAAATGGATCTTGACAGACAGACAGACGGAAAACTTCCTTTTTTCCTTTTGAGGTAAGGAACTCTAAAAATGGAAAAAAACCATATCTGTTGTCCGACTCGCACTTGGCCTTTTTTAGTATTTTTAGGGTTCCGTACCCAAAGGGTAACAGGCAAAAAGGTTTTTCTTTTGCGGTGATGTAGCGCATATCTCATACCTACTCATCATACTCATATTATTTAACTTTACTTACAATTTCTGAAACAGAGTCACGTCGCTGCAACGCATAGTTTGCGATTGATTCCCTTGTTTGAGGCATTTTTATTGTTCGTACAGTGTCCTGTTGGAAAAAAAAATTGTTAATTAATATTTTTGGTAATGAATATTATATCAAATGAACTACAGAAAGCGACATAATATGTGATAATATCAAGTTATCTAAACCAGTATAAGCTGGTCTCGCTTGATTTTACCTTGCATACTTTCAAACCTTTTATGATTGGTCCACCCTAACAATGTTTGCAACGTTAAGTCTAATTCTAATACAGGTCAAGCGAGACCAGCTTGTACTGGATATACCCATATTGATGTGTCACCTTTTGAACCTATATTCTATTTCAATCCAAAACAAGCAAAAAGTAAACAAACATAGCAGGCCTGTGTCACTCCGCAGTTTAGGTACAAATCGGCGCCGGGCATACCTACCGAGTATGTAAGTGAGCGCGGGCTGACACTCGCAATTATCTATACCTAAAGTTGACTTTTGTTCGGGAGTGAACCTTTGGTACGGTAGTACTATTATATATTCTGTCAACATAGTAGGTATGGGATTTGACAGCTTGAATTATGTCAAACCCATTAATATACGTATAGTTTATATAGTTTACCTTTTGCCACAGAATATGTTTTATTAGTTTAGTACGTCAGTTTACTTTTTGTTTTTTTGGATTCAAATATGAGTATTGGTGGGTAGATAGTGAACAGGTACTTACTCTGTTTAAATTCTGCTGTGCATCTTCATTACAGAAAATACATTTCAATTCAAAATTAAATTCAGGAGATTGTGTCTGTATTTCAAGCCTTTTTATTTTCAAATAAGATTTAATCATGTCATTATTAATGTATGATTTCCTACAAGACCCGTGCACAACTAATTCTTCTATGCCTCCAAAGAGGTTCGAACATTTTTGTATGAAGCCTGGCTTGCCTAAAGTTGCAATTACATACAAGTACATAAAAAGTCGCGTTTTTAATGTACACGTATGAAACATATGCCAATCGATAGAGAAAATAATTACAAACAACAAATACTGATTGACAAAATGTCGTAAGTGATATACTTTCTGAGTAATTTCAGTTTGAAAATGTAAAATATAATTAAAATTAAATAATCGTTTTAACTGATTTAAAAGTCCATTTTCATTATTTTAAAGTATCCCGCGTCATTGGATTCTCGTAATATTACAATAATAGGATAAAATGCAAAAAATGTGTAAAATATGTTTTCGGTGAAATCAATATCAAACAAAATCCTTGCTAGCCTGAGTCATCCATCAGTATTAAAGAGTATGGGGTGAGGGGATAAGTGTCACGAGCCGCATCTCTTCCCGTCCCCCTCTTCACCACTGTCAATGAACCACAGGGCTGTTCTTTACCGCGCCAGGAGGGCGTGACTAAGCTTCTGTACGCATGCTGTCACGTTCGTTAATAAAGAATTAATAAGACAGCATGCGTAGAGAAGTTTTGTCACCGCGCTTATGTTAGACGGGCAGGTCAAGTCAGGCAGTTTGTCAACGTGACTTGCACCGTGCACAAGCGTTGATAGTAGCCGGCTTTAAGCGCCTTCCGTAGCATGGAATCATCTTTCTTTTGGACATTCAAGTGATTCCCTTCTGATCTGGTGTACCCACCGGTTACCTCCACAAGGATTATTTAGTCTTGATATCCTGTAGTGGATCAGGGGAGATAAGAGGACTTATCAGTACTTATTTCTCGACTCATTATGTTGAAGTACTAGCCACTTCTTAGTTCTTATGCCGTCATTGATACGAAGTCAAAATCAAAAGTCAGTGTCCTAACCAAACTGAGGAAAGTCTCAAAATCATAGTGATGTTTGTTCAGATCCCGGATCCCGGAAGCTTCTCGATTGCTGCAGCGGCGTGGGAAATGACGTACGAGCGGCGCGAGAAGCGCTGTATCAGCGGTGGCGCGAGAAGCGGTCTACGAGGATCGGTTCCAGTCAAGCGATGTCTCTGTATTTAAGTTAACGTAGTGACTTTCAACCTTATTTTTAACACTAAACTGAAAGCTCGTCCCAATGTAGAAGGTCTAGGACAAGATTGTAGTCAAGAGCATACCAATGGGTATGAGTTGCTTTTTTATTGATAAAGATCACGGTGACAGTGAGTGACAAACTGACTGGTAAAGAACAACCCTGTGGTCGATTCCTTTCCTGTCACTCTGCACCCTTTGTGCGCCGCATTAACGTGGTATTTTTCTTGATGGATGACCCAGGCTTGTAATGAATGAGTAGATTTTGGATTTTGATTGATGTGGATTCCACCAAAAACATATTTTACATGTTTTTTGCATTTAATCCTATTATTTTAGTATTACAGGAATCTAATTTAACGCGGGATGCTTTAAAATGATGATAATGGACTTGTAAATCAGTTTAAATGATTATTTTCTTTTAATTATATTTTACATTTTCAAACTGAAATTACTCAGAAAGTATATCACTTACGACATTTTGTCAATCAGTATTTGTTGTTTGTAATTATTTTCTCTATCGATTGGCACATGCTTTATACATGTACATTAAAAACGCGACTTTTTATGTACTTGCAACTTTAGGCAAGCCACCGAGGTTCGATGCTCATTCTGCAGTCCGTCGTCTCTTTTAATGCTGCATTTTTCTAACGTTTCCACTCCTTTTTTTTTCACTGTCACTGTCTCCAGTGAGGTGAGGCTTTTGCCACACAGCACACACAGTTCATCCATGACAACAATTATTTCAAAACACACACGTGCGAATGAAACCACTGATCTCGAGTTAGTGAGTAGAGTAGCGAGCGAGCGGGCGACGGGCGATCGTCCGCCGCCTCCGCCCGCGCCGCGCCGCACCCCGGTCCGCCCCCCGCTTCACCCGTTCTTGCGCATCGCTCCGTATTATGATTTACTTCTTTTATGCACTCGATATTTTTTTGGATATTGTGATACATAAAAGAGAAAAAAATTGTGTAATTATTACAATAAATAAAGCGGATAGAGAATTTTTCCACTGCTAGTAAAAATGCAATTTATAAAAATAATATAGTGTATTGGAATATTTTTTGGATTTTAGTGCTTTTTGTACGAAATGACAATAAAATCACTAAACAAAAAAAAAAAACTGAGAAATTTTCCAGTGCCAGATATATTAAAAAAAACACATTTCATTAAAAAAAGACTGCTAGTAGTTTTACTTTTTTTTTGATATTTTGCATATTGTTTGTCTACATTAAAATAATATTTCTTAGGGAAAAAGTTTTGACTGAGAATTTTTCCGTATAAAGATATTAAGGATTTTAGAATTTAGGTAAAAATACCTAACTTCGGATATGTTTTTTTTTTTGATATTTTAAAAAAATGTTTAACTCATGATACTTTATCAAACTGCAAAGTTTTGTCGCCTGAGAAATTATTGCGGGGGTCCACTAGCTTCCTTTCTTAGATTATTAAAAGACTTAAAAGACTGGTGACTCATCGCTGATTTATGCACACCTTTATGTGCAGGATTTTTATCGCACGGCGTGTAAACAAGCGCGCGACAGTCATTTGTTTACGTTAAAAGACTTCGACTAAAATGGCTAGTCTTATGACTAAAGGTTGGGGACTAAAAGACTAAGTCAGTCGTGAGGTGTCAAAAATAAGGTGAGTCTTTATTAAAAGCCTTAAAAGACTGAGTCTCTTTCATCACTAGTTAGTCCTTCCCTGATCTGTATTGCAGTACTTATATGCAGGACCCTTGTGGACTAGACTTGGACAGGACAGAGACGATTGGAAGAATCTGGAGGAAGCCTGTGTCCAGTACACACAGAGTACTCAGCAAAGAAATTAATCAGTTTTAGTAATGTAAGTTAAAAAAAATTAAGTTTAGAAAATAATTCAAAGTTTTGTAAAATTTCTCAACTCTGTATTTAGGCTTAGTAAATAAATAAAAAATATGTATATCTAAATATATATAACAAAGTCTTGTTAGTTACACCACTTATAACTCAAGATCGGCTGGACTGATTTTGATCAAATTTGGTATGGAGGTAGCTGATACCCTGGAATAACTCATAGGCTACATAATTGTTCGAAATTCCTACGGGAACGAAGTCCCGGGCGTAAAGCTAGTATAAAATAAACAAAAAGAAAGATTCCCTGTTCTGGTAAGTAGTTGTTTGTTAATATGGGGTGACTTTAATTATTCATACTTTGGGGTGAACTGGACAAAGTTTCCTACACAAGTTGTATGGAGGGGATCAATATTTTTTTCATATTTTGACCCTATCTTTCTTGGTAAAATTGTTTATTACCCAATATATCACAACTAAACTATGTAGGATTTATAATACGAAGCTATGAGAAAATCTCAAAAAAAAATCTGAATTATTAAAAAAATATATTATACTTATTTAAAATGTTTCGGACTGAATTTATTGAGATTAAAATCATTCAAAATCAAATGTATAAAACCTTACCTTGGATAAATAGTAATGTGTGAACAATGGCACAATAAACAGTATTGCAGTCACTGTGAGGATCACACGAGAAAGCTTCAAATGTCCCAGCCACAGGCAAAACCGCTCATGAATATACATTCTAGAGAAATGCCCAGCTTTCTGAAGTGCTTTCAAACAAAACAATATACATATTTCATTTAGCTTAAAAATGAATGCAAATACATATTTAAAATAACACGTTCGGACTTCTCCTTCATTCGGAATTAGCAGTAAGATCTGTTCTTTCACTGTGTAGAAACACTGGTGTCTATATTCTTTATCAATGTTTCGAATAACCTAATATATTGAGGATGTAATCACAGTCACTCTTCACAATCAGATTTTGATAACTGTAAGACGTAAGTCCTGTAAAGGTTGTAAAGGTAATGCTCCGCATGCTCGGACAGATTCCTCGCCCAGAATTGCAATGTACGTAGGTATCACAGTAAAAGAGTCATTTTATCTCATAATCATGAAATCATTTATCAAAGGCATTTACACTAAAATAAATTAGTACTTTTCGTATTAAAAAAGTATTCCGTGGTGATTTCTAAAATCCACTGCCAGTTTTCCGTATATAAAAAAAGTACTCTGTGCTGCCAGTGCAGTGCAGTGCAGTGCAGTTGCCTCAGGGTTGGAATAGACCAGGGGTTCCCAACCTTTTTTTGTCTACTGCCCACTTTAAGAATAAATTATTTTTTAACGCCCCCCTTTTTAAACATACTTAAAAACCGCTAAGTACTTATAACTGATTATTGAAACGCAACTTTATAGTATTCGGACAGAGTATCTTTTATTGAAAATAAAACAAACATAATCAATTCTTATATAAAAACTAATGTGAAGGTTGAATCTGATGCTGTTCAATAAGTTTGTTGATATCAGGTTCCAATTTACTCAATAACAGCCGCAAGTCGCCACGTTCGGTAACACGCAAACGATTTCTCTTTTTAATAAGCAGCGTTGCCACAGCACTAAATCCACGTTCACACAAATATGACGATGGGAATGCTATCAAGAATCGTTGAACAATTGACCACAATCCAGGGTACAATTGCAGGATCGGTTTTTGTAGCCAAAATTCTTGATATCCATTTTTGAACTTGATTTTTATTTCTTCGTTTGTTGTCAATTCTATAAGTTCTTCTTCCAGCTGAGGTGACATTGCTATGTTGACATTTGAAAATGGATCCAACACCCAGTCTGGTATTTCCAAGTTTAAAATGTCCTGGTATCGTTCGGTGAAGTCAATGTGGAGGTTTTCCAAATGTTGGCAGGTTTTCCAAAAGTCGTCGTTACTGCAGGATACTGATAAATTCGGAAAATTGTGAAACTCACGTCTGCCCATATTTTTTTTGTGCAGAAGCAGTTTGGCTGCGAAAGCAGCAACGACATTTTTTGTTTTAATTAAATTTAGTTCATCGCCTTGCAGTTGGAGGTTCACGTCGTTGAACAATTTATACAGGTCTGTCATGTAAGCTATATCATTCTTTGATGTTATGAGCTTGTTGCGCAGTTCTGTATCTTTAGTTTCCAAGAACTCTATCACAGAGTCAAACAGGTTATAAAATCGAATCAGACAATTGCCTCTTGACAGCCAACGAACTTCAGTATGAAGCAACAAACGGTTGAAATCTTCGTCATTAGTAACACAAAGCTGATGAAATAATCTATCATTCAAAGAGCTGCTACGGATTTTATTGAATGCTTTGATGACATATTGCAGTGATTGAAATAGTCGTTCACTTAAGTTTCTAGCAACCAAATGTTGTCTATGAATAACGCAATGTATAGCAAGGACATCTGGAATTTTATTTTTTAGGTACGCTATGAAGCCTTTATGGCGCCCTGTCATAGCCGGAGCGCCATCCGTAGCAACTTGTATAATATTTTTCAAAGGAATCTCTTTCTCTTCACAAAACTTTTCCAATGTATTGAATATGGTTTCGCCTTTTGTATCTGTCTCCAAATTTCTGGCAAACAATAGTTCTTCACGTATTTTCTCATCTTTAATAAACCTCACGTAAGATAGCAACAACGCTTCATTAGTTGGTAAAGTGGACTCATCGAGCTGAATTGAGAATTGACTAGTCCTCAGATGATTGCACAATGATTCTTCAATGTTTTCAGCCATTTCATCAATTCGTCTTTGCACAGAATTATTACTCAAAGGAATTTTTTGGATAATATCTGCGGCCGGTTTATGAAGCACAGTAGTTATTACTTCCTTTATTGCTGGCAAAATTAACTCTTCTCCGATGTTGTGTGGTTTGCCTTTTTGAGCAATTAACAAAGGGATATTGTACGAAGCTCGAAGTCCGTCGTCATCTTGCTTAGCAGCCGCCGAAAATAGTTTTGATACACTTGGCTGAGTATTATGCTTCTTCTCTAGGTCTTGAAAATATGCTACATTCTTGTCTTTCTTATCTGGATGCATTTTATTCAAATGACCTTGCAGTCTTGAAGGCTTCATTGCTTCGTTCGAAAATGTTTTTAGACATAGAAGACACAAAGGCGACGACGGGTTTGTGGGATTTTCAATAAATCCGAATTTAATATATTCCGCAGAGTATTGCCGTCTCTTCTTTTTTACTTCCGACATTGTTTTGTTTTGAGAAATACGTAAGTGGTATAATGAAGTACTGCTTATCTATTATGCGCGAAACCGCAAATGAAAATAAAATAAATTTACGTCGTTTATATAGGATTGCATAAGCAGCACGCACCAACAGGAATAAGACAAACGTGCATAAACTCGTTTATCTCATTCGACGCCCAATCGTACTCGACAAGCAAGAACAAGTATTATAGAACCAGCCGATTGATACAGGAATGTACAAATCGGATTATTTAACAAAAACTTGTTAAAACATGATTGCCCACGGTCTATTATATCGAACCGAGTTTGAGCTATATCTTAATTAATATTAGTTGATGTTCACAAGATGTAGTCGAGAGTCGAGAGCTCAGTCGGTATCTAAGAGTCTTCCTAGCTAGGTAGATGAAATTATAAATCGACCCCAAAGCCCTACACAACGCCCCCTTTTTTTTCTGGGTCTCTTACCGCCCCCCTTTAGGCCTGCAGCGCCCACAAGGGGGCGTTATCGCCCACGTTGGGAAAGACTGGAATAGACCGTCAGAAAATTATACTACTTGGAGATCAAAATTATACTACTTGACAAAAATTATACTACGTTTCGATTTTCAACGACTTTAAAGTAAATTTTGTTTTATTGCATAAAAAACAATGAGGGATTTTCTTTTTATTTTTTTAAATTTTTTCCCCAGTCGCCGGATAGATGGCGCTAAACTATGTACGTTACTGCAAGGAACGGAACGTTAAATTATTTTTGATTAATTCACTTGAACGTAATTTTGAGATCATAAAACGAAACGTTATAGTCATATCACATCAATATCACGTCTACCATACGTAGTTAGGCGATTTTATGAAAACAACGAAAAAACAAAACTGAATTATAACAAAGCGCGAGAAAACTAGGATGATTGGAAAGCCAAAACAAACTCAGAATATTTGATGCAATGTTTTTCTCCAAGCCTTTTGGCTTTGGCACCTAGTAACGGAGTCAGTTCAGCGCCATCTAGAGAGCTCTGGGGAAATACTTTTTTTTTAATACCCAAAAAGAAAACCTCCCATTGAAATAATAAAAAATAATCACAAAAATATCCTTTTTTTCAATTTCTAGCCTATTTTATTGAGTTAAAGTAAGATAGAAACGGCGATAAAAAAAACTGTTTGTTTTACCTTATTTTAGCATAGGTATTATTCAAGAAAATTGTAAGAGCATACACAAGAAAGTGCATATAAGTAATCGTCATCTCACTCACACTCATAGATAAAATACATAACAACTCCTATTCTGTCAAAAAAACAGGAAATAGTAAAAAATTACATTAAAAACTACCCTTCCACTGGTCGATAAAAATTCTGGTATTTTTGCGTAGTATACTGGCATTACAATACTACACCTAATGAAATTCTGGTACAAATAGTATAATTATACTACGATTTCCAACCCTGTTGCCTTGACATTGACAGATACAGTATAATCCTTTTGTTACTGCACTTAAATGCATTTTCTGAATGACCTTGAAGTGCACTTCAAAGTCATTCGGCCTGCGGTTTGAAAATTTTATAACAAAATTGATCAAGTTCAACGATCAGTTGGCCAAAATGTATCACTGATCGTTCAATTTGATATTATTTTAATATTTTAGAATATGCCTCACTAATGCCGGTTATTAAGATAAAAAACTTGTCCAACTTTGGCGGTAATATTTACATTCATTTATTTTGTAATTTATTAAGATAATGTGCAATATTAGAGAACTAAATAAGAGTTTTCAAATTCTACTTTCAAGTTTTGAGTAATTTTTCTATTATATTTTGTTACTAACTGCATAAAACCCTTAGCCAAAAAGACCAAAGTCACCATTGCCTGGGTGCCGGGGCACGAAGGACATATAGGCAATGAGATCGCAGACGAGCTAGCAAGGAAAGGGGCCGATGAGACATTCATCGGCCCGGAACCCAGGCTACCTATATCGAGTAAAATCAGTAAAGAAATAATAAGTAAGATCATAACCGAAGAAGCCAATTTAAGATGGAAGCATAACAAACAGTGCCGCCAGGCAAAAATCTTCCTTAAGACATAGGAAAAAAGAAAATCGAAGCAACTTCTAAAGCTAAATAGAAAGGACATCAGGATTGTGGTGGGTCTGCTCACGGGACACTGTCCACTGAACCGACACCTAACAATAATGGGCTTAAAAAGTGACCCCACCTGCCCAGAATGCGACAAGGAGGAAACAAGTCTGCATTTCCTGACTGAGTGTCCAATGTACGCGCTGGTAAGATGGGAGACAATAGGCATGGATGAGGTAAAAGAAGAACAAATACGAGAGCTTAGCATAAAAGATATATAATTGGGTTTGCTAAAGCTTCGGGTAGGTTCAGAGAGGTGGAACTGTCAGTGCAGAGGTAAAACTCATGCGCTGTAATGGGGAATTGGGTGAAATGGTCCCAAATAAGTGGACTGATCACCCGCCTGTGCCTGACGGGCGTCCCCTCCATAGATAGATAGGAGATAGAACTGCATAAAAATTGATTGTTGTGATTCGTCAAGTACCTAAACGTGACGTAATCTTAGGTTTTGGGCTCAACTACATTTGTGGAGGTTAAATAGTTATTTTTTTGTATTTTTAATAAAACTGATTGTGATAAATATTCAATTAATAAACGCTGCTTTCAATATTACAGGTTGGTTTATATTTTATAACCATTTAATTTTGTGACGTAATATGGATCTTCGTAATGCCCGAGTATAAATTTTATTTCAATTTATAGAAAATGTAATAAATATTTTACGAAACAAATTTGATTTTTATACCTATATAACCCAATTCATGATAAATCAATTTAAAACATAGTTAAAGTAAGAACTTCATTTTTGGAATTGTGGAATTCCATTACGTGATGTATGTACATCGTTCAAGAAAATTGCCCGTATACAGAGCTTTAGGTATCTCTCTTTCAACCTCTCGGTTGGTTAATCAGTCCATGAAACTGAACAACTTTCCCAAGGAACATAGGTCAAAATACGAAAAAATCTCCCATACAAAATGCGCTATATGCTTATGAAGTTTGCATGGGAACTCAATTTTTTTTTCCGTATTTTGACCTATGTTCTTTGGGGAGGTTTAGGATATTATATAAACACATCCCTTAGTTTATAAGTAACTGTTCATTTCACTGTATTTTCACAAGTACATAAGTGTCTATTAACTAGGTAATAACTATTAGTTCCGCGCTGCGTGTTAACAATGTCACACTGTCTGATATAAGGTGCTCCTTGGCATGCGTGCTGCTTTGAAAGAGGATTTGCAGACTTCCTCAGCCAAGTTGGTTTATGGGGAACCCCTTTGCCTACCCGGTGAGCTAATAGTCTCTCCAGCTCCCAGTAATTGCGTCGAGGGTGCCACTAGCTTAGTCACTCAGTTACGACAGTAGGTACATGTCCCAACTGCGACCAGTGCCGGCATCTTATCATAGTCAGCGCTCTACATTCGTTTTTAAGAAGTTGGATACTTCTTCTCACTTCTTCTTAAGAGACGATTCAGTTCGAACATTCTTAAAGCCGCCTTATACAGGGCCGCAAAAGGTCGTCTCGAGACAGGACAAGACCATCACACTAAAAATTGGTGAAAGAACGGTTACGGTCAGCTTAGACCGTGTTAAACCGGCCTACATTACTGATGATGACTCATCAGTTACTACAGCTTCACCTTCCACTCCATCTGAGCCTGTGACACCCACAGTCCTCTTGCAACGAAGCCTGCTCTAGAGCCATCTAAGAAACCTGAAATTACAACGCGTTCGGGAAGAAAAGTACGATTTAAGATTCCTTTCAACCTTTGACCGCTCTTTTGTTCTTTTACTTGATGCATGTTTCTTCTTCCTCTGGTTTCATTTTCTTCGTAGGGGGTGTGGCGGATGCCACCGCTCCGTAAAACGGAGCGACCAAATTCTGTGGCTGCTATTGGCCAGCCTGCGAGCGCCAAATACGCACCAATGTTTAAGCTTGCCAATGAACAAGTTTCTTACTTGGCCGTTCCTTTAAAAATAAGATGGAACTATGTTATAGGAGACAGTGTGACATTGTTAACACGCAGTGCGGAACTAATAGTTGTTACCTAGTTAATAGACACTTATGTTCTTGTGAAAATACAGTGAAATAAACAGTTACTTATAAACTGAGGGATGTGTTTATATAATATCCTAAACCTCCCCAAAGAACATAGGTCAAAATAGGAAAAAAAAAATTAAGTTCCCATGCAAACTTCATCAGCATATAGCGCATTTTGTATGGGAGATCAAAATTTTTTTTCGTATTTTGACCTATGTTCCTTGGGAAAGTTGTTCAGTTTCATGGACTGATTAACCAATAATAATAATAATAATACTCCACGCCGTGTCCGGCTATGGCGACTCCAGCATGTTTAATTCGGATTGATGTTGTCGCGATGGTACGCTCTACTGTGACTTGCAAATAAAAATAAAAATTTAGTTTCTTAGCACACATTATCAACTCCCGCTTATCCCGCCACGCAGAGGATATTCTTCCGGAGAGCCAATGCGGCTTTCGCCCAGGACGTGGTACGGTCGATGCCATCTTTGTTGTCAGACAAATGCAAGAGAAAAGTCTGGATCAACACCAACCTCTCTACATGTGTTTTGTTGACCTGGAGAAGGCCTTCGATAGAGTTCCTCGAAATTCCCTTTGGACTGTCCTGAAGAAAACTGGTTGCCCTGAGAAAATGGTTAACTTAATACGCCAGTTCCATGACAACATGCAGGCAAAAGTTCGTCATGAAAATGCTTTTTCGGATCCATTCCCAGTAACAACAGGCGTAAAGCAAGGATTAACCAACCGAGAGGTTGAAAGAGAGATACCTAAAGCCCTGTATATACTGCCTACTTTTTGTAGAGGTGGGGGGAAGTATTCTAAGAAACATGTCGCCTTGATACCCACCGTCTCGCCCACCACCACACTCAAAATAAAAGTTTTCGGACTTTTTGTTTGTGTCCCAAAGGACTCGCAATACAAAGAAAAACTACATAGTGTGCGCCGGCCTTTGAGAATGAAGGTCTATCTATGGTAGTGTTTTTTTCACCTGGTTAGATAAGCAAGAGATAGATGGGGGCGAGCATCTGGAGCATCTACGTACACGTCACACGTCCAGGAACGACACTGATCTGACGAACCCCTCACACTTGAGCTATAGGTACCGCGCACCCAACCCAAACACCTAACTAATCAAACACCTAACTAATGCCGCGCGGGCTATCCGGCAGTCGTGTGGTTTATCTTTCTATAGCTTTCCACCTGCGACTTTTTTCTCGTTTGCGTAGGTCAAGGACATACGAGGAGTGATCAAAAAGTAGTGATAATGAAACAGAAAATAACATATTTTTTAAATAACAAAAATTTGTTGTTCAACATAGTCTCCTTCTCTATCTACACACCGAGTCTAGCGTTTCTTCAACATTTTTAACCCTTTAAAAAAAAATGATTTCTCTTGGCCTTCCAAAAACCCTTCCACGGCCTCTATCACTTCATTATCATCGGCATATCTATTACCACGCAAGTATTCTATTAGTTTTGGAAAGACATAAAAATCACTGGGGGCCAGGTCCAGCGAATAAGGTGGGTGATCCACTAATTCGAACCCAGCTTGTTGAATGGTATCCAGTGCAACAGCAGAAGTGTGAACCGGCGCGTTGTCCTGATGAAACAAAATGCCTTTTCTGAGTTCGACATGTCTTTTCTCTTTTATAGCCTCTTTCAATTTAGCTATTGAAGATGCATAGCAAACGCCTGTTATTGTGTCTCCCTTCTCAAGATAATTAATTAATAATATTCCTTCGGGATCCCAAAAAATTGAGGCCATGACTTTGCCTGCCGATGCTGTGGTTCGTTTCCTTGGAGTTGGTGACGACGGTCTTTTCCACTGTAAAGATTGTTGTTTTGTTTCTGGATCAAAATGGTGAACCCATGTTTCATCCATAGTGACAATTGGAGCCAAAAAATTGTTAGGATCCACATGAAATCTGTCCAACCAGCACCTTGAAAGATTGAGTCTGGTTTTCTTCCGATCTTCTGTTAAGATTCTGGGTACCCAACGCGCCGAGGCTTTTCTCACACTCAGATAATCTTTTAATTTTGATTGAACACTGCCACATAAAATGCCAGTTTCCTGGACTAAATAACGCACTGTAACACGACGATCGTCTAGCTAGAACAATCTTTTCGACTTTTTCAATTTTTTCCTGCGTAACTGACGTCGATGGCCGGCCCGAGCGGTGCTCATCTTCTGTCAATGTTCTTCCAGTCTTGAATTGAGGTGACCATCTTGCCTCAGTAGAATATGGTGGAGCAGACTCACCTAAAGTCTCCACTAAATCGCGATGGATCTCTTGCGTCGTTAACTTTTAAAACTGAGGTATTTAATAACGGCTCGCACTTCGTTTTTCTCCATAATGATATTTTACATCGGAATTCGTCAAACAATTAGACACGGTTTCTATGTTTCTTAAAATTAAGACTAATTTTTTTGTATCTAACCTCGTAATTAAATGATCTTTAATTATTGATATGAATGAGTAAATTATGAATTGTACAAGTGGGTCATTATCACTACTTTTTGATCACTCCTCGTACATACCTACAGCAAAAACTGAAACGCCAGAACAAAAAAGTCACCCATTAATTAGCGAAAATTTAGGAAGTAGACCAGCCAATGAAATGGAAATATACAGGCAGAACTTCAAAATTGATGTATTCGACGTAGTAATTAGGCACACTTTTACATTTATATATCAGTAAATTATAATTAAAAATAAATGTACTTAACATTTCAGTGTCAATCGTCTGGGAGATCATTCGAGAAAGAAGGCTAAATTACTTAATTTAATTTAATGATTAGTTGTAATAGGCAATTCTGCAGCGAGTTACCAATATAAAATTAATAATAATAATAATACTAACCCAAGACTTCAGATTGTAACCAGTAGGAGGTTATACTATATTCTTTGGATTAGATTTAAGCTTAGTACCTAAGCTATAGCAGTTGTGACATCCCTATATTATTTTTTTACTCATTGAAACAATATTAATGGCATTAGAATTAGAAGCTTTGGAAGGATGGCCGTTACTAACCGCTTATTTGCAGAAAAAAGTAGATTTGCATTACACTTTTGCATTAATAATGATATCATCCATATAGGTACAGGGACAACGGCACATCATGCTATCCAAAACTGTCTTTCTTCAATCTATTTTCAATTTTATCTCCAAGCATCATTGAAGTATTATGTACTAGCGTACTAGAAAAGTCAGCGCGAACAACATCTTTGCAACATGCGCGGCAGTGCGGGGCGCGCGGGGGGCGGCTAATGATTCATAGATGCGACGTCACCGTTATAGAGGAGACACTTTGTTTATATTCTGCCTATTTCATTGGGTACCTCTTACGTGCACATTATTTGACTAACAATTTTAATTATAATATTTATTTTTGGTATAAACTGACTTTACTCTGTGAAACAAACAATATTTGGCATAAATACCTATACTAACTGGTTCAGTCAGGGTCATTGTTTTCATCTTTCATAATTTTACCTATATTCAATTAATAACCACAGTTTCTTCTTTTCTAAATGTGTAACATTATTATTTTCCACTATAAAAATAAACGGCAGCTTATACTAGTAATGTGTAGGTACCTACACTGTTACACACCCCAGTCTATGACAAATGACGCAAAATGGCATCTACAAAATATTTTTCTCGAAATAAGTTTTAAAAACGATTATCTAGTTATTTACCGATGGAAAGGTATTCCTTTGCATTTTGACGTGTTACTCGAATTATTAGTGCAATATCGTAAAACACACGAAGGCATATTTATTGAGTTATCACGGGTTGTTGCTTTAAAACACACAAGACCTAAACGCTCAAGAGCGAGCAAGCGACTGAGTGAAGTGCGGCCGGCCGACCGCAGTTGAACGGAACACAGAGTTAGTGAGCGGTGTCTTCTCTATACGTAGTAGTAATAGCTCAATGCCAAGCATTAGAGTTTACTATCCATTGGGGAAATTTGACAGTTTGTGGTAACCTGATGCGCTGTTAACTGTACATAACGACTGAGAAAAAAGTTAAAATTTATTCATCTATTATTGTGTGTGATAGGAATGGAGTCACACACAACAGGTCTTAGAACTAGGTAATGATCGTGTAATTAGAACTAATGAGAGAAGAAATAGGGAGCCGTAAAGTAGCCGAGCGACTAACTCTGAAAGCCCGTGAGACTGTGGTAGCTACAAATTGCTCGCTGGCACGTTGCTCACAAAAACTGAAATATCTATCCACTTAATCAATTTTAGCACTTTTTCGAATTAGTATCCTAAACGACTGACCGTAAACAAAAATTAAATCAATATCGAACAATAAAGTAGGGAAGTATTAAAACTAAAACAGAAAATTTTCTCCAAAGTATCTGCGTAAAAATAAGAAATCATCTTTTCATGGGGTAATTTGTATAATGGATGTCCTTTGTCCATACACAGGGATGACCATGACATGAAAAGCATTTGTATAAAAAGCATCATTCTAGCACAACCCGCGCCAGTCGCGCCACGCAGATGAACTTTGACAGCGATTCACATTCTATCACCGTCCGTCATATGAGTCATCGAGTGATGCGACTCGCGGCTTGTGCTCGTCTCGCAAAGGTTTATGTCATCTTTTTATAATTAATATTTATGACCTGTGAATTCTGGGAACACATTTTATGGGATTCATCACAACCTTAGGCTTCAGTAACTAAAAGGTCACCCCATTATTGTACAAAATGTTTGTTACCGGCCAAACACGATTTCATGCCAAACTGGTTCCGTTGGGTTACGTCCCCTTGTGATGGTAAAAAACAAAAAGAACTAATTTAATTTTGCTGACCAATTTAGAATATCATTAACTACCTACATAAAAACTACTTTGTCATAGCTAGGCTAAACTAGTTTAGCCTGAAATCATGTTTGGCCGGTGACATATACAGACATCAAAGTTTCTAAGGATCGTCCATGATTTTACTAGTCTATAGTATTTGAGAAACTTAAAGACGTGTTAAGGGTTAGGGATATAAAAAATTTTTCGAATGCTATATTGACACTTTAGTGCTTATGAAAAAACTGTTGAAAATGAAAATTAAGTACCCATTTACATAGACTTATTTTTTTGCTTTTTAAAAACACTTTTAGGATCCTTAGTCACTTTTCATCAGTGTATTTTATTCTAAGTTGTAACAATAATAAATTAATTGGACTTAGTATCTAAATCTACTTAACATTTGCTCAATACCTATTTATTTAAATCTAAGTTTACTTAAATCTATTATAATTGATCATAGGTACCTAAAATATATAATTGGTACAGTCATATAACGTGACATGAGAAATGAAATATAAACAAGCAATAGAAAAGGTAACATTGCATTGCATGTTACTGTAATGTTCAAAAACTACTAGCTAGATGGTAAGAGTACTTCAACGTTTAATAGTTGTGTAGACATTTCCAAGCTATAAAGTTGTGAAATGAATTTCTATTACCCATCTTACATTAATTCATTGTATCAAAAAATAAAATACATATATACACTTTTGTATAGCTTATCTAATTAATGTAACCCACCTATAGCATATCGTCACAATATTCAACAACTTTAAGTTCATTTGCTTTTATGTTCAACATTTTATGATGAATTTGTACATGCTTACTTAAAACCGATGAAGCAAAATTTAATCCACAAATGTTACATATGTCCTGAAGTTGTACTACAGAACTATGTTTATAGGTCAGATGGTTTCGTACAGACCGTTCAGTTAAATAGTGCACACCACATTCCTGACATTTATAGACTTCTTTGGTATACAGTTTTCCATCTGATTCCTCATCTTCGGTACAGTTAATTGTTGTAGAAGTAAGTGTTGTATCAGGTTCATTAAATTCTATCACTTCTACACTACTTAATAAAGAACCAGCAGGCGATCCACATTGATGAGATAAAAAATAATTATCTGCTATTTTTAATTTGCAATGACCACATATTTTACCTGTAGTTTTTCCGACGCAAAATTTCACGTGATTAGCTAAATTGACTTTTTTCCCAAAACTGCACTCACATTTACGACATCGGTAAACAATATTGTTCTTATCCAGATTCACAACTTCTAAAACAAATAACTGATTTTTGTTCCCATGGTGCTTTAGCAAATGGTGGAAAAGAATATTTGGGGTGAAAGTTAGGCCACATTTAGAACATACTTGCCGAGAAACTATAATTTTAGGAGTGCAAATCCGTAAGTGGGAAACTATACTTAATTGATCCAAGAAATGAAGTCCACAATTACATCTGTATATTTTTACAGTTTTTGTCTCCACGTCTGAACGATTCTTTATCAGTTTATTACTAGTAACTTCTTCAATATTTGTTTGTTTTACAATTTTTTCACTAGCTGATTGGATTAAGTTAACGGGAGCCTTTTGATCATTTCCATCTAGATCACGAATTTTTTCACCGGCTGCTCGGTCCGTGTTAGAGACAGTCAGTTGATCCAATGTATTGTCAGGATTTATAATATCTTCAGGTTTATGAATTTCATCAGGAGCTGAATCAATGGAATTCGCGATTGTCGATTGACTTGATGCATTATTTGAGTTCTCCATATTAGGATCATGTAATTCTACAGTAGCAGAATGAATTGAGTTTGCAGTAGCCTGTTGGTAATTCAAGTAAAGATCGTGAATTCCTTCACAAGATAGATGAATTGAATTAGCGCTGGCCGGTTGATCAAATGTATTAATCGATTTTTTTGCGTCAGGATCGATATTTTTCTCAGCTTGATTGATTGAGCTAATGTCAGCTATTTGAGACGATGTATCATCGAATTTTTTTACATCAGGGTCGTGACTTTCTTCATCAGCTGAACGAATTGAGGTAGCGGTAGTGGATTGATCCAATGCGTTGTAAGGATTTTCGTTTTCAATAGGACCCACAGAGGGTTCAAACGATATCAATCTCATGTTTTCTCTCGTAAAATCTGGATCACTTTCATGCAATTTAATATGGTGTTTTACTTGACCAGTAACAAAATTTAGTTTGCAATATGGGCATTGAATTCTGCAATTGCCCATGAGACACGAATGAGTCAATGTGCTCATGTTTGACTTCACGCAAGTTTGGCATTTCTTGCAATAATACAAAGTATAGTCGAATATTAGGCCTTTGAAAGCTGATATGTCTTCTACCGCATTGGTGTTATACTCGCCGGGACCGAACAAAATAACCTTGAAATTTTTTCCGGTAAACATTTTCAAATCTTTATGTCTTAAGCTATGTATTTGAAAATCTTCAACACTAAATAACAAGCCACAGTTGGTACATTTGCTTAAGGTGTCTCTATAACATTCGTGACTTTTCACTCGTGATTTATCACAAACGCCTCCACAACTTCGACACTGATAAAGTACATAACATCGGCTCCGGTTTTGTAGTAACTTATTAAGATTTTGATGTTCTTGTTTGTTAAAAGTTACTATTCGATATGATTGCAGATTTATATCTTTCCCTTTGTTGTGAGGCATGGTGTGTATTTTTTCATGTTTCATTCGTACGACTGACGAAATAAAAGCTAACCCACAAAACGAGCAAGGATGTTTTCGAAGTTTGAAGCACGAGTTTTCTGCATGTTTGTACAAGTTATTTTCATCAACGAAACTGCGACATTTGTCGCAGTGGTAAACTGTTAGAGCAGGTGGACCTTCTTGGACAATTTCCATTTTAATTCTACATTCATGCATATAAATTGATTCACTGGTAATTTTATGTATCTGTTTTTGAGGCATATTCCCGAAGATATGTTTAATCCAAACATTATATTCTGAAGTAAGATATAAACTGTCAAAATTCAGTAGAGTATATTTCTTGTCGTCGATGTTAGAAGAATGTATTCTTTTGTGATTTTCGACACATGTTTTATCAAAATTCAAGTTGCACACTGGGCAAGTTACTGTATTTATTTCGATTTCTTTACAACTGTAATGATCCTGGCAATGTTCTATGACTTTGTCATAGGTGTCAACAGCTAGATGACAATTTTTGCAACGGTATATAACAGTAATTGGGTCATCATTCATTAATTCAACCTCGTTCTCACATTCCATTTGACCGGACTCAGTTAAAATGTTGACTCCAGTTTCAAATTGATAAACAGTTCTTGAAACAGCAGTTGCATGAAACGGTAAATGTAAAATTAACGCCTTTGATGTAAAAGAATTTCCACATATACTACACTCAACGGTGTCTTCTTTGTTACATTTGTGTCGTTTGGTACAAAAAGATGAGAAAAAAACGCCACAATCATTACATCTTGGGTATTCAGGTATAGGACAATTTATTCTTTTGCCTGTTGATACATCATGGATCTTGAAATCTGTCAATTTTAAGCCCTTTTTTACATAATGTAGTACTTTGTGCGCTTGATACCCTCTATTACCCAAAACAAGCCCACATTTATTGCAAATACATCTTAATTTATTAACACTGGAACACAGTCCAAATATGTGTCGCTTTCTATTTTTTGGCAAGTTTTTCGAGAATAATTTACATTTTTTACAGTAAAGTAAGTTTAACGATTGCTGACATACATTTTCATCATCCACTCTGGTTAGTATTACTCTGGGTACAAGATATTTAAGCTTATTATCAGATTCTATTACATGAAGAGTTTCACTATCTTTTCCAAAGGAACCTTCTGATTCAGATGAGTGTGTGTTCATTTCGTTGTGAGGTTCACCGTCTAGAGCGACTTTTGTATTAGCTTTCGTGTTTATTACAAATTCTGGTCTCCTGTTAGGCTTACTCAAAGTTTCTATATTTTGACAATTATGATGTACCATATGAACTTTAAATGCTCCTTCAGATAGTTTGATGCCACATACTGGGCATGTGAGAAAGTCAACTCCATTGCAACTGTGACTTAAAACAGCAATGTTTGAAGTAAAATGGATTTCACATTTCTCGCACTTATGAAGAAAAGGTCGTGGTAAAGTGGATGAGGTGACGTGTACGATGTCTCGCTCTGTTTTGTTGTTTTCATGGATTCCTTTCTCTTGAGCTTTTCTTTTTATTGATGGCGAAAGTACTTTCCTTGTGTTTTCACTCTCTTTTTCCTCGACAGCTGCTAAATCAGCGTCATCAATAATAATAAAATCAAATGGCTTTAATCTTTCATAAATGTGGCTATTTTCATGAATCTTTTGAATAGTTGAATCTATTAGAATATCACAAATTTTACAATAATCGGATTTAGTAGTTGTGTTTTCACATACCGCATAATGCTGTGTGAAAGAGTCTTCAGTAAAATGTATAGTACATAAAGGACATTTGAATAACACTCTGTGTACTGGAACCGGATAAACATCGTAAACTGTGAACTTTTGCGAGTGACTATGCTGTGTTTCATGCAGCGAAGCATCTTCTTTCTTGAATATACGGTTACAAGTGGAACACTTCCAATTTATCAACATTTCCATGTGATTTATATGATCAATAGCAAATTTAGCTGACAAAAAGTGAATATCACACTTAGTGCATTTGAAAAGTGCTGTCTTCAATATGAACAACTGTTTTTCTAGGGTAGATTTATTTCGTACTGTTGACTTTACTGTTTCATTAATATAAACCATTGCTTTATGTTTCTTTAGCACATGACTATTGTATCTCCTTATGCTGTTCAAGCCACTCCAGGAACACAAACGACAAGTTGCATCAAGCTTTACTTTTTCTTCAGCTTTAGGTTCGGAGCAATGTTTAGTACTCATGTGACTTGCATAAACGGGAAAACTAGCAAAATATTGCGAACAAATATGACATCTATAAAATGTTTTAAATCTATAAATGTTTGAAGTTTTACTTGATTCAGGATTCTGTTGCAGCGCAGTTTTTTCCCGTTGAATAACATTTTTAAGTTTATTATTTTTCGACAATATGATTTGCATCTTGTTCCAGTGATTTTTAATTAGGTGACTATTGTAAGAATTTACATTCTTAAATGAACAAAGGCACCATTTACATGTTGAATCGAATGGAACAAGTGTTTCCCTGGGTAATGTTTGATGTTTATCAGACATATGTGCTTTATAAAAGTTGTATTTTTTTAAGTAGTATGAACAAATATGACATCTGTAGTAAGTTTCAGTATTATTAGACTCCATAAAAAGTTTTTGTGATTGGTTAGGTCCTTCAATATGGTGATCATCTGCACCTGCTGTCTTTTCCATTAAATCTTTTTTCGCATACAGTAACGATTTATGACAACGAACCAAATGGCAATTGTAGGCTTTAACATTTTTAGTTTTAGTTTGTGGACAAAACTGGCATTTTGGGTTGAACTTGATTTTTGTCTGAAGATAATCTGACGATTGGTGTTTGTTTATCATATGCGCTTTGTAAATCTTATAAATTGAAAAGTAAAAAAAGCAAACGTGACATTGATAGTAATCGTTTTCATCCTGTGTAGATCCATACGTTTGACATTTATTTTCTTTCTGGGTAAAGAATTGAATGTGTTCTTTACGCAAATGTAAATTGTAATCTTGAAAATATGTGAATTCTAAGGAGCACCAACGACATTTCGGGTCGAATCGAACTTTTTCTTTGGTTTTAGGCAATGAGTCATGCTTGCTTTTCATATGCGAATCATAATGAAAATATCTTGTCACATAATAAGAGCATAGTTCACACTTGTAGTAAGAAAGATATTTCTTATGTTGTTCCGGGGCTTTTTCAATGTTTTTCTTGGACTGAAGAATCATGTAGAGGTGTTCTATAAGGGATTTTGGTGTTGCGAATATTTCATTACAATGAAAACAAACCTTACTGGCGTTTGAATCAGTCTGTTGTTGAAGTACTTTTAAGCTTGTTAAAATTTCATTTCTCGTTAATGACTGAACTTGTTCAGTAGGACAAGATATTTGTAACTTGTTATTTTCAGTGCTTTTGATTTTTTGCCCCGTGGCACTGTGCAAACTATTCATATGTTTTAAATAGTCCTCATTATTGGGAAAAAGAATTTGACACTCTTTGCAGTATCTACCACACACATTTAAGTAGGGCTGTAAGTCATCAAGAACAACTTTTACTTTAGAGGATATTACCTGGTTTTCAACAAACTCTTCATATTCCAGTGGTTGAGCAGTTTTTGAGCCCAAAATAATAACATTGCTTCCAAACCGAGTATGTGCCAGTCTCTTGTCATCATCGTCTGATATATATTCAGATGCATTTAAATTTTCAACAATAATTTCAGTTTCAAATGTCGGTGCCGTATTTTTAGAAGAACTTTGTAGATCATTTTTAGAAAATGTGTGCTCGTGGTTGCAGCCTAGTCCTGAAATCAAAATAGCATAGCTAAATTTGTTTTTTGTAAAATATGAGTAAAAATAAAGGAATAGGTACTGTATGTGCCTAAAAGTACTTTGGGTAATTATTGTTACTCAATTGTAATAATAACCTATGTACTTCAATAATATTAAACACTTGAATGCTTATCAATCGATGAAATTTTCTATGCATATTAGTCAAATCTGCTGATCAACTTTAAAGCTTATTTTAAAACAGATCAATAAGGCGTAGTTATATGAGGCATGAAAAAGTTACAATGATTTTTACAGGTTATCGATAACATAATTTCACATTCATATTTTCCCTCCAGACCCGTCCACAGTTATGTTATGTTATAACATACATAACCCACTTGTTATGTACCTATTTGCATAAATACTTAACAGATTCACAACCTTCTTCAAAACGTTGCAGTTCCTGTTTGATGAGAGACAGGTCCGGAAAAATGTTTCTAATGGCTGGATTCTCCAATAAATCATGTTCTTCTATATCTATATCGTCTGCCATAGCTGTATCTGTAATATAAATGCAAGTTACAGTGGGAGTTTCTGTAATTTTTAATATGCAAATACATAATTCTACATCGTCAAGGAGAATTTTAAGCTATTGGTCAGAGCTGAGGTGGCTGGAATAGCCAACGGACACACACAATTGACCATCTTAGAGCCTAAATGCTGAGCCCCTATCAAATGCTATTACTAAAATTTATTATGATTATGATTAAAAGCTATAGAAGCGGTGATAACCCAGTTGGCAAGAGCCGTAATCCGAAGGTCGTGGGTTCAAATCCTGGTGCGGGCCTGTACCACTAAAATTCGTCTTTTCGGATTTATGTACGGATTCCTAATTATCACTTGCTCAACGGTGAAGGAAAACATCGTGATGAAACCCGTCTGTCCAAGAAATTTTTCGAAAGACGAGCAGTCCACCAACCTGCATTGGGCCCACGTGGTGGACTATGGCCTAAATCACTTTTTTGTTTTAATGCCCCTCGGTGGGGACGTTATGTTATGTTTGTCGGGCGTTTTCCGCACTTAGCCTCTCAATGGGCCATTGTGCGTGATATTGTTTGGACTAACTATTCCAGCCAGCCAATGTCCTCTCAGAAGCACGCAAGACTTCTCACGTTCCTGCATGCCTCTGATAGGGATCCTTTCACGTGTGGCATTCCATCACAACATGCGCTGGAGCCTCTTCTGTCTCCATGCAGCCGGGGCATAGGGGACTGCCTGTGATGCCCATGTTAAACATGTGCCTGTTTAGCGGACAGTGGCCTGTCATTATTCCTACCAATCTTCTTAGGTGTTTTCTGGGCAGGTGCAACAAACTTCGTGTTAGGCGTTTGTTTAGCGTTGGCACGGCTTCCTTGGATTGCCAGCATCCTTTTACCACTGTCCATTCCTCATTATGTCGTCTCCTGGTATCTCTCAGCCACGATGTAAATTGTTTGTAAGGTAGAGGCATGATTGGTTCTGGTCCAGCTAGTAATGAACTGGAGCCTCTCCTTGCAAGTTCGTCAGCAGCATCATTACCTAGGGAACCACTGTGACCCTTTATCCATTGCAGGGTAATTTTGTTTTCCGCTGCGATGTCCTCCAGCGGATTGTGGCATTCCAGGATTAGACCCGAGTTGATGCTGTTGCTCTTTAGTGCCTGAAGTACTGAGGCACTGTCGGATATGACACGTATTGGAACAAACTACCAGAGGAAGTGGTCTCAGCGCCCAACGTCAACATCTTTAAGAATAGACTGGACAAACATAATAAGATTAGACCAACGAGATGAGGATATTAGGATACAGGCTTACATCAGTTGTTTTTCAACTGCCTGACTGAATTATAAATAATAATAATAATAATTTTTGGCCATGTATGTTCCTTAACTTTAACGCATCAGCAGCTCTGGTTATGCCCACACATTCCACTTGGAATATTGTATTGTGTGCACCCAGGGTGGTTGCAATGTTGATGTGTAGTTCTTGTGAGAAGGCTCCTGCTCCTGTACCGGTTTCCATCTTTGAGCCATCTGTGTATATTCTGACCTCGTTTATTTTCGACATATAAGGGCTCGTAAGAAGAATGCTTATAATGTATGTCACAATAGAATAGATTTTACTTGATGTATAAGAATTCTGTATGTATAAGAATTCTGAATTAGACTACGATAGGGATTTCCAAAATTTCCAATGGTTAAATTAAAAAGACATAATAGCACCCTATGCTCAATGGGTGATTTCGAAGTTTTGATTCTGACTTACGGTTCATTTATTTTAGAAACCTGACAAAAAAGCTCGCAATAGCTAGCAAACATATATCAATTACTCACCTAGCCCCTTATTCTGGACCATTCAAATCACCATTAAAGTCGAATGTTTTACTGTGTTCATGGATTTAACAAAACATTACAAGAATTACTAATGAACCAGCACTAGCCCCTTTACAATAATATGTAATGCACCTAACATTCCTTCAACTACTGTTTTTTGTACTTAAAGCACTGCTGTCTATACAGTATCTACAGCGCAAGAGATATATTATATTGAGCTTCTATCAATGTTAGTATCAAATTTAATGGTGAAAAGTATGGGGCAAGCAGCGCAAGAGATATATTATACAGCGCAAGAGATATATCTACAGCGCAAGAGATATATTATATTGAGCTTCTATCAATGTTAGTATCAAATTTAATGGTGAAAAGTATGGGGCTGCCCATGCAAAACCTGAATGAATATACTACAGCATAGAATACTAGGAGGTATTCAAGAGGTAGGTATTCTACATAAATGAGTTTGTTAGTTTTGTAGACAACAAGTGTTTTGTAGACAAAAAAGGTATAAAAATTATTTGCTTACCAGTAGAACCTTTTGAAGCAGTATGAAACCGGTAGGCAGCACCAGGATTATATCAGATCATGATGCATTTTGTTTATTGTGTGATCTAAAATAAAAACAGAATAATAAATATTACTCTATGGCAATTTTGTCAGATAAGCTATTTCAGTAAAAGAAAGCATAATGAAGCTGATGAAGTGAGATACAAAGCCAAGCTAAAAGCCGAAGAGATAGATATACTTTGAAAGCTGTCTTAAAGGTCATATAAAGAAAGTGTGAAAACCATCAAAGTATTGTAAGTGAGTACCTTATTTTAAGATACTGCAGAACAAAATGTAACACAAGAAAAGCGTTGGCCCGTCTTAAAGATCTATCTAGTGTTTAGTCTGCATACCGTGCACCTAGCAGCAGCAGTATCACGCAGGACGCCAACCATCCAACTCACTCTCAAACCAAACCGAGCGACGCAAAACCAATGCGAATGACAGCGAATGCGACGCGGACGCGCCGGCGAGACGTCAAGTCAATGTCATACCGTCCTTTATGAAACAAACAATGTGTTTAATGATATAATCTATGTTATGAAATGTCAAAAGACAAGCGACCACCAAGATAAAAATAGACTTTATTTTAAAATAATTAATTCTAAAATTATTAAAAATATGAAACAATAAAATAATAATAGTTTTACTATTAGTACTAATAGTACCAGTCAGTACTGCAAACCGATCACTCCATTTTCCGATCGTCTGTGATTAGTGTTGCAACCAATAGTAGAAAGTATCGATAATCTATCGATACTATAGTAACCTTGAAAAACAGCTAGAATATCGATAGGACTATCGATATTATCGATACTATCGATAACCAATAGTTTTCGATACTATTGATGATAGACCAAACTATCGATAGTATCGATAATACTATCGAGAGTATTGATAGTTTTGAATCAATAATATCCATAGTATCGATAGTATTAGTACAAACATTATGTAAAACGATTGATACTCATTTTACTATCGATAGTAAGAGGAGAGCGCGTAGAAGTAGGGTTACATATACTAGAGTGTCTACTCTCCAGATTTTCTGGTTGGTCTTTTACCCGGCAAATTAAATAAAAGCTTTTTTAAAAAAAAAAAATCGCCGGAAAAACTGAAACCAAAAAATAATCACAGTCCTTTTTATAAAATCAGCTAAATCATCCTGACATTTTTTTCTGGATCTGCCTCTACGACGTTGCCCGTCCTGAGGAACCCATTGAGAGGCTAGGATACCTGTCAGGATGCAGTGTTTCCCAGTGTATTTTTCTTACGTGGCCGGCCCAATCCCATTTCAGGGAAACGGATTTGCAACCACCATGCCTGTTGCAGAACGCAGCGTAGAATTTCGGACACGATCGATTCTTTTAAGAACCCAGCACGCAGCGTTTCATAGCTCTTTGGCAAACCTGGAGTTTGGACTTTTGACGCTCTGTTTGCATACCGTAGGTTAGGACAGGCAAAATATACGTGTCGATGAGTTTTCGTTCCAGTGAAAGTGGAAGCTCACCCTTCATTTGATGTTTTAAAGACCAGAAGCTTTTCCAAGAATTTTCAATCCGGTCATCGATTTATTTTTCTTACCTGCACTTGAAAGAGACTATCTGGCCTAAATACACATACTCTTCAACATAATGTATTGGTTGCCTGTCTACCTCGACCCTACGTTTCGCGCTACCTTTTACCCTACGTTTTAATTTAAAAAAAAGCTTTTATTAAATTTGCCGGATAAAAGACCAACCAGGCCATCTAGAGTAAACACTTTAGTATATGCAACCCTACTTCTATGCGCCCTCCTCTCCGTGAGCAATACTATTGCAATTACACCGTATATCAATATTACAATACTATAGATAGTAAAATGCGTATCGATAGTTTTTCATAATTTTTGTACACTAAGCTTCAGAGATATCTAATCATGCCACTTACTGAGTAATATGTGGGACTATGAAATTGAAAGAGACTCCGAAATTCGACTTCTCGATTATCGCTTCTTTAGTTTTGTCATACAAGTGGTTGCTTCTGAAGCAGATGGACCCGGTTCGAATCCCAGCAAGAGTTATACCTTTCTTTGTTCATGATTTTGTAATACAAGGAATAATATAAACTATATGAACTATAAAAATTTATACATATAGGTTTTTACAGAAAAATAAAAATAATGTAAACAATATTTATAGACTGGCAGGAGGAATTAGTCTGTAGCTACTTAGAAATTTGACAAAATAAATAAAAGTAGCTCACAGAAGAAGTTTAATATCCGAAATAAAAGTTATAAAGTTCTGAAGGTGACAGTATAGTCTAGAGTAGGTGAGAAACAAAAATAAGTTGATAATGCAAGATGTATTGTTTCCGACTATTGCGCAGCAGTCGTTGCGGTAGCGCGTCTCGCGCCCCGCGTGGTCCTCTCGCTTGCCTAAGCGCAGCACCACATTGTTACATTTTATTTTACATACAATATAGTATATAAGGTCCTAATTTATTAGTCACTTTCCTTTTAACACGTTATTGTGTAGGTCAAAATATATCATTTTAGTCAAAAAACAAAAGCATAATATTAAATTTAAAAGGTCTTGAAAAATTTTGTTATTATATTTTTTCATTACTATGTTGAATAAACCCATCCATTCAAACGTAAATAATAATGGCAGGAGTCGGTAAGCGGGAAAAAATGAGTTGACTTTCGGAAATTGGATTAAAGCAAACCACTTGGTATGATTGTTCCTTAGGTTAAAATAAGCCGATAAAGATCGGTAGCCCTCGAAAATATCCCCTCTGAACCGGGAGGGGGAGGGTCAAAGAGGTGCTCCGCCCGGCGTTACTTCAAAAAATATTACCACTCATTTGTAGCTACCAGGTTGAGTTTGGTATGGTTTTCGTATAAATCAATAACGAGGAATTCATTTCTGGTATTTATTTTGCATATATGTGCAATGGTTTTTTAAATAATCGCAAAAATACAAAATTGTAATCACAAAAAAAAACATTTCGCAGCCTATATATTTTTTATTTATGAGACATATAAGTGTTAAAAAAATATCCAAATGTAGCCTGTTTAATGTAAATTTATAAAAATATAACTTAAGTAGGGGTTTTCATATAAAATTATGACACAAAAAAAATTAGGATCCGACGCGGCGGACAGATTATTTGAGAGAAGTAACCTTTTTTTATTTGAATCATATAATAATTTTATAATCTGGTCCTTTTTATGATATCGAAGCGTTTACTTGCTTTATAATCTATTTATTAATTTTATTTTTTTGGGTTTTTCCAATGTCAAAGACCAGTAGTGGAGTGCCGTAAGACCAAAAAATGTCAAAGCTTCGGAACCCGGTTTTACTGAAAGGGTTTTCGTAAAACATTTTTTATTACATTGTTTGAGGTATAAATAAAAAAGTTTAACCCTCAAATTTTGCCGATCTGATTTTTATCTGGTATTGAGGAATTCCCAATCCAAAAGAAGATTTTTTTCGGTAGGTAAAAAAATCTGATTTTCAAAGATTTCCATACAAAATCAAAACTATTGATGCTGTAAGTTTGAAATTTTGCATAAATGATGTTCAGATATTGTGAAAACTTACCTAAATGAGGTTATACGGAGTTCCCATGGGAACGAATTGTAGAGCGTCCGCTAATTGATATGTACGTTTGGTGTTTCAGTCGCAGTCTTCTATCTTTCAAACTATTATAGACAGTATGTCCAAATTTTCGGGAAATACGTATTTTGATAGTAACTGTCGTAAAATATAATAAATAACATTAAAAACCGAAATCACAATGGAGTTCCCATACGACAAACGTCCAAAATTTCGCATTTCCTTTACAACTTTTGTTACTGCTCTATTTCAAAAACGATGTAATGCATACACCTTAAACTTCGTTCACATTTAAAACATACTATACATTAGTTAAAAAAAATATGAATAACAGTCAAGAGTGAATCGGACTCAAGCTAAATATATTTAAACAAACTCTCACTCGAACTGTATTTGTGACATTTACCTGGTTATTTTTGATGGAATTACTGTTATTATTTATATTATGACTCGGAAACATAGTTGATCGAAGCGGAAACTTTAATATCCGTGCCTTTGATGTATGTGTCTTCATTTTATTAAACATTTTTGCCTCACATCATACTATAAACGCCAATTCCATAGTAAATAACCAAAAACCGCGAAAAAAACTGTTTTTATTTACATTGATTTTAAAATTTTATTGCTTGAGTTTGGCTCATAGCTGGCCAGTTTTAATATATTTTTTTAATAATGTAAGGTATGTTTTCGATGTGTACTAATTTTGAAGGATATATATTGTATGGTTTTTGAAATAGATCAGTAACAATTATGTTTTCGAAAATACGATATTTTGGACGTTTGACGTATGGGAACCCCACTTTAGTTTAGGTTTTTAATTTTATTTATCATATTTTACGATAGTTACTATCAAAATACGTATTTCCTGAAAATTTGGACACGCTGTCTATAACAAATTGAAAGATAGAGGGCTGCGACTGAAACACCAAATGTACATATCAATTAAATGGACGCCCTATAATTCTTTCCCGTGGGAACTCTGTGTCACCTGATTTAGGTAAGTTTCCAAAATATCTGAAGATCATCTATGCAAAATTTTAAACTAACAGCTTCAATAGTTTTGATTTTGCGTGGAAATCTTTAAAAATCGTATTTTTTACCCGCTGAAAAAAAATAAAAAAAACACAAAATATCAAAATTAAAAAATATTTTAAAAAGCAAATAAACGCTTAGGTATCATAAAAAGGACCAGATCATAAAATTATTATATGATTCAAGTAAAAAAAAGTTTCCTTCTTTCAAATAATCCGTCCGCCGCGTCGGATTCTACATTTTTTCGTGTCATAATTCTATATGAAAACCCCTACTTAAGTTATATTTTTATAAATTTACATTAAACAGGCTACATTTGGATATTTTTTTAACACTTATATGTCTCTTAGATAAAAAATATAGGCTGCGAAAGGTTTTTTTTTGTGATTACAATTTTATATTTTTGCGATTATTTAAAAAACCATTGCACATATATGCAAAATAAATACCAGAAATGAATTCCTCGTTATTGATTTATACGAAAACCATACCAAACTCAACCTGGTAGCTACAAATGAGTGGTAATATTTTTTGAAGTAACGCCGGGCGGAGCACCTCTTTGACCCTCCCCCTCCCGGTTCAGAGGGGATATTTTCGAGGGCTACCGATCTTTATCGGCTTATTTTAACCTAAGGAACAATCATACCAAGTGGCTTGCTTTAATCCAGTAGAAAAATGTGAATCTGCTTAATGACTCTACTAGTAGAGCGGGCGAGCGGGGAGTGGACGGCTATAATCGAAAGAGAACCATTCCTTTATCTTTATTTTTTTTACAAAATTTAATTTTCAGATAATTAATTTTTATGTTGTTTTTTGGAATACTATCAACCTATACAATAACGCCTTAGAAGGTAAGTGACTAATAAATTAGGACCTTATATTTTATAAGTACCTATTCATTCATGCGCATTGGAACATACCAGCGCTTTGTCTGAACAGCTGGCATTTTTTAGACATTTTAAAGCCTTTTTGTTAAAACATTTTGCTTTCATAGAATGCGAAAATAACATATAAACAATTCCTGTATCTTAGATAAGAGCAGGATTCGAACCCTCGCCATTAATTCGTAAGTCAAGTGCCATAGCCATTGCACCAACTTATAACTTATACACAGTGATAAATGAATCACATGGTTTGCAACTATCTGGGGCGTGTAATAATGAAGAATATTTTAACTTACCTTCATTATTTTTCTTGAAATGTGTCGGTCCAACTGTCCAAGTAACTTTCGCCACTAATCAAGTTACGTTGCATACTGTGACTGTTAGTGAACACTTCTGAAACGAAATTACTTTTTTATCCATCGTAATACAATTAACTGTGTTTGAAAAGGCCAAATAGTTAGATTTACCATGAATTATCTAAACTTTGATTGGGAAAACGCAATCGTAATATTTACAGACGAAAAGTGTTTTAAGTCTGATAAAGAAGGCCGAAAAACGTTATTAGCAGAAGGAATAAGGTGAATCACCTTGCAAATTTCTAACCAAGCAAGCCGCTTTGCGTGGGCATACCTAGAGGTCGTCTGAGCTGATTTAGCCCTGTTCCCAAATGATCCCCACCATGCACTTGGATGGGGGAGGGGGGGAGAAGTCGCATCAACCGCGCCGGACTTTGACGTCTATATCTGCATCAGTTGAGCAATTAGGTCGTGTTTGGTATAGTTTTCGTATAAATTAAGGACGGGGAATTCATTTCTGGAACAACAGTTTCACTCGTTCATAGAAAAATTAAAAGTTATTCGCAAAAATACAGAAAAATAAAAAATAAAAATTTACAAAACCTCAGTATACAACTAAACCATAAGGATAAGATTAAAAAAAAAGATTAAATAGCGCTGTTTATGTAGAATACAAAAATGTAAACTTTATTTATAGTTTTCATATAAAAAAATCCTGAATAAAAATCTTTGTCGCGCGAAAGAGTTTGGAGGATTTGGCCCTTAGCGTTAGTAAGGCGCTATCTGTAGCCGTGTGTGTCCTTAGATGTTAAAACACGTATAATTATTTTATTTAGGCACTTAGATTAACACAATTCCCATTATTTACGAGGGACCCAGACCTCAGAATCACATGGATATGTTCAAAAGCCTTATACTAAGAGCATTCCTGTACATTTTTCCTTTCCACGCGGGACTTCATTCCCGTATTTTGAAAAAATATGTAGCCTATGTTAAAATTCAAGTTCTAATGTAGCTCAGTACAAAATTTTATTCAAATCGGTCAAGTAGTTTCAGAGCCTATTCAATTAAATAATTAACTCTTTCCTGTTTATAATATTACTTTAGATTCCGGACGGAATCGCGCGTCACATCAGACAATGTAACTGTGAGCATGGAAATGAAAGTTCATGATTGAGCATAATGAAAAAATAATATACTTTATATAATGAAATATATACTTTATTTGTACGATCGTCATCGAAGGTATATCACCTATTTATTCGTTACAAATATCAAAAACCACTACCGTTCCTTTTTCCTAAATTTTTGTTTAAAATTTAGCTAAATTAAAAATTTGCAAGAAGTTATGTTGCCATCAGTTCGATTCGAATAGCAGATCCTAAGGGTCAAATTAAGTTTATTCAGGATAATTGTTAGCTCATCGCTCACATCTAGTTACTCAATGGTTAAATGCACCGCAGTCTGACATAACCGTGATAGAATGGCTAAGGTCACCTTTTAATATTTTTACATTTTGTCCTTAAAATTGTTAGAGATGTTAAAATTGTTACCTATTTTGGGATAACATGATGGTTCTCTCTCCAATTTTAAGTTTTTTGGCGGTCAGTTTTTTTGTGGTTTTTTTGTTGGTTTTTTTTGTTTGTTTTTTGTCCTTAAAATTAAAACATTGTTATTAAACGCAGAAAATAAAGTGAACATTGATCAATTTTGAATTTTTGTATAAAATAAAGGCATTGTTTATCTTTATCTATTAATAAACAATATAAAAATATATTAAATAATATTTTGTTTAATTTTATTCCTATTAAGTAGGTACTCATAGCAAATATTAATCATCATTAAGCGAAAAGAAAATACAAAAAGTTCTCCCTTGCTGAGTTTCAAACCGGGTCCCCTCTGTTTAAGAGCCAGCCACTCACATGACTTGGCTAAGGAAGCTATGATTACAGTGCCGAATTTTAGAATCTCTTTCAATGAGGGATTTTCTTTTTATTTTTTTTAATTTTTTCCCCAGTCGCCGGATAGATGGCGTTAAACTATGTACGTTACTGCAAGGAACGGAACGTTAAATTATTTTTGATTAATTCACTTGAACGTAATTTTGAGATCATAAAACGAAACGTTATAGTCATATCACATCAATATCAGGTCTACCATACGTAGTTAGGCGATTTTACGAAAACAACGAAAAAACAAAACTGAATTATAACAAAGCGCGAGAAAACTAGGATGATTGGAAAGCCAAAACAAACTCAGAATATTTGATGCAATGTTTTTCTCCAAGCCTTTTGGCTTTGGCACCTAGTAACGGAGTCAGTTCAGCGCCATCTAGAGAGCTCTGGGGAAATACTTTTTTTTTTAATACCCAAAAAGAAAACCTCCCATTTCAATTTCCCTCTGGTTAGATATCTCTGGAGCGATCTGTATTAATAGTATCGATAGTATTGATTCAAAACTATTAATACTATCGATATTCTGTTTTTCAAGGTCATCTATCGATAGCCAAACTATCGATAGTTATTCAACACTAACTATCTGTGATACCATCGGCAACGTCACTCACTTTTTACCTTCCCCATGAATTCCATGGTTTTCCAAAAGTACGACATAGCATACACAAGATGAAATTTAAGGGTTTTAATCATTTTTAATTGAGCCTCAAACCTCCAGGGAGACCCGGGGCTTACTGGAGTTTAAAGTTCATCCATATAAATAGGTATGTAGGTGTACTACAACAAGCCAACTTTTTAATAATTTAAAATAGCAAGAGGGCAACGGCATTATGGCCCTATGTTCTTAGGGATTCCGAAACTTTTAATTTGCCGCTGATTCGTCAGTCCGCAGACATGGGTGGGGCTCGTGGGGCTTCATCATGGAACACAGAAGTTAAAAGTCTTCGAATTAAAAAAACGAAATAAAAAAAGCTGAGAAGTTTTCCGTCAAATGAAAAGCAGGCAGTCAACTTTTTTTCGAACTTTTACTGCCGCCCGCACCGCACGCCGTACTCAGAGAGACGTCAAATAAATTAATTTAGTGGCAACATTTAACCCCCCTGCGCTCCACCTCACCGCACAGCTGATCAAATGTCAAGAAAATGGAGTTTTGTTACGCATTTATAATTTCAGAATAGGAAAAGTTACAATATGAAATCGCGTAATACAATTTTTCAAGCCTGCCAGGGTTAAAATGGATAGTGCTACTCCATTTCAACCTTGGGCGGCCGACGATAGTGCTAAAAATGTTAAATCTGAGAGAGAAGTAGTGGATGACGCGAAACTTCATCGAGAAAATGTCAAACCAAAACATACGCAAACTGCGTCTTATGATAAAGAAAGTGTCGCCGTTGCAAGCATCGTTCCAGGGCCTTCGAGTGCCGGTGAAATCGGCGCAGGGCCTGCCCGGAACAAAGACTCCAACATGGACACCGCCAAAATTGCTTCCATGCAGCAGATTGTCGAGAACACTTTAAGGTAACAAATCAGTTTTGTGTGTTCTCTCTTTCTATGTTTAGACTATTAAACTACAAGAATATGTTTAATAATATATTTATTAATACCTACCTTCATTAATACATCCTCTCTGGGTTCCAAGATATTATTTTTGCTCCCTACCTGTCTTAGCTTACTGGTCAAATCAACTTATCCCAGAGCTAGATAGTTATACTGAGAATGACTACATACATTTGAAGTGACGGTCAGTGGGTCATGTTATCACTTCCACTCTCAGTCAAGAGTGGAAGTGACTTTATTCATATGGTAAAGTAGCCAATGTGTTGGTCCAGTGCCTTATCTGTCTGCCCCGGTTATCCAAAATCATTCAGTTACTGAGGTAGGAAAGCAAAATAAACAAACTCACAAACATGCTTTTGTATTGTTATATTGGGTATTTTATGCTTTGTGTTGTGATTTCTTAATGGAACTCATACTTATGGAAAAATAAAACTGTAAGTATGGGGTGGAGACTTACTGCAATTTTAGGAGGTGATGATAACCTATGAAACTGAACAACTTTCCTCATGAACCCCTAGGCAATTATCAAAAAAAATATTTATTATTATTTATACTAAGACAATCAGCTAACCGCATAGAGGCAATTATTTTTTTCAAATTTAGTTTTTTCAAAAATTTTTTTTTTTCAAAGTTGTTAAGTTTAGTGGGTTGATTCATAATATTAATTTTTGCTTACTATCTTAAAGTTGCCTAATACAATTACACATTTTAAAGTTAAGAATAAAAGTATGTTAAAGAAAAGAACAAAGAAGTACATAATTAACCAGTTTGGGGTTAGATGACACTGTATGAGTTGATCAAGAATATTTATTTATTAAGTACCCACATTTAATCAGTTATGGAAAAGGAGCAGGAGAGGCGCCGGAGAGGGATTTGTCGAGGAAAGTGAGGGGGGCCTTTGCCCAGCAGACACATTCGCTTAGTAGGATAAGATAAGAATGCATTGGTGTAGGTGTAAAATGCTTAATAATATTAGTGTGAATATTATTGCAGTCAGGAAGCTCGGCAGCGTGTGGCGCAGTTACTAGAAGCTGTCGAAGTACTGAGTGGAGCTGAAAGGTTGCTCTTGTATCTACGCTTGCCTACTGGAGTACCAACTCACGATCCTTTGAAACAGCCTGTCAATCCCTTAGGTTCTAGGTAATAATTATTTATTGTTTTTTTAAACACTCAGGTCCATATTACAGAATGCGACTCACTCTGATCTAAAATAGGGAATATGCATGATTTTTTTATATTTAAAAAATTAATCCTCATTAATGTAATAAACAGTTAGTAAAACTATTTTTCGAATAACTATGAAATTAAAAAAGATATAAGCCATCGAAGATTTATTTCTATCTCTTTCTGCCAAAACGAAATTTAACACGGAGTTTGTATGGACGTAGTGACATGTGACATCACAGTCCATGTCGGATCTCTCTGTCTGATCGGTGCGCAATTAATAGTTTTAAATGCGTATATCAGCCGTATTTCTTGGCTGATTTTAATTTAACTTTCTGTCATCTCATTTTCATATTTTGTTAATCAATGCGATAAAAAAAATTCATGCATATTCCCTATTAAGTAGCAGCCGTCTTTGTCATTTTAATAGTGAGAGAAAGAGACAATCAATACTTAAGTATAGATCAAGACTTGAATCTCCTTCTGTAATCATAAACACCCAAATGTGAAACAAATATACACAGAACTATAAGTATAAAAGCTTTGTAGTCATAATTGAAAGAAAGTAAAGGTTTAAAAGGTTTAGGTCTATATATTTTTTAAATGTAGTATTATAAATTAAAAATATTTAAGTTCTAAACATCATCATCAGAACTCAAACAAACCTCACCTCGTGGTGGGTGCACAATGCTGAATAACAAACCCTTCCCTGGCAGTCCATCAAGCCGCATTGGACCAGTGTAGTGGGTTATGGTCCATTCCTCCTATGACCCATTAAATGGAGTAAAGCAGGGGAGGCCTTTGCCCAGCAATGAGATCTGGCAGGCTAGAGGCAGAATTCTCTTACTGCACAAATGCACATAGGCGGACTTAATCCTTAAAGGCAAACAAATCAGAATACCCTTTTCTACTGTCCAGCCAATTTTAATCAATGTTAGTTTTTAAATCGTTCTACCTAAACATACAATTAAATTTTAATTTGTAGTTTAAGGTTTGAAGCGTATGTTTTTGAAAAGCTCATGATTGACTGTTTTTGTCCCTGTGTTGGTGGGCCACTCGTCTTTCGAAAATGAATTTTCTTGGACGGGCGGGTTTCATTATGATGTTATTCCTTCACCGTTGAGCAAGTGATAATTAGAAATCCGTGCATAAATCCGAGAAGACGAATTTAGTGGTATAGGCCCGCACCAGAATTTGAACCCGCAACCTTCTGATTACATGTCTGGCTCATTACCAACTGGGCTATCACCGTTATGTTATTTATGTAACATTTATGCTGGTGAATGTAATGAAATTATATCCCTTTTATTAACCAAAACAGAACACAAAAAATTAACAAGTACATAATTTACTTATGTCTAAGTACACTAATATTATAAAGAGGAAAGATTTTTATTTTTGAATTTTTGTAATGAATACACTCAAAAACTATTTCATCGATTTCAATAATTATTTCACCAATAGAAAGCTCTATACATGATTTTTACAAATTCCCATGGGAACGCCATCCTAGGCGAAAAGCTAGTTCCCTATAATTTGAAATGTCAAATTTACATTGTATCTATCACTTTTGCTAACATCCCCTTTGTAAGTAATTGATTTTCTTTTGTTTTAGAGCTGAGCTTCAACAGACCGTAACATGGATACAGACACATCTTGAAGTTGATCCAGATGTTTCCTTACCGAAACAAGACGTTTATGATGAATACATGTGAGTTGTTTTACTAGCTTGGTTAATGGACTAACAAATTGAAGATTAAAATGGAAAACCGCAAATATAGTAATCTATAAACCTGTGTATAGGGTGTAAGGTTAGCAAATATTCAAACCCTGAATGCAAACCATCATTATGAATCATTTTCCAGTGAATTTTTTTCAGGAATTTAAGAGTGTTATAATTACCTTCGATCTCAGTAGGTAGATCCGGACAGATCTACCTTTTAAATTATAAATCAGAACAAAGTGGACCGAAATAATATGAAATTGCCGATTTTTTCTCAAGCTTTATTTTATTGATAATTTATTTGATTGAACAGCTATTACTAAAATTGATTTTTATTTAAAACCTTGGCCATATAACGGAGATATTGAGTCAAATTAATACATATTTACTTTAAATTTATTTGCTGAAAAAGAAGCTCAAGTATAGCTTGTTTCATCCGTTGCCCGTTTCATTGCTTATTTTTGCTGTACCTTTGTTAAGGTTACAAGTTACAACTTTCAATGAAGTAAGTATGATGAAAATTAACTTAATGTTATCCAAACCTTCCCACAAAATTTTGCTAAATTTGGATTTCGCATTCCCGAGAAAAATCCAAAAACGTTATTATGGAAAATTCAGTTTTCCAAAAATATTGTATGAAAAACGGCAATTTCATAGGTAAAGACCTATTATCACAGTGGTACAGACACCAGCACATACGGTTACACATTTGCACTACGAAAGCCGGCACTATAACAAACGAGATAAAAGCGACGTCAAGGTCAACACGTGTAGTCTGATAGGCTATCGTGTGCCCACACCTTTTCTTATCGTTGTTTTTTTCTAAAAAGCTGTCTGTGGTTTTAAAAAGTGAGTATTTTTATTTTCTTAATTTTTTTTCGACAGAGCACACTGTATGAGCAGCAACATGAAGCCCCTGTCAACGGCAGACTTCGGGAAAGTAATGAAACAAGTGTATCCGAGCGTGCGGCCGCGAAGGCTTGGCACGCGAGGCAACTCTAGGTGAGTGACCCTTTGACTAGTTTACAGGGACGGTTCCTTTCTTCTTATCATAAAGGAACATTTAAAAACTGGTGTCAGAGTTTTTAAATGGTCCTTTGATTTATATCGTGTGATTCCGTCGTTTCGAGGGCACGTTAAGCTGTCGATCCCAGCTGATGTCGATTGATTACAGCAGTCAAACCAAGTCAGAGGCCATTTGGCAGTTTGAAAACCGCAAAAAGAGTAACGGGTCAGTCAAGTTCGCCACATACTTATTATTCCATGGAATTGAAGGCAGGCAGGAATAAGGAAGGCATGGAATTGACTCTGAAATCTATTCGAATGAAAGTAAATAAATAAAAATAAATGATCGCCACACACTCAAAGGCTCACACAATAATTTTTCAACGGATCGTAGGTGAACACGAAAACCCAGACCCTAGCCCAGACCCGAAAATAAACAACTGCTTTTTACATAAATATACCTGCTTTGTAAGTCTACTACCGATAGTCTGTCTATCTGTCTCTCTCATCTGTGTAGCGCAAGACAGATGTTCTAATGGGGTGTGACGTCATAATATCTTAATGCTCCAAAATCGTCATCCTCACCTTCTAGCGGTGCAACCTACTGATCAAAGGACGAGGCTCTGTCGTACTACAACTCGTAAAGGGTTTCTTAACTTGATATTGGCGACTTCGCCATTTTGTATTATAATTTTGATTAAAATACTCAGATATTGCCAAAATCACGATTGTGGACGCCATGTTTCAAAGAATTGATTTGAGAATACTTACAACCGACGCTTCGAAACGGTCGAAGGCTAATAGATTGGGCATCTACACTGTTAGAAGCATCGTTGGTAGCCGGTGAATCATAAGATTCATAAGCCAATATTCATACCACGGTTAGGAGTTAACCCGTGATTTAATAATGTCTTGTTCATACATTTTTTGTCTGATAAGCTACTTACCTTCCGTGCGCGCGGTTTAACAATGTGTATAATACATATTTGATAAAAGTTACCCATAGTCACATTGTGCATCTTAGCTCTGCACTGTTAATCGGGCAGAGTTAGGTTTTGCGTCAAAGAAATTCTAACCAGCAATTATTTTATTTTTTTCTATAGATCTTTGCATTAGTATAAACATATTCATTTTATACAAATTTAGATTTGCAGCGCGGCTGTCAAAAAAAATTTCCAAGACTGTCAAAACAGGTTTTTTGCGATTTACCGGTAAACTACGCGTCTGGTGGTAAAAAATGTTATATAATAAAAAAACCGCAATAAAAAGACGAACAAAATGAGTTGTTGAGTCCCGATCGGTTTGGTTGTTTTTTCGCAATCCGCAAAAAACTGCGGTTTTGGCCATTTTTTTGAAACTCAATAACTCTCGTTGCATATTATATAAAGAGCTGTTTGAATTGAAGGTAGATATTACAACCTTTAACATCTGTACCAAATTTTAGCTCGATCGCATTTAAACTTTTTGCAAACCGCAAAAAAACTAAAAAATGGTCCTCTCATAAAATGGCCCTAAAAAAGTTTGTAGACTACGTAGATAATTTTGAAACCTCTCATTCTCTTTCTCTAATCTCTTTCTACAATTATATCAAAGTTTCATAAAGTTTAAGTGAGTGCAAGTCCCTAAAACGTTGATCACAAAGAGGACCGTTTTTCCGTTTTTGCTGCGGCTTGCAAAAAGTTTAAATGCGATCGAGCTAAAACTGTAATATCTACCTTCAGTCCAAATTTCAGCTCTTTATATAATATACAACGAGAGTTATTAAATTTCGAAAAAAAACCGCAGCAAAAACTGAAGAATGGTCTTCTTTGTGATAAACGTTTTAGGGACTTGCACTCACTTAAATTTTATGAAACTTTGACATATTGTAGACAGGGATTAGGGAAAGAGAATGAGTGATTTTGAAAGTCTCTACGTAGTCTACAAACTTTTCAGGGCCATTTTACGAGAGGACCATTTTTAAGTTTTTGCTGCGGTTTGCAAAAAGTTTAAATGCGATCGAGCTAAATTTTATAGACCAAGATCCCAGGGCCTAACGCAAAGATCTAACCAGATATAGACGAAGACGAAATTGCGGCGGCTCTCCGACAGCTTAGCAATGGGAAGGCTCCCGGCAAAGACGGAGTAACCTCAGAGCTCCTGAAGGCAGGAGGAAGACCGGTAGTCAAGGAGCTCAAAAGGCTTTTCAACTCCGTAATAACCAATGGGACTACCCCGGAAGCGTGGAGCAGGGGCGTTAGCGTTGTTTTTCAAGAAAGGGGACAAAACTCTCATGTAAAACTATATACCAATTACGCTCCTGAGCCATGCCTATAAGTTGTTTTCGAGAGTCGTCACCAATCGTCTGGCCGCTAGATTTGACGCCTTCCAGCCACCGGAACAAGCAGGGTTTCGCAAAGGCTTTAGTACCGTAGACCATATCCACACAGTAAGGCAGGTTATGCAGAAGTGCGAAGAGTATTTTTTTTTTTCGACAAATATATCAAAAGTAACAATAACTTCAAGAAGACACTATTAAACCACATGTGGTTTGTCTTAGTATAACCAGCCACTGTGTCTAGCTTTTGTGGACTACGAGAAAGCCTTCGACTCAGTCGAGACCTGGGCAGTTCTGGAGTCCTTGCAGCGTTGCCAAGTCGATTGGCGATACGTGGAGGTGCTGAGAAGCCTATATAATATGGCAACGATGACAGTCCAAGTACAAAATCACCGTACAAGACCAATCCAATTGCTCAGAGGTGTTAGACAGGGGGATGTCATATCCCCGAAACTGTTTAACAATGCTCTAGAGGACGTCTTTAAGACGCTAGATTGGAATGGACTGGGCATCAATGTCAACGGCAAATTTCTATCGCACCTCCGCTTCGCTGACGACATAATAATATTGGCAGAAACACCACAAGTCCTAAAAGAAATGCTGCACAGCCTTAACGCTGCCTCAAGACGTGTCGGCCTTGGGATGAACTTGGACAAGACCAAGGTCATGTTCAATGATAATGTCGTGTCCTGGCCGGTCTCTGTTGACGGTGTTACGCTCGATGTTGTTCAGGAATACATATACCTCGGGCAAGCGTTGCAGTTAGGTAGAGACAACTTCGAGCGGGAAATCACCAGAAGAGTGCAGCTTGGCTGGGCAGCATTTGGGAAGCTGCGTCATATCTTTTCGTCGCCACTCCCGCAGTGTCTAAAGACCAAGGTCTTTAATCAATGCGTCCTACCAGTCATGACCTACGGAGCCGAAACGTGGAACATGACAGTGAGGTTGGTCCACCGATTGCACGTCGCTCAACGAGCAATGGAGCGCTCCATGCTCGGGATCTCGCTAAGGGATAGAATCCGAAACGAGGTCATTCGACAGAAAACCGGAGTGATGGATATTATCCAAAAGTGTAGCAAGCTGAAGTGGCAGTGGGCTGGCCATGTCTGTCGCAGAACCGACGAGCGTTGGAGTAGACAGGTTCTCGAATGGAGACCACGTCTTGGCAAACGTAGTGTAGGACGCCCCCCAGCCAGATGGTCAGATGACCTAAAGAAGATAGCGGGTAGTGGCTGGATGAAAACAGCGGAGGATCGTGCAAAGTGGCGCACCTTGGGGGAGGCCTATGTTCAGCAGTGGACTGCAATAGGCTGATATGATGATGATGAAGATCTAACGAAAAAGAATTTTTGATTGCTAGTTACAATTTCCCAGATTTTAGCATTGTGATCGGCTATTTCTGCCCGACTATGTGGTGTAGGTAGAGCATTGATAGAAGCAGTCATAATACGTCATAACATAACGCAGGGTCATGTGAACTACAAAGTAAAGCGCTTATATGGATGTGGGTGTGTAGTTTAATAAATAAATGCCACTTTGTTTAAAGAATGAACTATACGATATAAATGCGTCATAAGACACCTTGATAACCCCTTTAGATTTGATATACACATGAAATCTTACCGTGTTAGTCTTTCCGTACGCGTATATTACAGGAATTTTTATTCAGTAACACTAAAAGAAATAAAATTGAAAGTTAATTTGTGTTTATGAATATTTACTCCTTGTATGCGAAGCCGGAACGAATCGCTAATAGTTCGGAAAAAGGCGTAGGTGGTCGATTTGTTTCGGAACGTTTGTTTTCAAAGTTGATAATCATATGTTAAAAAATAGTAAATGTGAGTTTTTTGCCGTGTGATGATCGGTTGAGAATAACACCACCCCATCTCTTTCCGTGTGTGTCGTAAGAGGCGACTAAGGAAACACAAATGATACCTGCCTCCTGGTAATCCATCCCAGGCAACGACACTTCATTTTTTTCTGAATCTGAGGTGTCGTCCTATGGTCTCATGCGGTGTGGTAGGCTCTGTAAAGGGCCGTCTGATTCGCGACCACCCTCCTACCGAAGTCTGACGCCAAACAGCTTGCTGTGTTCCGTCGGAGCTTGGGAGTACCAGTGCCTCATCTTTGACCTTTATAGTCAAGATTGAGGTCAAGAGTTAACCCATATCATAATAAAAATAATTAAAAAAACCCATTTTTTTTTGCGTTCGAAATAGTATACTCCAGAAGTGTCTCATTGTCACCAAGTCAGGATCTGATGATGGAATCCCAGGGAAATCGAGGGAAACCTCTGAACTTGTTTCTCTAACGACAATATCAGCAAAGTTTAATAGAAAAAAACTTTAGTAAAATCCCATTTGACTGAATTTGAGTGCTTTATTATGAAGTCTGGTTTTTTATTCATGAGGTTAAAAAATCGAAACCTAATTGCGCACACCGAGATTTCACTGATTTATTGAGCATAGATTTCCTCTAAGTAATGATTGACAATCTGCTAGTAATTAAGATAATTTGTAAACGTTGACTTCCACACTAATGAATAATGGATTATTGGATGAAATATTATAAAATACATGTACAGGATGTTAATAAAATAATAACAGGTTGTGTACATTGCAAACCAACCTAACACACCCTACCGGTGCATGCTTTTGACTTATACAATAATTTATACAAGGGACATACAGGATGACTGTTTATTTTATAAACATATCATTTATTCGCTATAATATAGTGTTGGGGTTGAGGTCAGTTCTATTATGAAATTATTCGCGTACTGGTCACGAGTCAGGGTCGGCAACCCCGTATACATGGTTTAACCTTAGTGATTTCCAAACATTGAGCGCAATTGAGATACAAATGGAGGGTAAATAAATGTATGTTGTATAAGGACAGCTGTAAAATCGGGAGTAGATTTCGCAGTACCGTTGGAATGCGATTTTATTTTATCGGTTTCCGTCCCGGACTTCGTTTCCGTGGGAATTCGGGAAAATTACGTAGTCTGTGTTACTCAGGGATAATGTAACATTCTAAGGGTGAAAGAATTTTTGAAAATAGTCCAGTAGTTTTGAGTTTATTCTTTAAAAACATACAAAAATATTAGTGTAGATAAAAACTTTGACATCTATAGTGACAAACTTGATTTGTTTACTAATACGGTATGTCACCTACTATATGACGGAGTAACGGAGTAACCGGATCACTTGACCGTTTAGTTGAGTATGATTGCTCCATACATAAATATCAACATAACGTATATCAACTACTACACGTGTTAATAATTTTATGCTATCTATCTATGGGTGTGTTGCGTACTATCTGTGCTAGCAAACAATAATAGTGTTTGTATTTATAAATATTGATCAAACGCAAGCATATACATATTATGTGGGGTGATGACTACAACATTAGTATCGTAATATAAGTATCTTAAGTTTTTTTTGTTGCCGAATAAAGATATTATTTCTTTCAATAAGAATTCGAGAATAATTCAGTTTATGTATTCTATGGATATATGGAGTCAAGTTATAAATTCAAACCCTTGTGTGTTGCAAGTCATGGGTAAACTTGGTCTACATAAATAGCAAAGAGATTGTTATTTCTGTAGTTTATATATTTTATTATAGATGTTAAACCCAACCCCTTCCTTTTTGATTGTATAACTATAGAAATTATGTAATATAGTATAACTTGTGTCTAATCTCTCTTTCACTGATAACATCTTTTAAATCAAATAGGTATTTTAGGTCGTGATAAGGAATTGATAAAAAGTGATAATTATAATCATCAGTTTGCACTTGCTTCTGCTTGAAAATCGACACTAAAATTTAATTAATTGACTGGCCCGATTAATGGTCTTGTCTACTGATATGAAGGTTGCGGGTTAAATTTCCGACCAAGGCAAATTTTTAAAAAATCGTATGAAATAAATATATCACATATTATTTAAAAAAGTATATAAAGTAGTATATCAGTTATCTAGCACTAGCACCCATAGTTGTAGGGCTAAATGGCGCTGTGTGGTTTGTCCAAAATATGTATATTTATTTACTTACCTTTATTTAATGATAATCTAAGTTTTCCTATTGTCAAATTTTTGTTCTATTTTGAGCAAAAATTGAAGCTGTACATTTTAACTATACGGTTAGCTTTTCCTCAGTATCGCGAAGGTCAGATGGCAGTCGCTACACTGTCATAATTACTTATTTTCATTTGCCAAATAGAACAAACACCGAATATGAAATAGGACGCAGCGCTTGAAAAAAAATCGCTAACTTTCCATTCTGTCTAAATAAGGGAATGAAGTGGGTAGGTATACTAAACTACTAAGTAGACATAAGTCCCAGCCGACCGTAAACGTTGCCGTAAATCGTTATCACGCTCGCCCAGCACAGAAGACACTTACTTATCAATACAAGTTATACGATAGTGCTATTATGCATTGATTTCGGAATTTCGTATTGTTCCGGGTCGTTGTGACAATTTTATTTTATTTTGGGAGCCTACAGCTTCATACAATAATTTTGGGCATATATGTAGAAAACGTATCCAAACTAGAATATAAACATTATGTCAAAAAAGAAATAAGCATTAGACAATCTTTATAGTACAATGGCAGCACATCAGGCTATACAATTTGACTTTGACGTCGCCCTTATCTGCCTCGTAATAATGCCAGCTTTCGCGGTGCAAATGGGTAACCTAACCTCCTGCTGCCTGTATTTTGTTTCGTTTGATAGATAGCGAATGAACTGTCGATTGAAACATTGAAATAATATGACTCCGGGTATTAAATGCAATGATGATTTGTTAGCCTTTTGTCCAATACGCAGTTCGTCCATTAGGTAGTTCGTCCATACGCAGTTCGTCCAGTTGGTCATACGCAGTTCGTCCATACGCGGTTCGTCTAGTTGTCCATACGCAGTTCGTCCTGTCGTTCATACGCAGTTCGTCCTGTCGTCCATACGCAGTTCGTCCTGTCGTCCATACGCAGTTCGTCCTTTCGTCCATACGCAGTTCGTCCTTTCGTCCATACGCAGTTCGTCCTTTCGTCCATACGCAGTTCATCCGTTTGTCCATACATAGTTCGTCCGGTAGGTAAATACATCGTTCAGCAGCTTAAGCCCCGCAATTATTGAACGGACTCGCGCACGAAGGGTTCCTTACCATTATCTATAAACACGAGCAAAAAAACCACGTTTGTTGTATGGGAGCCCCCTTAAATATTTAATTTAATCTGTTTTTTAGTATTTCTTGTTAAATTGGCAATATAAATACTTAAATACATCATCTATGAAAATTTCAACTGTCTAACTATCACGGTTCATAAGATATAGCCTGGTGACAGAAGGACAGACAGACAGAAGGACAGACAGACAGACGGATGGACAGTGGAGTTTTAGTAATAGGGTCGCGATTTACTCTTTGGGTGCGGAACCCTAAAAGACAGCAAAGATATGACATAAAATAATTCATATTCAGTAAAACAATTCATAAGGTATCATCAATAGAAAGCAAAAAAAAAACGTATCAACTATACAAATGTATTTCACTTGCCCATTTATCAAACTAAATTCATTGCACTTAAACCAAAAAAAAACTAACAAAAACAAACTAAATTCTTCCGATTCCCACGGGAACTAAGTCCCGAGCGCAGCGGAAAGCTATGTATCGTTACTAATATTATAAACGCGAAAGTTTGTATGTATGGATGTTTGTTACTCTTTCACGCAAAAACTACTGAATGGATTTTAATGAAACCTTACTATAATATAGCTCATACATCAAAATAACACATAGGCTCCATCATTTTCAAAAATTCTCACGGTAACGAAGTCCCGGGCGAAAATCTAGTATGATATAAGTACGAAATTAGGAGTAAGATGAAATGCGAGTTAGACGAAATAGGTGTTAGATGAAATGCGTGTTGGACGAAATGCGAGCTGGACGAAATGCGAGCTGGACGAAATGCGTGTTGGACGAAATGCGAGTTGGACAAACTGCTTAGTAGACGAAATAACGCTTAAATAATGACTGGACGAACTGCGTATTGGACAAACGGCTAACAAATCGCCATGATGTCATAATGCGCAAGGAGCCAGATTGCAAGAGTGACAAAATGTATTGATGTTAAATTGTTTGAAAACGTCAACATGTTAAAACGATCTAATGTAGGAATGCAGTGACGACAGAAATCAGTGACGCAATATTGTATGAGTGACAGAATGCACAAATGTTGGAATGCAGTGATGCCAGAAATCACAAACGCAATATTGCCTGACAAAATATATATAAACGTTGATTAGATCAATCAACCTTCCTCTTTCTTAGCTATAGGTACCTAAACCTAAAGATTTTATCATCAGATCTTCGCAAATCAGGAAATTAATACATAAGTTTGCATATGAGAAAAACGAATCTTAGAGGCGAGTACCCGGGGCTCGAGTCTCCAACCCACTACTACCCTATTCTTCACTCCATCGCGCGACATCAAAGGCGTTTCACTACTGTAGGGGAATTCTTGTAATACTGTGGCACGGTCCTCCCTTCGTTCCACGAAGAGGATTTAGGTCATAGACCACCACGCTGGCCCAATGCGAGTTGGTGGACCGCTCGTCTTTCGAAAACGAATTTTCTTAGACGTGCGTATTTCGTCACGCTGTTTTCCTTCACAGGTGAAAAGTGATAATTAATTTGAAATCCGTTCATAAATCCGAAAAGACGAATTTAGTGGTACAGGCCCGCACCAGGAATTGAACGGCAACGTTCCGGTTACAAGTCTGGCTCATTACCAACTGGGCTATCACCGCTAACGGGCTATCACGCACCGCAACTCCGCTATCATGATCACCGCTATCATGTACACGAGATACAAACATAAAAATTTTGTCACAGGGCTTATTCTAGCATACCTGATGGATAGTTATTAAAAATAAAATAATCGTGGTCGTAGCATGCGACTTCATCAGTCTTTTCTTGAAAACCTATTAAAATGTGAATCTTCTTACAGGTACTGCTATGCAGGTCTTCGAAAAAAGATCAAATTAGAAGTTCCACAGCTGCCTGATTTAGGGGAATCATCGAAGGTATTAATTTGAGTTTGTTGTGTCGAGTTATTATGACAATTCATTTACAAATTAAAATGTATTTTATGTTTCCGATATAGTGTCTAATCCTAACTCTGTAAACAGTTTTACTATAAAATGAGATTGAGAACTGATTAACAAGCACTATTATTTGTAACAAGCACATTTAAATTTATATTATTTTTTTATTTAGGTTGGGTTAGGTAATTTGTTCTTTTTTCGTTTTCAGGAATCAAGTGTAACAAACCGAGAAACTGAAAGAATAATCTGCGAATGGGCCGAAACAAAAATAGGTATTTATGTAATTTATATATGGCTGATAAAAACCGTGAAAATGGCCAATATTCATTTTTAAAATTTTCCAATGTAAATGATTAAAATTGAGCAGATGAGTCTAGTCTAGACTATAATATTGTATTACTTTAGTAGAAGTACTTTAAAAAATTGTATCTTAAAAAGTTATTGAAAAATCGCCATTTTAAGGCACCGTCAAAGAAATAAAAATATTGTTGCCAAATTTATGGATTACCCCATAAAAAATAACCTGTAGTAAACTAGGTAATCGTATATATCTACAAGTAAATATATAATTATTTTTGTTCCCAGGTATGAAGTTCTCGTGTCTATCAGAGCTGTCGCGACACTTGTCGACGCCGGCGCCGCCCCGCGCCCCTCCCGGCCCGCCCAGTGCTTCGCCACCGCCACCGCCGCTAGTACAACCCCACGGTAACTATATTAACTTTCACTCACTCGCTCACTCATATCTCTTCATCTTGAATCGCTATGTTGATGAATAGCTGAACTTTTACGAAATTACAATCACTCTGTTTAATTTATTGGGGGACTTAAATCAATTCAGGCAGGATGTAAATCTGATGACTAAACTTGCCAAAAAAAAATAACGGTTTGCACTCCAGGAGTGCCGGCAGAAGTAAAAACTTGAACATTAACGTTGTGCATTAATATGGAAATAAAACAAAATACACAAAAAGAGTCCGTTATTCTCTCAGGATTCTTCTTCACCACTCGGAACTTCACCACTCGGCCAAAAATACAAAAAGACTTTCTTGAGTTCACTTCGTGGTTTCGAACCCTCGACCAGCTTATAATCTGGCAACTTTTCCACTCGATCAAACTGACTACTTTCAATTCAGTAAAATAGTCTATCGGTATTTGCGCGCTATATGCGAATAATCTTTGACATCGTTGACATCTGTCACAGAGATAATTTTACCATAGGGCTGCCATCCGTCCGGGTTTCCACCCATACTTCAAAGTGCACAATACTGCTAAAGAAGTTTTCACTTCAAAAAAGGTGGCAACCCTATCCTACGCATTTTCGATCAGGGTCACGTGACATCTGACGCGAGTTTAACATTTTTTCCCCATACTAAAAATGCCCAACGCCGCTAAAGAAGTTTTCACTTCAAAAAATGCGCCTCCATACAATATGAGAGATCAGCTGGGTATGCCAATTATTTTTGCGAATTTGATATTCCTTAGGGAAAGTTTTTTGTTTTATGGGGAAAGTCACCCTATGTAAAGTACGTAAAGCGTTGTAAAGGTAATGTGCTCTTTTGTTTTGTTCACACAGCAGAGGACCCGGTGAACAAGCAGTTAATGAAACAACTCAAACGAAAAATACAGGTCAGTGTTTTGAGCTTCAAATTAAGTTTGATAAAAGTTTTTCATAAGGGACCATCCATAAATTACGTCACACGTTAAGGGGAGGGGAGGGGGTCGTCAAAGTGTGACATTGTGTGACAAGGGGGTGGGAGGAGTCATAAGTTTCGTGACGTCACATTTCAAAATGTGGTTGAGTATCAAAACGTGTCAACTATTAACGACAAACTTAACCTCCTCAGTCCAAAGCACTCTTTTTACGTTTTTACTTTGGTTGAAACAATGAGTTTTGTGTTCCCAAAAAAATAACAACTCTATAAAGTACTTCTTTTATTAGAAAATTGCAATATGTGACGTCACACTAGGGAGGGGGGGGGGAGTCTTACAAATGTGACCAGCTGTGACAAGGAGGGGGAGGGGGTCAAAAAATCATGAAATTCGTGTGACGTAATTTATGGATGGGCCCTAATGTGATAAGTTTTTCATAAAAAGCGCTCGTAGCCCAGTAGCTCTCGCTGATCTCAACCGATCAGTAAGGTTAAGCAACGTACACAGAGGCAGGGAACCTGATGGGTGACCAAAGTGGCAATTTATCACGAGCGTTTCCGTACTTCGGAGGCTGTTGTCGATTGACTACAGTCGTTAAAACCAAGTCAGAGGCCATTGTGCGGTTTGAAAACTCTGACACCAGGGTTAGCCAAGTTCGCCACTTACTTGACTATACTACACGATAAGAAGAAGAATATAATGTTTTCAAGTTTACTGCTATTTTGTTTATGTCGATCAGTTTTATTTAAATAGCAACCAGCAAATCACGATAATCACGTATTCCAAAATACTTACCTTAAACCTTTAACTAAGCAAAGTAATGGAGATGGCAATTCCAGACGCAGGGTCCCGGCCGTCCGAAAAAGAAGCAAGGTCAAGAGAGTGCGGGTGAGTCGCCGCCGTCGACGTCATACATGGGGCACCACCCGGCCGTGAAGCACGAGAGCGAGGTCGCGGGCGAGGGGTACGCGTACCCCGCGGTGGGGTACATGCCGCCTCTGTACGAGGTGCGCGGGGGCTATCCGTCGTACCCGCCGCGCGCGCACCCCTCCCCCGCGCCGCCGCTGCCGCCCGCGCACGACTACCGCGACCCGTACGCCTTCGAGCCGACGTACGCTCCGCGCGACCTAACGCTGCCGGCCCCCCCCGACCCGCACCACAACCTGCCCATCAACCTCAGCAGCGACGCGTCCCTCGACCTGTCCACCGAGCGGCAGGAGTGGCGCCGCCGGCCGCCCGAGCCGCCGCCGCCGCCCGCGCGCCTGCCGCTGCCCGGCAAGAAGCTCATCCTCGAGACCTACCAGTCGGAGCAGAGCTCGCCGCGCCCCCCGCCCCCGCCCGAGGAATTCCCGCGCGCCGAGTACCTGCCCAAGAAGATGCGCGCGGCCGAGATCCTCGGCGGCAAGCTGGCCTCGCGCCACGCCGAGCCCTCCACGTCCGCCGCGCCGCCCCCGCCCCCGCCGCCCGCCCGTCCCGACGCTGCTGCTTTTTTAGAGGATCCAAAAAACTTAACGAACCGGTCCAAAAGCACCGCCGCGGCGCTGGTCCGGGAGGAACAGGAGGCGGCGAGTGGGGCGCGGGACGTTCGGGCTCCGACGCCTAAGGCCGAGGCCGGGACGGGGCGCCGGCGCCGGCCCGCCTCGCGCGCCGCCTCGCCCGACTGCTGCGGCCTGGACGGCATCAACATCAAGACCGGCATGATCTGCGAGGAGAAGCACTCTGAGATCCTTAACAGGGAGCGTGTCATCAGCATCTGCAACATCGACAAGCACGACCTGGACGACTACCTCAACGAGGGCAACAGCCAGGAGCACGAGGAGGAACTGCTGCGCTACTTCCAGCAGCGCGAGGCCGAGGCCGCCCCCCACCACCACAACGCTTTTTTAGAGGCCGGCGCGGACCCACACGACGACCACAGCCAGGGGAAGAATGAAAAGCTATCGCAACTCCGGGAGCTCCTAGCGAAGAACTTGAAGTATCAGAGTGGGTCCACCGCCCCGAACCTGCCCGCGGTCCAGGACGTCCAAGCGCTCCCGGAGAACACGCCCCAGCAGATCTCGAAAGCGGCGGTGAGCGAGGGGGCCTTCAAGCCCGTCGCACCCAACGCCGTCGATACGATGAATGGACCGACGCAACTGAATCACAGCGAACTAAATTGTAACAAGCAGAACGATACGATACCTATCGAAAATGGAACTATGCCGTACGTGAACCAAACCGCCGGGGACTTGCCGAGTGCTATCGGGGGTCCTCACCTGTACAACGGGAATTGTCATACGGAGCCGCAGAGCCCGACGACTAGAACGCAGCAGTATGACTTCGTGCCGATATCGGAGGGGTGTCATTCGCCGGGGAATTTAAGTTGCAAGTCGCCGGTGGGGTTCGGTGCGCGCGCGCTGAGCCCCGGCAAGGTGGGCAAGGGGGTCGTGCTGGGGGGGTCGCTGCAGACGTCGCCGCTGTCGCACAGCACGGCCGCCAGCCCCTTCGTGAGCCCGCGCAACACGCCCGTGCCCCGCTCGCGGCTCTGCTCGCGCCCTATCCCCAAGCTCAGCGGCCGCAAGCGACGCAATCCGCTCTCCCTGGGCGTCGCCGACCCCAACACCAAGCAGTTCGCGATGCCCAACGACCAGAAGTTCATGCCGAAGACCTCCATGTGCGGCCCGGCGGTAAAATACTGCCAGCCCATGTCGGCGCCCCCCTCCCCGAACATTATCTCCTCCCAGTACAAGACGCACATGTTCCAGTGCGCCTCCGGTATGACCAACGGCACCACCAACATGTGTTTGAATTTCTTGCCAAACCCGCCGTTCCGGGATAATGTGAACGGGGAGTTGGGTCACCCGCTGTCTGCGGACCCGCTGTCGAGCGAGGTGAGTCAGTTCTTCCAAGAGTCGGTGGTTTCGTACCGCGGCGCGGGCGACGTATCGTTCCGCTCGCAGTCCGTTCCGCTCAAACAGGGGCTCGGCAATCTAGCCATGCTGAGCTACACCAACACGCCGGTCGGCTCCGTGCCCCCCACCCCCGTGCCCAACGAGTTCTGTGACTTCGGCTCCCTCGCCGACACCTGCGACATCTCCAAAGCCGGCCTCAATCCCGAGACCTTAGACAAGATCTACGACGCGATAGACAGCAGCAATGAAGTACTTAACACCGGACCGCCGAACCTCATGAACGCGAGCGACACGCTGAGTAACGGATGCGAGCCGCAGTCAATTCTCACCGACGAGCATCTGAACTCGTTCATGCCGACGGGCGGCGAGCAGTTCAACCAGTCGTTCGCGGGGGACGGACACACCACGGATAACGTGGAAGACTTCCTGAAGCGAACCAACAGCATCGAGTTCGACCTGTCGGAGCTGGTCACAGAGAAGAGCAAGTACTACACGTCGCGGTCGGTGCCGAGCACGCCGCTGCCGTACAAGCGCATGGCCAGCCTGCAGATAGACTCGCGCCGCTCGAGGGAACTGTTCGTCGCAGACTCTTACACTGCGTCCAACGGGATATCGTCAAAGTCCGTGCCGTCGACGCCGCAGCTGGCCGAAGATAGGAGCATGTTCAACTATAGTAACAGAGATTTTCTCATAAATGGGAACTCTGTTGAGGCATGCGGGGCGGGGGCCATGGGGCCCGGCTCGGATGGCGGTGCACTCGGGTCCCCGCTACATGACATGCTTCGCGAAGACATTTTAGGGCCCCTGACTCCGGCTGCGGATTTACTCGCTGACCTCGACAAGATGGACGCCGCCCCGTACGTTGACCTCTAGTCAGCCGTCAATCGACAACTCTGTACATAGCTTATTAGTTCGTTTATTCCCCGATGTATTACCGAGTACAATCGCGTCCTTCAGTTGAAGGTCGAACTAGTTCATTTATCTACGTAGGTTCTAGCGAGAATCGCACGCTCCCAAAATCAGAGTCAATACAATGCACCGTAAAATTGTGATAAGAGGATAATCAATTAATTAGGAAATAAGCAACGTTGACCATCGAGTATGAAGTACAATAAACGCGGAATGTGGAGAGATGTCGGAAATACTATTGATGTTATTTTCGACGTAACGCTAAGTCTTGATTGTTATGAAGAATATTACGTTTTGAATTCAACTTGACGAAAGCGACGATGGTCTCTTAAGACCGGCAGTGACAAGTCCATTTTCCAACTCATGTCATAAAATAAAATTCATTTGTAACGAGTCAATTATCGGCCCAGCTGATAATGAAATAATAGGCAGTCAACATGACGAGTCCATAGTTAATTTTCTTTCATTCTGTCAGTGACGAGCGCTGCAATGGCTCTGTTATCGTTTAAATCTTTTACCATTTTAGAAATTCGACGTAATTTTATGAATAGTTGATATAAATAAATGTATCGTACTCGATGTTTGTGTGTTACCAATGTATATACGTGTTGCCACAATTATTAACACGTATTTATAAGCACACTAATGTAAATCTTCTATTAAATATTAATTTCATTATCTTTCCCATCCGCCTATAACACTCGGGAGTTAAGGTTTAGGAGACACGACGTGGTATCAGAAATTAAAACGATAGCTCTTCATTCGGAGGCTGTTTTCACTTTGTAACGTTTGCGTAATTTTTTAAACAAAAACGACAGCAAAATTGAAATCTTGTAGTATTTGAGGTGATAGTCGGAACCAATTAAGGCGTCATATTAAATGAATTAACACATCTAAACACTTCGATATCACATAGAAAAGTTAGAAAAATATACAAAGTGAGTATAGCTTTTTAAATTTAACATGCCTCATGACAATATCTTGCGAAGCTCATCTTTGATTACAGAAACTTCGAAATTTTGTATGTATTTTGTAAGCGTATGGATGTTGTATGGCAACCCTTAAACATACTACTTTAGCTAACCCTTCTATCACCACTCCTATTGTCAATGGCTATCGTAGTATTTAACCAGACCAATGCAGCGTGCGAAGCGCGCTTAGTTTAATTAGATTGGTTTTCTTGAGAAAATATAAATAGATATAGTTTATGAAAGAATTTATTGTAAGTTAGCACAAAGATTTAATATATTTTATTATCAACTAGGAATTTTACTGATGTACTAAATTTACAATTACCGTATTAAATGCGGAAAGAGGAAAATTTTAAATCGCCGGAATGGCTGCAGTGAGCTTAAAAGGAGAAGCATTCATAACACTTGATTTGTTACCGAGGTCGGCCGCAGGTTAAACTACCCGCATGTTTCTACGAATTTCTAAGTCATACTTCTCCAGTCGACCTCTGAAGTGCGGTCCAACAGATTAAAATATTACTGTTACTTGGCCTAAAACAGTTATTGTAATATAATTTTTATTGAATAATCGTTTGCGGAGAGCGTGCAAGTTTTAGGATTTTATAATTTATCAGTTTTACCCTAACCGGGCCTGAATGCTAAATTGATGATGATGACCATCATAATGTAATGATGCTTAGTAGTTGGTTTGTTATACGCTAGTACAAATGACACATTGATTCGACAGGGATATACCTAAATGTAAGTGAAACCGAAGACTGTTTAAAGTTTGTAGATATTTTAAACGCAGATCGTCAGCATGATCACTTGTCTCGAGAAACTGACATAATGTACAACGAAGAACCTTAGTGATCAACAGTGTTATTATTCCAATTTGGTAGCACTTACCAAAATCGTTTAGTACCTAATTACTCTTAAGTTGTACATTTTATTAAGTTACAAGTTTAATTAAGACACCAACAACTGCATGTAAATAGTATCTTATGAAATGTTTATTCCATTCTTCATATTTTTGATTAATTTTTGTTTTTCTACAACAAAGTAACATCCATCATAAGATTCATAAGTCTTGTTTTGTCTTGATATCTTGTTTTTGTGTGGCTGGGATTCTAATATATTTCGATGTGATACTAGAAAAAAATTCAAAATATATTCCGATTTCATCAGTATTTGACTGAATGTTTGTCCACATGTTGTTAATGTAATATTGTTTATTATAGAATAATTCATTTATCGACGAGTTCAAACTGTCAACGTTAGCGCATCAAACCGTCCCATTTGCCTATGTATATTTAATTCAAAAGTACTAATCCTCAACATTTCTAAAAAGGACACTTTTCAGGAGTTTCATGTTTTGTGTCATCCTTGCCAACATTTTTTATAATTTAGTTCCCATTTTGTGTATGTGAAGTGTGTTATTATTTTTGTAGCCTAGTCACTAATATAGACAGTCTGTTCTATCTTTCTTTTTTTCTAAACATATTCTGCGATCTGCAACGTTTATTACTAAGATTTCCTTTTCCGATATCTTACTTCATGATTTCTATCGTACTTCTTCTAACTTCTGCTTTCTCATCAGTCATCACATCTCCAACTTCTTAAATTCTATCAAGATATATTCTCCACTCTTACACTGAGTTACAGAAACATAAATTCAAAAATGCTATTTTAAATATCATGTCATTTCCGTCGTATTACCGTAAACAAGGACGGCATTTATTTTAAAGAAGCTTTAACTTTAGTAACCAAAAACAATCTGCCTAATCAAAATGTTTGAAAAGTGTCTCTTTTGTCATAACTTCTACATATAATCACAGCATGTACTTCAAGTTTATCTAAGCATATCAGTTGGATACTAAGAACCCTCACATTAGTCCAGAGATGGTTAGTGCGTTATTTGTTTTGTATATTTATATTTTTTATGTTAATATATTGTGAATAATAAATGTTACAATAGCAATCGACAGGATAGTGCGGCTCTTAGAGTTCGACTCAGAAGACGCGTTGAATATCTTAAATTGCATGTTGGATAAGTAAATGTTAGTACGTGTATGGTTAAAACTATGAAATAGTTATATATTACTGGGACGAACTTTATGGAAGACGCTGCACTCACCCGTATATTATCTTAGCACCAATTTGCTTTAAAAGTGTGGTGTTAGTATGTTAATGATTTAAAAAGTATGTTCATTTAATGTTCAAATTGATGTTTAGGGTTAACTTGAATGTCACACATATTAATAAGTTATTCATTTACGCGAGATGAAGTGGAACGACTTGATTGTATGTTACAATTAACATTATTGTGTATTTTAAGGCCTAAAATATAAAATCGTATTTTTAGAAGTTACTTGTGTGTGAGAAAAGATGATGGAACATTATATGGTCGCAACAAGTATTAAGGGAACAACCAAAAAGGAATTGGTATAATTTTAATCATTTACTGTTTTTTAAATAGTTGTGACCAGCTAACAGAGAATTTTCTCACACAAGTAAGTGTATTTAAAGGTCAACCATAAATAAAAAACTTAAATTGAGTACACGACTAGCAGTGCGATCGTTTTACGATGCGAAAATGTAGTTCAATATTTTGCCACAAAATGGCCAAGTTTTTTTATTTTGCTGGTTAGACTTTAAATTTCACATCATATGACACTAAGGCCAGTGTTCACCAAAAAATTAACCAACGATTAGCAGCTAACCAGAGATTTGACAGTGTCATTTTTTTGACATTTTGTCTGATTAGCTTCTAACCGCGGTTTAACCGTTGGTTATATTTTTGGTGAACAAAAGAAACATTAATTTGTTCAAAGCAAAATTTACAAAAAAAAAAATTCTTATCTAATAATATCACAATCACCAATCAATTATTTATAGAATACTTAGTTGTAAAATGGATGTGAGTTGTTAGAGTTATTATTATTAATGAGGATAAAAAACATCAGTCATATTATGATGGAGATTTTGTTACTAAAACAATACAAAATAATGATTGTTTTGTAAATACAACATTAACACTGTAGACGTATATTACATGACACAGTTTATTTTTAATACAATAATTATGTTGTTCTGTTAATTGTTTTATTTTTAAAAATATTTTTTTTGATTGTATAATAAATAATTTAGGCTTTAACTGTATACATATTTTAAGTGAAAATATCCATGTTGTTGATTAGTCTTTTATGGACGTTAATTTACACCATTTGCTATGCAGTGATAATAAATGGTATGACGAGATATCCTTGGTCTATTTTTTATAGCTTTTCAAATGCACCTTTACTATATATAAAACTAGCTTTTCGCCCGGGACTTCGTTCCCGTCAATTTTCCAATGTTTTTAATAGTTATTCTGCTATTCGGGACGGAGAGAAATACAAAAAATAAAAAACCATGGAAATCGGTCCAGCCGATCTTGAGTTATAAGTGGTGTAACAAACACGGCTTTGTTTTATATATTTAGATTGCTTATTCCTTAAATGACCACTTTCCATTGCCGGAAGGGCTACATGTTGCCACCATGACACCTTTAAATTTTCACAGGAATTGACAGATCTTTTTATACTTCTGGCCGATCCAGGGTGCGAAATGCAATTGATGCCTTTTTAACTTTTCCAATGGTGTGTTATGCTTTTCAAAACAATGATACACACGTAGGAAAAATTGCGGTGAGCGTACGGACTAAGTTCTTGTTCGGAAATAAAGCGCACTTACGCTTTACGGTGCCGGTGGTGGAACAAGTTCAAGTAAACTGAACTCTCGAGAAGCAATTGGGCGTTCGCGGAAAGCAAAGCTTGTTCCACAGGATAGCCAATCCTTCCTTCATCATGTAGGAATAAAATAAAAGATTGTATCCTATCTCGTGTATGTATGTTTCCCATAATTTTGAAGAAACCACTCTGGCAGAATAGGATCTTCTTCATGTTTATAGTGATGGGCTACTTGTACTGGGGAACCTGGCTGCCATTCTAGAAGTAACGTCACCATAGGTAGAGATTGAAGATCGTGTAATGATTTCTGTCCATATTTTTCTTTGACTTCCCGAATTAAGCACCTCTTGACGTAGGTAAAAAATGTGTCCAAAAAGTTGAAACATACGTTGGGATTCCAGAATTTCTAAAAAAAACAAAAGAAAGAATTTATCAAAATTATAAAACGAAGTGTTAGCTTTGAAAAAAAAATGTAAGCTAATTATTATAATATATTATTTTTATTTTACATAAATACAGTTTAAACTGAGAACCCCCCATTTTTTGAAGTCAGTTAAAATACTTAAACCTTCTAAATGTAACAAATACTTTTCTGAAAACAGCATCAAAATCGGTTCAGCCAAACGCGACATAATCGCGGACAAACATACATACATACAGGTCAAACTGAGAACCTCCTTTTCTTTGAAGTCGGTTAAAAATGAACAGAGCCTTATATGTAGTTTACTAACAGCAGCGCCCTCTGTTAATAATACAGGGTGTGAGGGACAGCTTACTTTAGCAAATACTTAAATGGTGTGGAATCTATCTACCCATGCAAATTAAATATGATCTGCAACATTTTTTTTTCCAAGAAACGTCAAGGAGTTTTTATTATTCACCTACTTTGGTGCTACGCAATGTACAATACAATATAATTTATTGCACTTCAACACAAATAAGGTACAGTTACATTTTATACAAAAAGTTATGTCAGGGTACAAAAGGCGGCACCATTGCTAAGAAGCAATATCTTATCGGCAACCTTTGGGTGTGGAGAAGTAGTAACAAATCGTTTAGATGTGAGTGCAATGTACTGCGAAATCGGGCTCCCGCGTCGCTCCGCTATCAAAACGCGACCAGAAGTACAATTTGAGACGTCCAATTAAAGGTACCAGTCAAAGCAGCCGTCATTAGATGCATGAAATTTGAATAGTTCTCAATTTCGCCACCTGAACAGATATAAAATGGCTTCCATTCCATCGAGGCCCTGAATGAGTCTAAATTCAGGGTTTCAGTTTTTGTTAAACTGTCCCTTACACCCTGTATAGCAACTAAGTTCGTCTGTAGAGTACTTGGCGTAGGTATTTGATCTATTTGATATACATAATGGTCCGCGAACCAGCCACGGACTATCATGACCAAGCTTCTTTCGGGCGATAACTCGCAGTTGTACAGACAGCAGCACGTCAGGTTACCCATTTGCAGGACGAACGCCTGATGTGCTGCCGTGTGTAGCATGAAGCCTCGTGAACGTTTGCTGCGGTTACAAAATAAATATTTTTATAACACATTTTCTTGTAAAGGGTCTCTTATTTCACCAATTTCAATATTGAATTGTTTCTCATTACGCACTTGTGCGGTAATGTCATGTAAAACGCACGGTTTATCAAGATGCTCTGTCTAAAAACGAACGGCACTTTTTTAAATCTTAGCAAAGTAGTCAACATTTTATGAATAAAATTAACTTTGGGAGATAAAATATAATAAATAAACATTTAATTATTTAATTTTGACACTAAATGACAACCATTTCTCTGTAACAAAAATACAAAAATATTAATTTACTTTATTAGTAATACTGGCTGTTTTTGTGCCTTTGCCTAAAAGAAAAAATGCGCGCGCATCGCTAATTTGTGAAGAAGTAAAAATTATTCCGCGCGCTTCTTCTTTTCTTGGTATTGTTTTTATTTATTTCCACGCAAATATATTGTAAAACGTCGTATGACATACGTGCGTTTTGATAATTACAGCCTTTGCTTTCTTGTAGCCCTCGCCTACGGTCCGGACTAGCAATATCGCCTTTTTTCAACATACCGCACTTATAATGTACAGGGACAACGGCACATCATGCTATCCAAAACTGTCAAATTTCTTCAATCGATTTTCAATTTTATCTCCAAGCATTAGACTTTACTATCCATTGAGGAAATTTGACAGTTTGTGGTAACCTGATGTGCTGTTGACGTACTATTATGTGCAAGGCTCGGCTTTGCGACCACGTAGATTGCCATATTACAAAATTATATTCTATTCAACATTCAACCAATCTTCAGATCCGCAGCCGATATTCACTAAGTTTCATGCAAAATACAACTCTCTGGAGCATTTTACGAGTTATAGCCTAAGAGGTAATGATTGACGAAAGTTTCTGGCTTGTGGACTATGAAAACAACAACTGTAAACAGTTGCATTTCATAAGTTTTGGTTTCATTAAGCTTAATATTAGAGATTTCTTTAGGCTTTTGATTATAATTTATTTAATATTGTTTTATTATTGTAGGTACCTACCTGAGACATTTTTGCTAGATCCCTGACATTGTAAGTTCGAAGTTCCTCTACAATTCCGTCATCGTTTCTGAACCCACACAGGATTGTGTCTACTCCTGCTAAGAAAGACTGGCACCACCATTTCTTAGTCTTGAAACGCCTGATGTAAATTAAACAATTAGAATGTAGAAATTATGGAAGTTGCTTATAAAGTTTTAGTGAAAGAAGTCTAGAGACTGGTTTTTCGAAGCTTGACCCAGGTAAGATAACCGTCAGGTAGGATTTCCGCAAGCGCACTTATTAATAGAGCTGGCCCCTAACCAGCAAAATACAAATAAAATATAATTAGGTACATACATACACTCACGCCTGTAATCCCTAACAGGGTTGGTTGGCAGAGCATCAGGGTATCTAGAAAATCACTTAATGCCACGTTTGACACAAATGATGATGGTTACTAGATGGAACATGTTGTGTAATGGTGAGAGGTAGTCAGCCTTCGCCCATGATACAGTAAGACCCTCACGTCCCACTTACTGATTTTTTACAGTATGCCTGGGAAGAGTAGGCAGCTGGCACATTCTAAGTTTTTCTTTCAATCCCAGTCCAGCATGGAAGGTATAGGTAGTTAAAGTAAATTAGGCAGTTAAAAGTAAATTAATGTTTAGCAAAGTTTTTTTTATCAATTATGGGTTTGCTCTTGACCACAATATAGCCCAGGGGTGAAGATGCGGTTGAAGATGTAGCAAGCTCATCCAGAAAATGCTTTGCTATAACCCTTTTATTCAAATAATAAATAAAATAATTGTTAGTAAATAAAATATAAAAGGAATTTTTGGTTACCTGAAGCTTTTTTCTTGATTAGGGAATTCAATATGTCTATTTGTCTTTAGTTCTAAGAATCTCTTATTGGACAAATACTGTACAACGGCTTCAGTACCAGCATCTTCTGATGGAGGATAGGGGACATGCTCCATGTCACATCGAATACCATCCATCTCAGCACCATACACAATTGTATGGCGATTCAAATTTGTAGTATAAACTAAGGAGAACTCTTCAGTTTCATCAACTGGTACATTTGGATTTGGCTCACTATCAGGTTTGTCTAAAATCAAGATTTGAAATTAATATTATCAATACACATTGAACATTTTTTTATGCAATGATACAGCTAAGGATGAGTTTGCGAAGTGAAAACTTGCACTTTTTGGATGGGTAAAAAAATGTCAAACTGGCGTCAGGATCATGTGACCCTGATCAAAAAATTCGTAAGACGGAGGGTGAAGTGAAAAATTTCTTAGACCACAAGGAAGTAATATATGTTCAAGTTTTCACTTCTGCCGGCACTTCCGGAGTGCAACCCGTTTTTTTTATATGAATAGATTTAAGAAAATAAAATATATTCGAATTAAACAAAAAGACATGGATGCCCACTTACCCGAGAGCATGTACTGTTCAAACTTATAACCCCAGGATGTGAAGTGTTTTTCTTGATCTGTCATGTTCAGTTTTCTTTTTAATTTTTCCTCTGTGTCTCTTGCACACAAATAAATATTTCCCTTATACAAAATGACGACAATTTTCCACGGCTCTCTATTTTCATATGGAGTACATGCTACGAGCGTCATAAGTCCACGGTAGCAGAAAATTCTTGCTTTCTCGACGTCGTTTTCAAAAGGCAGGCGTAATCTACGTTCATGTTCCAGCAAGAACTTCAAGAGTTCTGTTATTTTTACATCCAAATCTTCCGGCTTTCTTTTCACCTGTTCCATGTGAAGATTCAAGTCAAACTTAACAGGTTTATTCTGAACATGTCTCGCAAACAATAAGTTCTCTAAACCAATATAACCAATAACACTGGGTCTCTGAAAGTTAGGAAAAGGCCTATCGTACAGGTTTGGAGATACATGTAGTTCTGAATGCATAATGTATCTTGCAATGTATTTCGCTCAATGATCAAATAATTAATCAAGTTCCCCTGTAGAAAAGGATATTGCCGATTTGAATGAAATTTTATTTAAACCCAAAAGAGATTTCAAATCACAAATCAAGCAAGCAAAGCAAGGCAACAAGGGTCAGCCATACACGCTTTTCGCTTTTGTATTATTGTCTTTCACAGACTAATAAGAGATACTGGCGTGTCTGGCGTATTTGTCTTTGAGTATTTATTGTACAAACAAACAGCTGTTTATGACATTGGGCGTTTCCCCACTGGCCGGCACCGGCGACGGCAACGGCGACGGCGAGAGTGACAGAGCTATACTAGGAAGCAAGAAAATGGCAAGAAATCGGTAGTCGGTAGGTAGTAGAGTGACAGAGATACTTGCTTCCTAGTATAGCTCTGTCACTCTCGCCGTCGCCGTGCCGGCCAGTCGGAAAACGCCCATTGACATAAGGTTAACGTTACATTTCATGAATGCAAAAATAATTTTCTTCTTCAACGTTTTATTCTCATGGCCTTTTTTTTTGGAAATTCAAAGAATTTTTTATTTTATTCCTTTATTTTTTATTGGTTTAAAAAAATCCTTTTTCCTGTTTTCTCGAATGTTTGGCTTTATTCTTAAGGTGGCACTTCACTTGGCGTTGCGTATTTGCGTATTTGCGTATTTGCCGTATTTGGCCAAATACTACCATGTGTGGAGGATTTATTTGTCTGTATTTGCCATATTTGCACATATATGACAAACACACAAATAGGCAAATACGCCGATCCGTTCACTTGTCGGTCTTTTGTCACACATCAAAGGACGCAATATGATTATTAGACCATTTTAGACCTTATTTGCCTGCGTTATTTGCTGTTGACATTCCAAGTGAAGACGTCGTGTTTGTGCTGTTTGGACTGCGTACAAATATTTGGACAAATACAGCAAATACACGCAACGCCAAGTGAAGTGCCACCTTTAATGGTACCCTGAAAAACCAAAGTAAAAAAAAACAATGTCAAGCTAAAAGTTCGTTGGAAGGTCGTTGAACTTTTCAAATGTTGATTCCCCGTTCTAGGCACTTTGTATTGCTGCCTATACTTATCATATGTGTTAACTGTGAGATTCCTCAACAAACTTCAAAGATGCATTTCACATGGTGCAGTTTCATAATATCTTTATTTACTTAAATATCAAAATCAATATGGATTCGCGTTTTCACAAGTGTAGATTGTGTTTAAAGCTTGGTGATTTTTGTTCAATATTCGAGCAAGATGATTCGATTAAACTTTCTGAAATGGTTATGTCTTTTACTAGTTTCAAGGTAAGAATTTAGTATTATTAATTTATCACCAGCCCAGTGACGCTCGCTGATCCGAACCGATCAGTGAGGATAAGCAACGAACGTACACAGAGGCAGGGAACCTGATGGGTGACTAAAGTGGCAATTTATCGTGCTTAAGCTATCAGCCCCGGCTGTTGTCAACTGATTATAGTTGTTAAACCAAGTCGGAGCCCATTTGGCAGTTTGAAAACTGACATCATGGTTGGTTAAGTTCATACTTGATTAAACCTACACGATAAGGAAGGGATCCTCAACCCTACAATGCGAACATTGATCGCCTTCGCCTTGATCCATAAAATATACATTTATGATTAATCTAAACTTTGTTCGACATTTCTCATTCACTAGCTTCATGTTTTCAGATATACGAAGGAGACGGGTTGCCTGATCGTGTTTGTACTACTTGCATTGAAAATTTAAGTACAGCTTATTTGTTTAAACAACAGTGTGAGAGAATAAACGAGTTATTAATCAAATCTCCAGGTTCGATTTTTGTATTAATATTTTCTTTATCAGGTAGTAAGGGACGACCAGGACTTAATTTTTTTCTAAAAATATAGCCTTACTCTTTGTAAAAACCATAAAATAGGACCTCTGGGAAACTAGCTATCTAGGTCAATCAGGTTTTAACTAGGCATGATGATAAAATAATTTAGGACTTGTATTTATATCTATTAAGATTTGGATGGGTTGTACTTAGAGCTGACCATGGGACTTCTGATTTTAATGTTTTCTATTATAATTTTAAAACTGAAGAAAGATATATTATTAAGTATGTTTTATACTTTTGCAGAAATTCAAATTGATCAGCCAGATGGTGCATCCGATTATAATATTTTTCTGAACCACGAGTTCCACATGCATAATGAAAGCTTCACTAGCTCTATTGAGGGTGACAATGTCCAGAACACTCGGAAAGACATCAAGGAAATGATTCAAGATCAAATACAACCTGCTTCCAGCCATGAAGTCAGTGATGAGACAGACAGCGATGTTGATTCAGTCAAATGTGTGTACTGTAGTCAATCATATGGCAATTTGGGGGCTCACACATGCAATGTCACTTGTACAATAGAGCATGACCAGATACAGAGAGCAAGCAGCAGTGAAACTCTTGTAGCTGCAGACACTTCTCCTCCTGAAATACCCACCAAGTCGGTGTCACCTGCTAGTGACAAATCTTTCCAAGTGTCCTGTGTACTTTGTGATGAAAAATATGACAGATATGATAACTATGTTGCACATTTACACAAATGCACAAGTAATGTGAAACTGCACCATTATGTCTGCCCTATCTGCCATGACATAAACACTGACAAGATGGATTACTTGGACCATCTCAGGATTGCTCACTTCAAGTCCACAGATTCTGATCAATACACCGACCCCGGTGAAGACTGTGTTGATTTTGCACCAATAATGGAGAAGACTAGGAGGCCCAAGGCCGTGCGCCGCCAAATAGGTTGGTCTATTGAAGATATTTACCAGGAAATTGACTGCAAAAAGGTTGAAGAGAAGCCGACACCCACCTCTAGTCCAATAAAGACATTTTTTTCAAAATTGGGGAATGAGTGAGTTTAAACTCTGATATTGGCATGCTGTGATTCACAGTGTTTTTCACTCGGCACTAACATTGATTGTTAATATAAGTTTCATGATTAATAAAAAACTTTTGCTCTGGGAACTAGCCTTCTCAACTATATCTTAATGCTACAGGCTTCTTCTGCTGTTTCTATTTAAAGGGTAAATTTTAGCCATTGTCACTTTATAAACTGTTAAGTTAATTTTGTGCAGTAATAAAAAATATTTTCTAGATCTTTTAGCAGACAAAGTACTCCAAAGAAGGTCAGCTTTCGCAAATGGATAGAGACAAGCAAAGCCAAGACATCAAACTATTTGCCATTTAGGAAGTACATCCAGAATTATAAGCAGAAAAAGAGTCTAGCTGCTTACAGCCCAATAAAAGGGAAAGTACAAGTTACAGGCCAAATTCAAGCATGTTTACCTGGAACTGTATCAGGTACTTTTTTTAACAATTTCAGTAGGTATTTGACTATAGATCCCATCAAACCAGTATGTTATTTTCTCATTAGACAGAAAAAAAATTCAAGCTTTTCATTAAAGTCCTTTTTTTTCTTTGTTCTTATTATTATTGAATAATAATTTTATTTTCAGACAGTGACTACCATTCTCCTAGTGGTACTTCAGAGGAATCTTGGAAGTTGAAGCAGAACCTAATTTGTGCATGTGACAAAAAAGTTTTCATGCTCTCGGAATATATTCATGTAAGATTAATTATAAGATTTCTCGAAATTACCATTAGGTCAATAGAATAAAACCAACAAAAAAATCAAATCAGATTAAAATCCTACAAGAGACTTTATTGTTTTAATAGCTTCATTTGTTGCCAGATAAGACTTTCCTAAGTTTTCCCCTCGGCGGAGGTGTGCATAGGTGGTGGGGGGTTTATATCTCCTAAAGGACTTACAATATCGAATACAAATACAAATTCCTTTATTCCACACACAATATAAACACAGACATAATATAGTAAACATTTAGAAAGGCAGGGTGGAAAGGGTGTGGGCACAGCAAGCTGATTTTAAGCCCAACCTGAGTCACAAAGAGGGAAGTGGACTAAAAACTTGGATAAGTAAGAAATTACAAAAATTAATAAATTTAACTCCATACATAAATGACAACATACATTACATTTAACTTTAAGCAACATTTAGAATTAAAAATTTGACTTGGAACCTATCTTTTTTGGGACAAACCAGGTCTTCAAGGTCGTACGCATTTTGTGGTCTATTTTATTATTATTAAATATGATTTTGTTTGGTTAATCTACCTTGAACAATTTACAAAATATGACACTTTCAGTGATACCCTGATTTTTCGACATTATCCTAAATAACTCGAAAACAAAAGAAGATCCAGGACTGAAATTAAGCATAGAGTGATCTTAGGGCCTGCCAGTACACCACCTGAAAGAATGACTAAATCCGTCGTTAGCCTGCTGTTGCACTCTTGTTCGCTTAGCCTGCTTGACGCTTTATCCAACTTTGATGAGCTAAAGCATGAAAATGGGTAGTCCAAAAAATATGAATCTGGTCTGGTCTGGATAGCCTATGCAGTATTAAATGCCCTCCAACTGTTATGAAGGACAGTTTTCGATATTGTAAGTCCTTTACGAGATATAACCGAAAAATCGCAAAAATATCCTTTTTGGGGTACATTTTTACCCCCCCTCCATCACTTACGCACACCTCCGCCGAGGGGGAAAACTTAGGAAAGTCTTATTTGACAACAAATGAAGCTATTAAAACAATAAATCTGATTCGAATTCTAAGCCAATCGGGCTACATGAGAAATGTATAAAATTGAGAAAATAGAACAATAATTTTGACAAGGGTATTCAAAACGCAACTTTTTACGAAATTATTTATTATGATAATAATAATAATTTGTATGTGAATGCATTCAATCCTACTCAGGGGAATTATTTTGTTTCTTCTTTAAAATGTTTAGTTCTATGTTTTTATTATTATTATATGATAGGTTAACTCTTGACTTCAATCTTGACCAAGGTCATAAATGAGGTCGACGATGGAGCGAGTTAACCCAGAAAATGCCTATAAAGGCACTGGTACTCCCACGCACTGACGGAACACAGAAAGCCGTTTGGCGTCGGACTTCGGTAGGAGGGTGGTCGCGAACCAGACGGCCCTTTACAGAGCCTACCACACCGCATCAGACCATAGGGCGACACCTCAGATTCAGAATAAATTGAGGTTTCGTTGCCTGGGGTGGATTAATAGGAGGCAGGTCTCATTTGCGTTTCCTTAGTCGCCTCTTACGACACCTACTGAAAGAAATGGGGTGGTGTTATTCTCAACCGATCACCACACAGCATGTGAAGGAAGACGTATGTAAAAACCAGTACAAAGAAATATTGATTTACTAAAACAATATTAGACTGTTCTCTGTGATGTTATCTCGTCTTTCCTTAAATAAATGTAATATTTTAGGCAACGCCCTCTGTTTCTGAACAGTTCTCTTAAAACATTAAGAGATGGATTAATTATTGTATTAAACAATTTATTCTACTAAAGGAAGTAGCAGTAGCACAATTAAATTAAATAACTCTAAAGGTTAAAATATATCATCCCCGACATTCATCGCTTATAATCGTAACTTTTAAACGGCTGCACCAATTTTGATTTAATATAAGCTAAGAAACATCTCGATTACGCCAGTTTTGATAGAAAACAAATCCCATCATTAGAGACAGATACACTCCTCAAACTTTTTTTCCAATCAAACACTTCTCTTTTTGTCGAGGGTTAAAAAGGCTCTTCATCTCCCCGTCTGATCCCGCAGTATCTAATAAAATACTTTAGGGCGCACGGTCAAACCCCTGTGTATAGATTAGATTGATGCAAAAACGAAAAAAAGAAATTTTCCCTTGAAATTTTGACTTGTTTCTTCGATAAATTGTTCCTCGTAAGTAAAAATTTCTATCGAACGATTTGGTATCTAATTCGATACTCCAGGGCTTGACGGAGCGTAATCCAATGTGTAATTTGACACCGTGGGATCGATTTGAATGATGTATCACGAATTCATGGTTTCAGGATCGCGATAGGATCATGTCAATGATCAACGAGCTAGGCGGCGTTGTCGCAGAGAACACTAAGATGGAAATGTTAGCAACCCATTTCATATCAGTCTTGCCAAGTGATACCTTTACAGGCATGATGGTCTGCGCACTGGCCACTGGGAAATGGTTGCTCCATGTCAGCTTTATCTACGACAGCTTTCGGTGCAAGAAGTTTTTGAGGGTAAGCACTAATTCTTTCCAGGCTACAATCTCTCGGTAATGAGCTTTTTCCGTCATGATATCCCATTCTACCCTTGGTGGGACATTATGTGCTCAAGCTATTAAGTTATCGGGATGAAAAATTGTCTGTACTAGACTAACTACCTAATCTATTCACCATCCGAATCCATTCCGTCGTTGAGGCAAGAAACAAACAAACTTACTTTCGTGTTTATAAAATTTGTGAGACCAAGCAGAAATGAGATGAAATAAAAGAAACAGCTTAATCATCAGTAATAAAAATTACACAAGTAGGTAGTATAGCAGTTGTCTAGCATTAATTGCACATACCTTGCTTAATTTGGGACAAGATGGCACTTTGTGATTGTTCAACGAATGTTCATTTCCAGGAAAACATGTACGAATGGATGAAGCATCCAAAGATATTGGAAATCGATAATACTAGTGTGGAAGTGGCGAAGGCAGCCGTGTACTGGCATCTAGAGCTTCAGGCGCTAAGTGCGAAGTTCCCCTTTGAGGGGAAGCAGATCGTTCTCATTATGAAGAAGAAGTACCGGCAATATTACCAGATGATATTCAAGACTCTTAAAGCGAAACCTGTCACTTATGATCCGAGGTGAGCTGATTTAAAATACTCATTTTAAAGTAACGTCAATATTCAAAGTTATATTTTGAATGTTGACGTTACTTTACTCACACATACACTAAGCGTCCGTCCTGCTCGGCGGTCGGGCATTGACTGCTGGCCCCCTCCAGTGACGTATGCTTTCGAGACTAGGCTCATACACTACAGAGGAACGTATAATGATGATGAAAAAGCGTGTGAAAGGGTAGGCTCCAAAAAATATTATTTTGTGAATTGGACGGTCCGTAATTTCGCAATAAGTTTCCTTATTTAGACAGACTGCTTGCTCCGATCGAGAACTAACCCGGAAAGACGTATTCACGTAGAAACTTGCCGCTTACGTGGATCTCAACTGCATGTTTTTTGTGACAACCACTGCCATAATTTTTTTGGGCCAATGAGGCCCAATGAGGTTTGGTCGGCAGAAAATGAGATAGTCGTGTTCCGACTTTTTTTTCAGGCATTTAAAAATTTCTGCTTTTTTAATTCCAGAACCCCAGGCAGCTGTTGCACGGCAGACTACTGCTTCGTCGACATGAAAGTCATAGAGCGCGTCAAGCTACGTTTCTTCGCGCGGCACAACGTCCCCGTGTTTCCATATCAGTACATATTGGTATATTTACTGAAGAGAGGCCGCGTCGACGACGAACACAAGTACTTGTTGCAGGACTGTAAGGCCATGTCTAAAGATTCTGTTTATTACTTGAATAATACATGTTAATGGTTTTTCTTAACGATAGATGGCGCTGATGGCGTTTTTTATATAATTTCTTTTTATTTTATAAAAATATACCAAAAACAATCATACATGCCATGCTTCTTGAATTAAAAAATAAAACTAAAATGTCATAGGCGCCATCTGTTGAATCCTTTTAGTATTTGAAAATTAGTGGCGAGACCATAGACATAGACATACAAAAAATAGGTTAAGGTCAGACAGTCTCCGTTTTTAATTTTGAAATAATGAACATGTTTAAAAAAATTAAGTAGGTAGTCTAATAAGACTGTAAACTTTTCTGTTAAGTACTTAATAAGTCATTTTTATATATTCATGCTCGAAATCTCAGATTAATGAAATCCATTCTGTCCGATAGATGAAATCTTGATGACGTCACACCGTACTACCCAAAACGTCATTCCGACTCCTAAGGACTCCTATCCATGCTACCAAATAAGAAAGGCACTTTAATAATTCTACGATGGCAATATTGCCAACTTTTCAATTTAGTCGCGTTATCACTTGCGTCGGTATACACAAGTTATACAGTCGGTAGCGGCGTTAGGGTAGGGCGCGGTTGGGCGACCGCCCGGGGCGCCGGATGAAAGGGGCGCTGCACGTCCACTTATTCGAACAGTTAAATGAGTACTCGAAATCTTGGTCTTTTATGTATAATATTAAAGATTCCGAAAAAATTCAACCTTGTCAAACTCTGTGGTGATCTCCAACTAAATCAGACATAGATGGTTGTATGTTGTGTGATGAACTCGTAAATCTAAGATAAATGATAACCTTTAAAAAGAATAAAATAAAATATTTTTAACAAAAATCTTACCCGCAAATTTAAATTTTTGGTCAATTTTTTGTTAAAAATATTTTATATAAATGGTTATTGCATTCCTTTCCCTATTTTCGCATGGGTTTGAATTGCAGTTGGGGGGCGCCGCGCCGTAGACATCTCGCCCAGGGCGCTGGTAGTGTTAAAACCGGCACTGTATACAGTTAGGATGGTAATGAGATTTGCTGTTTAAAAACAGATTTCGTAAAGTTTGTGGTGTGTTGGTGTACCAGAACAGGGACTGAGGACGAGAAAAATGTCCTGCATCGTGCGCGGTTGCAGATCGCATTCTGGAAACAAAGAAAACTCCCGTGAAAATATTAGTTTTGACGAGCATTTGACACTTTTTTGACAGTTAGGGCTGTACGCGGCATGAAATCGACGCAGTGATAAAAATATTGTCTTCTTGTTTCTTCGTCCGTAAATTTTCGTTTGAGTAACCAGGATAGCATTACAGTCGTAGGTTCCTGTAAGAATAGACTTCATCTATCGGACAGAATGGATTTCATTAATCTGAGCTCGAAATGCATTCTAAAGCGTTTGAAATATTAACGCAAAAAGTCATTTATTTAAAATGCCTTGCATTGGCCATTGCCAAAACTTAGTTTTTTAAAGTATTTTAAGTTCTTTTAACTGCGTAATAGTTTTAAGAGAAAATATTTTATGGGAAATTTATTTTTATGGGCATTATTAAAATAAGAATTTATATTATTCTTTCCGCATTTTTATCCTAATAATTATAAATTTATAGAGATAGATAGCGATATATTTTTAATAGTTTACTTATTATCTCAAAAAAATGTATTCAGGCTCTTTCTAAAATACGAAAGCTAAAAGCTATGAGTTAATTTTTTTACTTTCTGTGGGATATTTCTGAAACAACTAGTAGTTTAAAATATCTTGCTGACTATAACTAGTTTCGGAAATAGTCCACAATGACGCTTACGATTTTCGGGTGATAGATGTGGACCAATTCCAATTCAACCCTCTTATTCTTAACGATAAGGTCGTATTTACAAATGTACGCCACCGATTGTCGCACTTGCCCAAAGACATTAAAAACTTTGTTTAGAAATGTAAGTTCTCTTAAGGGTCAGCTTCCACTGCGACGCGACGACGTTGCGGATAGAGCCACTCAAAATTGAACTTTATTTATTACTAGCATTCAGCCCGGGACTTCGTTCCCGTGGGAATTCGGGAAAATTATGTAGCTTATGTCCATCGGGGATGATGTAGCTTTCTAATGGTGAAAAAAATATTCAAATCGGTCCAGTAGTTTCGGAGCCTATTCAATGCAAACAAACAAACAAACAATCAATCAAATCTTTCCTCTTTATAATATGTATAGATTATAATATGTATAGACAAGTGAGAATTTAGAACACGTCGCACCACGCAGCGCCGCCATCTTTTCATGTAATAAATAAAGTTCAATTTTGAGTAGCTCTATTCGCAACGTCGCGTCTCGAAAGAATAAGTCTTATATGATTTTTAAGTAAACAAAGTTAAACCTTCACGTCTTAATAATAAAAGCGCGATTAGGCTGTTCGTGTAGCACCGATAGTTCCGTATTACAGAACGCGACTCAGACTCTGATCAGACTTAAGTAGCAGTCGTCTTTGTCATTTTGATAATAAGAGAAAGAGGCAATCAATACTTAGAGTAAAATCAAGACTTCAGTCTCTTTCTGTATTGTTAGCTGTCGGTATCTAGGTCCTATTACAGAACGTGACTCAAATTGATCTATACTTAAGTAGCAGTCGTCTTTGTCATTTTTATAGTGAGAGAAAGAGACAATCAGTACTTAACAATAGACCAAGACTTGAATCTCCTTCTGTAATAGGGGTCTTAGATTGTTAGCTGTCGGTATACAGGGCTTTAGGTAAATCTCTTTCAACCTCTCAGGTGGTTAATCAGTCCATGAAACTAAACAACTTCCCCAAGGAACATAGGTCAAAATACGAAAAATAAATTTGAGTTCCCATACAACGCATTTTGTATGGGAGATCAAATTTTTTTTTCGTATTTTGACCTATGTTCCTTGGGTAAGTTTTTCAGTTTCATGGACTGATTAACCACCCGAGAGGTTGAAAGAGATTTACCTAAAGCCCTGTATAGACTTTGGATTTTTTACTTGCGATTGTCGACCATTTAGGTATAATTTATGTGCACATCGAGCTTAACCCTTTTTTATATTTTACGTGAAATGAAATCGAAAACATTGGCATTGGCACTTCCTGACCATTGGCACCTAAGAATGTGCATGAAGAGAAAGTAAGGCCCGAGAGTTCAAATGCGGTTTTATTTAATTTTATGTAGCAGCTATTGTGTCCCACTGCTGGGCTAAGATCTCCCTTTAATCCTGCCAATTCGTTTGTTTTGATCGCGTTGAATTGCTATCTTCTACAAGTCTTACTTTTACTTTCATATTAGATGACCAAATTTTTTGTAAAGTCAAAGAATTAGGTAAGCTTGATGTGCACTTCAAACATATTACAACATAGATGCGTAGAGTGTATTTACTACATACATGCATTCTGCGCTGTTACAATGCGAATCTTTTTTTATTAAAGTGGGGTAAACTGATGAGCTAGCCTCTTCTAATAGAAATATATTTTATTATTGAGACTCCCACCTTCTAAGTTTTAAGCTTGTTATAAAATCAAATGTTTAAAAAATATCACTTGTTTATATTTTATGAAATCGGCCATATTAGTTATATTAAAATTTATATTAATTACTTAATTGAATTGACAAATTCTTAATGTATACAAATTTATTACAAAATGAAATAAAATTTTAATCTTAGCAAATATTTGATTTCTTGTCGTTCTATTACAACCGCTGCCGTCGTGTCGTTCTGCTGCTGCCGTATGTGACCTTTACATCCTTTTTTCTTCTTAGATGTATCTAAAAAAATGATTCACGTTGTGAAAATTCGTGAACTAACTTTCAGTAGTAGGTAAGTGTCTAAACAAGACAATTAAAAATATGCTACATTTAACATCAGGTGTTCTAGAAAGTCAGGCCTTGTAAGGCGGAATCTTGATATAAAGTTCTCTGTGTATCTACTACATGAAATTTTCATTATTTTTAGACATTATTTTGACTCACGACACAAGGAAAAACCTTAGGTCCGTATTGCAGAACGCGACTCAGAATCTGATCTATACTTAAGTAGGTAGCAGTCGTCTTTGTCATTTTGATAGTGAGAAAGCGACAATCAATACTTAAGTATAGAACAAGACTTTAGTCTCCTTCTGTAATACGGGCCTAAGTGTGGTGGGCCTTAGAGTGTGGTGGTGGGCCTTAGGGGCTTTTTAGATGCCTAGGACTGCCCGACTACATAACCCTCTGACCGGACTTCGTTCCCTTGAAAATTTAGGAAAATCCAGCCTTATTCCTTGTCTTAATAATTTGGGAAACTTATGTGCAAAACTTAAATTTTCTAGTTCCAAATGTTTAGGCTGTAATCAGTGAACCGGGATTAACCAAGGTCAGAGGATCATGTTGGGATTTATGCAGGACTTTAATTTAAAAAACAAGACACTTATACAAAAAATATCACCTTTCTATAAATACACCAGCTCATGCACGTAGCTAATATGATCCCAAGCATACCCCATATTTGTCCTGAACTGGGGAATAAATCTGTATGAGGAATCGTTATGAGATTTGGGTCGGGTCTATTACAATCGCAGAATGAAATTCCGAACATTTTTTAATTGTTTTGATGAATACAAGAATCCACTGTAAATTTGACGTTTCGAATTTAACTGACTTGAGTTAATGTAACTGACGGAGGTTTTCGTAATCTTTGATTTTTGTTTGTAAAATGAGACTTTTTCATGTACAGAAGGAGGTGCAAGTCTAGTATCTTTGTCTCCTTTGAGTCGGTTAGAGGAATGGTTGCAAGGAATCCTTATAGCCAAACTCAAGCACCTCAAGTTTATTAATTTAATAACTAGTAGGGAATAAATTGTTTACAAAAACCTTCATCTCGAATCATTTCTTCCATTGCCGATAATCGTATTTATTTAATCGTATGGCGTTCATGCGTTGTAGGCATATACTTAAAGTTATCGTATGAAAATCCGCTTAGTAGTTTTTGAGTTTATCGCGTTCAGACAGACAGACAGAAGCGCGGCGAGGGACTTTGTTTTTATAATATACCTACCTAGTATGAGTACGATGGTATAATATTATATGATGATGAATATGAAACACAGACAATTTATGAAACCGCTTAAAACGATTTTGTATCTTTAAACGGGACATAAAGAACTTCCTACATTTTTCTTCTATTGCTGTTAAAGATTCTGTTTCTAGTAAGGAATTTCTGTCTCAAAAAAAGAGCAGTGTTCATACTTTTACTAAAGAGCATTTTTTATAAAGAGCATTGTTCATAGCTAGAAAAATCTGCAAAAAAAATTAAAACCGAAATTGACTTGGTGCGTTCTGAGGGTACATTATTATAAAAGAAATGCTGTAATAACAAGTCTTGAAGTTAAATAAAAAAGCAAACAATTTTTAGGAGTAAAAATGGCTTTTATTTCAAAAACTTTTTTAGAGATTCTAAATTCGTAAGTGCACTTTTGAACTGGGGGTCTATCCGTAAAGCAAGTTTGTACATTTCTTCAGCCTTCTTGTATTTTTTCCATCGATGATAAAGAACTCCTGCAACAAAAAAGGAGAGATTGGTAATATATTTAAAAGCAATGATAGCCAAGTTGGGAATGAGCCAGACGTGTAACCGGAAGGTTGCGGGTTCAAACCCTGGTGCGGACCTGTACCATTAAATCCATTTTTTCGGATTTATGCACGGATTTCTCATTAATTTTCACTTGTTCAGCGGTGAAGGAAAAACATCGCGATACAACCCGCACGTCTAAGAAAATTCAAAATGCGCGTGGTCTACCAACCCGTATTGGGCCAGTGTGATGGACTATTATGGCCTAAATCCCCTTCGTGTTTCGAGGTGCTTGCACCTCGGTGGGGATGTATATGTGGGCTGATAAAAAGTAAGTAAGATTTAAAAAGATATACACTACATGCCGCCATCTTGGATTTCGAAAGGGATGTTATTGTTAATTGACTGACTTACCAAAATTAGCGTAATGTATTGCTTGTACTTTACTCCCAAAGAGTTGGATGGCTTTTTGGAAATATTTTTCAGCTTCGTCGTATTGGTTGATTTTGCCATACATGTTAGCAGCGGCAAACATGATGGATGGCGATTCCGGTACCTCTGCCAGGATCACAGGTATCATTTTCAAGGCTTTTTCATGTTCACCTGTTAAATCAATCATTAAAAATTATAACTATTAAGTCGTACAATCGTACATTGTAGTTTTTAACCGAATTCCAAAAAGAAGGTTTATGTATGTTAACCGATTTCTCCGCCATTTCTGGACCGATTTTCAAAATGCATTTTTTGTTCGAAAGAGTATACCCCAGAGGTGGTCCCATTGTCACCATGTCGGAATCTGATGATGGAATCCCATGGAAATCGAGGGAAACCCTTTATTAAATAGGCACTAACAATGTTTCTCATGTTCTTTGCATTATTTACACTAATAAAAATGCCAAGCAAAATAAGCTTGATAGGCCCCCTTCGCACCGACTTCAAAGATCAGTAGGTACTACATAGGACATTAAATGATTTTGTCTTAATTTTTCGTTTTTTTGAAGTCGGTTTAATTTTTTTCCTAATAAGTTTATACCATATCTATACACTCAAGCCTATAATCCCTTTCAGGGTAGGCAGAACGTCATTTGGTTTTGGAACCTCTTGACACTACATTTGTCATTGATTCTGAGGGTTATCGGGTTATTATTATTACTTAGATGGAATATGAATGAGTATTGCGGTGATAGGTGGTCAGCCTTTCACCTGTTAAAATCAAACAAGGCAGTATTATTATTAAGCATTAGCTTTATTAATGCCAAAGTATGTTGATAGGTGGCGCTTCGGTGCACATTTTGGTAGAACGCTCTCTGTCATAGTAAAAATCAAGTTAAAATACACGTGCTGTTGAAAATATCCTCTTTTTTTCCTAAAATCCATACTAATATTATAAATGCGAAAGTAACTCTGTCTGTTTGTCCGTCTTTCACGCCTAAACTACTGAACCGATTTTGATGAAATTTGATACAGAGATAGATAAGAGCCTGGGAAAGGACTTAGGCTACATTTTATCCCACAGTTGCGCACGATATAACCTGTAGTCCACGCGGGCGGAAAGCTAGTAAACAATAAAACCTTCCATCACCCACAATACTGCAAAAGCCTCGTGTCCCACTAACTGGTTTCTACAGTAAGCCTGGGAAAAGTTGGCGGCTGGCACATTTAAAGTTTTTTTCTTCCACTTCCAGTCCAGCGTGGAAAGTCAAATAATATAGTGTAGTGAGAGATAGATATGTAAGCCCTTCCATTAAATTTATCGTAGTGATAAATTGCGACACATGGTTTGAAACGTCCTGTATAATATATTTTTCGCGAAGTGATTTGTTTTACGAAGTTTGACAATGTGTCTACTTGGTTGTTTTAAATACTATTTAAATTGGTCAACTACATTTAAAGACTAACCTGGCTGTGTGGTGATCGGTTGAGAATAACACCTCCCCATCTCTTTCCGTGGGTGTCGTAAGAGGCGACTAAGGAAACAAAAATGAGACCTGCCTCCTAGTAATCCATCTTAGGCAACGATACCTTTGTTTTTCAATCTGAGGTGACGTCTTATGGTCTCATGCGGTGTGGTAGGCTCTGTAAAGGGCGCCAAAATCCGGCGCCAAAAAGCTTGCTGTGGTCGAGTATGCCTTAATTGGCATTTTCTGGGTTAACTCGCTCCATCGTTGACCTCATCTATGACCTCGTTCAAGATTGGGGTCAAGAGTTAACACATCTAAAAAAAAAAAAATTACTAACCTGCCTATGAGACTGAACCACTTTCTGTTGAGAAACACGACCTGAAGTTATGTACAACCTATGTTCGTTTAAGGAAATGTTCAGTACATGGTTTATCAAGTGCTTGTTTTTCATTAATTTATTTTATTTTCTCTGTGTAATATGTGCTGTTTTGTGCTTATTTGTTGCTGTTTGTGCGTTTATTGTTGTGTTTATGCTGTTTGTTTGTCTTGTCCCCCCAAATAAAGAGTTTCCATCCATCCGTACGCTCACATCTATAATCCCTAACGGGGTAGACATGAAAATCAATTTGAAGGTAACACAACAGATATTGCCGATTCTATGTTTTGTACAGTGTGTGTGTTTTGTTTGTTGTGTATGTTGTGTACTTTAACTATGTTTTGTAGAGGGATAAGGGCAAGAAGATGACCATGATTTTGAAAATTTCGGGGGGGTTTGAACCCCCAAAACCCCCCCCCTGGCTACGCCCATGGGTGGTCAGTCTTTCGCCCACAATACAGCCAAACCCTCACATCCCACTTACAGTTAAAGAGTTTACTTACAGTTTAGTACGCTAATTTACATTTTATACAGACCTTTATTATCCATTAAGGCCAGTATGTTGGTCCACGCCCGCACGTGCGTCGAGTTTAGACTGACTGCCTGATGCCAGCTCGCCATCGCTTCCTCACTCCGATTCATCACGATGTACTGAAAATTTTATTTTAGCTTGAGTGTAATATTGATTGTACACACGACAGAACATCAAGCTATACATGTTGACCTTGACGTCATCCTTATCTCTTGCAATAGCGCCGACTTTCGTAGTGCAAGTAGGTAACCTAACGTGCTGCTGCATGTACAGTACATGGTCCGCAAATCAGGTTACCACGTTCGTGCACTCTGATACTGTTGCCATAAGAACGATTTTGCAATGAAAATGGGGTAGGTAACCTGATGCGCTGGTCTCTGTACTTAATGAATAAATATACTTCAGCGACATGACGAGACGTATCTCTCTCTGTTAAGCTGACGTGGCATTCAAAACGGTTTTCTTCCGGTGATAGACGTGCCTACCTAATGAAAAGGTAAATCTATAGGCTGGAATTAAGTATTCGTGATTTTTGTGATATTTCGTGATTATTGTGAATTGAACTACACCCCCATCCCCCCCGGAAGGGGAAGAAAACCGTTTTGTGATATTTCGTGATTTTTTACCAACCCCCTCCCCCCTGTCGAGCTTTACGTGATTAATGGACGACCCCTTTGTGAAGAAGAAATTTTTTACCAATAGCTAATGTAGTCCACACACAGTTGTATAGTCACAGTTCATAGCTCCTAAACGAATGTACCGATTTCGATGCGGTTTTTTTGAATTGAAAGCCTACGTGATTGAGATGGTCTTTAGCTATGTTTGATCCAAATTGGATCAGCCATTTAAACGTTCTAAGCTATGAATGTCAGAGGTTATAATTTTTTTAAGCGTTATTTCTTTTTCAAACACTAACAAATTTAAAAGAAAAGACGTAAAATGATTTACCAAGTTACCGAGGTTGTAATAGCAATCTGCATAGTTCTTGCGGTACTTGAGTGCAGTTTTGTAAGCGACTTCTGACTCCTCGTAGCGCCCGACGTGTGACAACGCTATCCCATAATTCATCCAAGCAACCGGGAAGTCTTTCCTGAAAGTAAAGTTTGTACTTCATCTTCTTTTATAAATAAAAGCTTTACGCATTATAGGTTTATAGAACCACGCATTAGCAAGACTTTCTTCAATACTAACAACTAGATTAAGCATCTTGCAAGTTACTTATTTTAAGACAATACAGCCCGAAAATCTGAGGCTGTGGCAACAACTATTGAGTTAGCACAGCCATAGGTTTGGTGGCTGTGCTACATTTTTTCAAGGCTGCACAGCCACTCATCATTGCACACAAACTCTTCAAATTTGTATGTGTTACTACTTAGTTAGCACAGCTATAAATTATGAGGCTGTGCTGAATTATTGCAAGACAGCACAGCCACACATTCAAAAGATCGATTTTATGTATAAACATATACTAAGCCATATGTATTTGGCTGTGTCTTCATATATTGCATGGTGCTGAAAGCAATATTTTAACTGTGGCTGTGCCAGCCTAATTTATCCTAGGCACAGCCGCATGATTCACTATGAAAAAAACTAGCAAAAAATGTCGGATTGCCGTAACAAATTAGCAACAAATTCAAGCATTATTTTCCATATTTTTTTAATCGATTGTGTTCAGTTTCACGGGGAGAATCACCCTCTTAAGTTTCGCTAACTAATTTAAAGTCATATTTTAATTACCCGATCTGTCAAATCTTGTATTTTTTTTAATTGTGTGATTGGTTAACTCTTGACCTCAAACTTTAAGAAGGTCAAACGATGGAGAAAGTTAATACTCTCCTGGACTTCGGTTTGGCGTCGGACTTCATTAGGAGGGTGGTCGCGAACCAGGCGGCCTTTTACAGAGCCTACCACATTGCATGATACCATAGGACACCAGCTCAAATTCAAAACAAATCGAGGTGTCGTTGCCTAGGATGGATTAATAGGAGGTGTTTCCTTAGCCGCCTCTTACTTTTACGACACCCACGGAAAGAGATGGGGTGGTTTTTATTCTCAACCGATCACCACAAGGCGTCAGGCAAACGTATCCCGAATGCAAAATGGGATTTATAAGCATTAGGAAAATAATTGTAACCATAACTTACTTGATTGTAACAGCTCTTCTAAGATGATGTATGGCTTCATCGTAACGATTTTGATTTTTAAGGAGATTCGCATAATTGTTCATCGCTTGGTAATAGTTGTCGTACAATCTGTGGAATAACGAAATTGTTAGTTTAGTACAGTCAAGACATCCAAGTTCATTCTAAATTGCCCAATAAAAATAAACTTACTTGAATACCAATTAAGAGAACTAACTCTGCCCCCCTATATACGCCTATGATTGCTATAACTCCTAAATGATTTAAGGGAAAGAAAAAAATAACTGCCAATTGCCCGCTATCAAATGTATGTGTGCAGAAGAAACAAAAATAAAAGATGTCTATGTCTGAAGATTAATCTAATGAAAAAGTTACCCGATAGCTTTTTCGTATTCCGCTAGCGCCCATTCGACATTCCCTTTGGCATCTGCTGCTTTTGCCATATTGTAGTGCACCTTAGCGTTAAGCGGACAGACGGACAAACCGCTATAAAACAACTGATATTCAGTGCGCCAGTCTTCTGATCTGTGCCACGCTTTTAGCCCAAATGCTAATATCAGGAGGCTGAGTAATACTTCTGTTATCTGAAATAAATGTTCTTGTGTAGTGTACCTTAAAGTTTTGATTCTAGGGTATGGTGATTAACAATATGATAGTGTAGGTATCATATCAGTCTCCATAAAATGTTGAGCTCAAGAACCTTTGCTAAACATAATATGACAGATGAATCATCATCCATATCAATCATCATGGGAATCTAAAATCGTGGTAAAAAAGTTATATGTAAAATAACTGCGAGAAGCTTAGAGCCGCTCACAGTGCGTTAACCCTAACGCGAGAATGTGGTAAACTGCAACTGTAAATTTTTTTGATAATAATATTATGCAAATAGGCATTAAGATAATAAGGTAGGTAGTACCTAACTCATGTGCACTGTTTGGTATGCCATCATAGCTTGAGCCCCTCCTATCTCATTGTAACAGTTATTGTGGCACAAAAAGACCACATAGCAAAATTTTTGTACACTACTAATGTACCTACTAATGGTTTATAAGTATCTGATATTACTTAAACTTTCAGATAACTAACTTTTAGTATCTGTTACTGTACCTTAAATCTTAGGTGTTTCTCCAATTTTGTTAATTTGTAGAACCCCAGAGCGACTAGAAGGCAGTATCCTGCTGACGATATGTACAGGATTCTCTCGGCAATTACAAATCCCACAGGATAGAAAATGTTACTGGCCGGCAGAAACGGGATGACGGCTAGAAATATAGCTGAGATCATTACCCTGAAAGCAATGAAATCAATGCATTGACGGCCGGTTTGGTGGAGTGGTAGTGACGCTGCCTCTTGATTGACTGGTCCTGAGTTCGATGCCCGGTCGGAGCAAATATTTGTGTAAAAAGCAGATGTTTGTTCTCGGGTCGTTGGTGTTCGTGTGTATGTTTCAAGGGACCTATGACACATGGGAGGACCTTAGTGAAGGCCTTTGAGTGTGTAGCGTTTTTTTTAAAATTCATATTGGAAACTAGGTTTCCGCTCGCGACTTTATTCGCCTGGAAAAGTGTAATTCTCCAGGCCTCCATCTATCTCCCCCATCATGTCGAGATTTCATCCTATCGATTGATGTCACAAAAATACTCTGTATTCGGATTTTGGCCGGTTCGATTCCCGAGTGTGGTAAGCGAATTTTCGCAAAATTTTTGAATGCAGTTTTGTTTCTTTTTAAATTAAAAGAATGTATCCTTTGATTAAAATTTTCTATCTCCAGTTTTAAGAGTACTTTCCCTCCAGGTGGGCCTAAACTCTGTATAGTTTTTCACTGCTGGGCGCTGGGCAAAAATCAGTCATCATAAAGTAATAGGTTGCCGTTATCGCCATATTCTATAGAAGAGTTGACAATATTTGTTGCCCAACTATGAGAGATGGATCCAAGGGCGTCGCCAGCCCTTGGCCCAGATGGGGGCAAGCTAATATTATGGAGGATGAAAAAAAAAAGAATTCTAAGTACAGTCAACAGCATGATGTTTTACGATTATAGCGCGAGTCTTTGCCTCTGTGGCGAATTGGCGATTCTAATAAGAACGGTTGCAACTCTGGTTGCTTTGCAGTTAAATTTTTTTAATCTCTAGGGGGGGGCAGCTGCTCCTCCCTGCCCCCCCTTGGCGACGCCCTTGGATGGATCTCTTATTTAAATTCCAGACTCACAAAAAAGGAAACAATTAATGTGATGACCAGCACCACGCTCACATATGGGGTGACTTCAAATTAGTTAGCGAAACTTTAGGGGAGATTCTCTCCATGAAACTGTATAAAAACTTTTAAGGAACCCAAAATTCTAATTTGGGGCCGTCCATTAATCACGTAAGGCTCGGAAGGGAGGGAGGGGTTTGGCAAAAATCATAAAATATCATAAGGGGGGAGGGGGGGCGTAGTAATAGTAAGATATCACGTGTATTTTTTTATTTTGTCAAACGCGCGATTTCTGAAACGAAAAGCGGCGTGTAGTGTGGCTTCATGAAACCAACGTTGATCTTCAACAAAGCACAGTGCCAACAACTGACTTGCAAGATGCTTATCCAGCTGTTAGTGTTGAAGAAAGTCTTGCTAATCCGTTGTTCGAGGACAATGTACTCAAATACGTTTATGTACTAGTACAATATATTTTTTTCGCAAGATTACAGCATTCCTTCAATATTATTTTTATTCCAGTCAAAAACAACCTGCAACCTTTCTGTCTAGACATTTTTATCATGGTCCTTAATTTAAGAATAAAATTAGATTATACTTTATACCTGTATTTAAAGATAATATTCTAAAATTTTTAAGATTCTTTGTAGGTGCTAAAAAATACACGTGAGTGGGGGAGGCGGGGTTAGACTTAAACCTCACCACGCATCACATAGGGGGAAGGGGGGGGGGGGGGTTAAAAAATGCTAAAAAAAACATCACGTGATTAATGAACGGCCCCTTTGACTACTCATACTAAAGCAATCAGCTGATCGCTTAAGTTGTATGAAGGCGACATTTTTCTAATTTCAACAATTGTTCCTTGAGAAAAGTTGTTCAATTTGGTGGACTGATCTACATCCTTAATTTTCGCTAACAAATTTAAAGTCACCCTTTACACTTATGTATGTAGGGAGAAGAATTTTCTGACTCATACCTTTTTGTCTTAGTTTTGATTTTCTCCCTGAAAATTGCTCTTAGCACAAATAAACCATAGGTATACATTATTAAGATAAATATTATCCTATGATCGAGTAGATTTTTTATCACTGGTATACAGCCCATGGACCAATCATAGCACAGCCATTGTGGCCAGATGAGTAGAAGCATATTCAGGAAATAAATGTAGTTGTGAGTTGTTATCTGAAAAGAACATCATATGATATACCTACAAAGATACAAATTTGGATCAAAACACAGCAAGGATGACTAAAGAAAAATTAATTTGAATGAAAAAAATTGAAGATTAGTTTACAATCTCCTTTTCATTTGAAGACAGACCAAGGCACATTTTGATTTTTCGCTTTTTTTTGACAGAGGTATACCTACAGTAAACTTTACTTTTCATATAAATACCCGGATCTTCTAAATGAATTTACTTTACACAATTTCTAATAAAACGAAAATATTTTTACCTTAGTAAATAAATTATCAGCAAAAGCAGCTGGATTATCAATAGCTTTGAATTCAGGTTTAGATCCTCCCATGATCACCCATCTTCCATACAGTAATATCACAGTAGCAGCAATTAGAATGAATATTCTTACAACTAAATCAATTGATAAATATTTATAATTTACAATATCTCTAATTTGTTTTGATAATTTCCTGTGGTAAAACTTTGTAGTTTTGTATTTTGTGACTATCAATAAGTCATAGATAAAACAAAAACCCTGAAAAAGAAGTATACAAATTGTTACGACACCGCAAGCATAATGGAGACATCTAGCGAGCAACCACACAATTGGTCTTAAGGTGTGTGACTTGTGTTTTTATTTTTTAATAAAAAAAGAATGATTCAAAATTCTTAAATTGTTATGATAAGTATGAGTTGTTATAAAAACATTATTTTAAACTCACCAGCACTGTTATACCATTTTCTTTACATAACATAGAGATTATTGCCAATAAAACAACAATAAATAAATAAAGATAAATGCTCTGGAATTTATTGACCAAAGCTTTTCTATAGATTAAAAATGCTAAGAAAAAGGCATTTGCTGCTAAAACATCTGCTCGGCCAACTATCCCAGATACAGCTTCCACATGTATTGGATGCACTGCAAATATCAAAGTACCAACAAATGGTATGTCACTAGACCATTTCTCCTGTCTTTTGAAACCAGCATCATTTATTATACACTCGAAAATTTCCCAAAGAATAAAACAGCATATCACGTGGAGTATAAGATTTGTGACTTTAAAATTTTGTGTTGAAAATTCTCGTTGGTTTAGTACGTAGTTTAACCTGAAATCAAAAAGACGTGCATAATATTATGTACTAATACATAGTATTCTTCACTTTAAAAAATAAACTAAAGCCAAACCATTCATATTATTTGGAATTAAGAAGGCTATTGTAATTACAATATTTTTAATTGATACATTAGTGTAAAGAGTGTAAATTGTAAGTCAAAGCGAGTTTTGTAGAATCTGAACCTGATTTATTTCAATAATAAAAGAATTTTAGAGTGAATTACCTGAAAGAAAGTACCGTCAGAGGCCGGTACGATTTATGACTGAAATTGCTTTTTATGTCAGAGCCCCAGAAGTCATGGTAGAAAGCGTCCAACCATGGACCAGAAAACACATCTTTATTACTAAGAATTGCTTCAGAATCGTCGAAAACGAAGTCACCATCAAGAGTCCATAAATATGGTAAAGTTGACGCGAATAAAATACAAATACACTTTAATATCATTTCACCGGTTGCATATAGAAAAATAATTACACACTTTCTTGATTTAAGTGTTAATTTTTATAATTGTAATTCAATTTTATTCAAGAAATATGAGAAAAACATTACGGCAATGCAGTAAAACATTGAGGTTAATGACCTATTGACAGTGACGTTTTGCCTCGTTTCATGTTGAGCAAAGAAAAGGGAGAGCATACAGCCTATTAGCTATCAGGCTTTTCAATAATAATACCTAATCCTCGTATAGAACTAGAATTGCGGCACCTGGACTGACGCTGATGCCAAGCAGGGAAACCTGAAACGGTCAGTCACAACGCCCACTGCGTCCCTTATTTCGACATTGCTCAGGTCTCAAATCTTGATTTTAATAAGAAAATCAGTACTTAATTTTTCAAAAGTCACCAAAGGGGACAATTCGTACCTCTCCCGTTAATGAGCTTGGATGTAAGATTAAACAACAATTTAATATAAGTTAGTTGTGCACTTATATTTATTATTTTCAAAAAAATATCTCCATAGAGAGGTTTACAATAAACTTGAAAATAAAAAAATGCTTAAGTAGGTATAACTTTTTAACGGAAGGTCGAGCAAATCTGCAGCTCTAGCATAGCACGATAACGACAAACTCGCGCTCGGCTCACGCTGAAACTTCAAGACTTTGATTGCGCGAGGGTCCCGCGAAGGGAATCCAATCCCGTACCTTTTTTGCGGGATCGAAAATGCGAGATTAGTCGTGCGGGATCCCGCGTTGGATGATTTTTTTATTAAGAACTAAAAGTTTGTAAAATGGGCTCAGACGATGCTCTAGACAGTAAAGCCCCATTAATAAGTATTTTAAGACTTACATGACTTTTCTATGAAGTTTTTAAAGAAAATAATGTTGTTTTAAGTCTTTATTTTACAGCTAAATATAGTTTGAATTTCTATTTTGTGTTATATGAATCCTGTAGGTATTAAAACAGAACAATCAAACAATATACATGTAATTCAGATATGAGTAATTTTTTTAAAATAACTTCACAATAATGACTAACTATTTGAATATTTTTGATTATAATTTATTTTTGAGTCTGAAGTTATTTTTTCAAAGCTGCGGAAAATTTAAATATCCAAAACGCGTTGCTATTGGCAAGAGTCAATATGACGTCAAAGTTCATGACAACAAAATTACTCAAATAAATTAATACTTTTTTATTGGTTGGAGAATGTTGTTCCATGGTGAATTAGTTGAAACTTTAGTCAAAATATATTATAATCCACAAAATTGTCGTGAACTGTCACGCTAATCGCGCCAAAATGGTGGCCGTTTAAAGTACCCGTTTCAGTTAGCTACTATTAACTTTCGAAAAAAAATATACTTATAATATTTTTCAAAACAGATATTTTTCAATGATTATTTAGCGATATATAAGTTACTTTTTTATTCTTTATTGTACATGATCATAAGTTATACAAGTCACAGTATAAGAAAAACAGCACAAAGGCGGACTCATCCCACAAGGGTAATCCTTGCAGTCAACCTAATAAAAATAATAATAAATATTAATAAAAAAAAAACATTCACGCATATTCCGTCGATTAATTAATTGTTAGAGAAAGTTATTGTGCCATTTGTGTCTTAATTGTTATGTGAAAAGGTACGATACAAAGGTACCTACAATTATTTTTGTTGCAAAAGTTTTCATAGGTACTAAGTTAAACGAGTGAAAAACGAGCGTGAGTTTAGTTTATTAAGAGTTTAAAAGTTCAAGTGAAGTATGGAAACATTATTTAAGACTAATAAATGGTGTTAAAACAAATAAAATATTAAAAAATCTTAATCCCGCAAGCGTGCGGGATCACGATTTTGATGCGGGATTGGATTTCCTAGTCCCGCGTAAACAAATACTACATACTCAAAGTAGCTCAGTCAAGTTAAATATTATTAGGGGGTCGTGCTTGCAAAAGGTCGGGTCATTCGATACCAAACTGGTATCTGTAGACCCTTCCTTCACTAAGATATTGAGCAAAAACTGAAAAAAATCCGAAAATTTCATGGTTTTTTGGTCACACCGCCGCTCGCACAGTACTTTGAAAATTGCAAATCTGGTTTTTAAATATTGGTTTAGGTCTTAACAATATATAAAAAATTCAGAATGACACGACCTTTTGCAAGCACGGATTTACATCTAGACTGAACTAAAGGTCCCGCGCAAAGGTTCGCTCGCCTTATAACGTTGTCAATGTTGACATTTTGACATATGACCGCGGTGTTGTTGCGGCGCTGTCACTATCGTATTCGGCCTGCTGATACTTGGCATTTGAATTTGACAAATTAAGTACTAGTTCTGGGTGAAATCAGATCTTCGCTAGGTGGTGCTGTTTTTTAGTAAGAAGCCTAGGCATCAGGGGTAAAAAGCAATCAAACACTAGACAAATATTAACATATAATTTATTTACAGCGCCTAAATTTATTTTAATCCTTAGGCTAACAACATCTACAAATACTTGGCAGATTTACTAACAATGGTCTTTACCACCTTTCGTTGTTTTTTTAGGATCACAAATTTCTTTAAATGAGCATAGGAAAAATTAATAGATCAGAAAAAATTACATCAGTTTTCTATCCAAGCCATTGCTATTAAGAGAATAGTGTATGGGAACATGTCGGTACGTAGCTAGAGACTTTTCCTTGGCCTATTAAGTATTCTGTGCCTTAATTCGGATATCAGACGAGTTCTGCGCATCTTAGCAAAGTAGGTAAGTATGTTATTCGCGCTAAGGATGCGGCGGAATGTTGGCGGTGGCGGTGATTGTGAAGTTAGGGGTCAGTGGTGCGAGGGTGTGCGTGATGTCGAGCGCAGTGCGAGGGTCCCGTAGTGCGGCCGCCGCGTGCGCTAGCTGCAGCTTGCACTCGTGAGGCGTGCCCGGCGGCAGGGCCGCGCACTCCCGCTCTAAAGCACTCCCCACGGACGTCAGAAGCTCGGAGAATCCTAGTGAGATTGCTGCGCGCCGTAGTCTGTTCAGTTCCTAGGTAAACAAGAAAAGTGTGTGCATATAGACATACTTGTATCAGGGAAGACACTATGTAGAAGTCCTACTTGGGACTACAAACTAACGCCTAGGAGGCATTAGCTGTTAACAGAGTTTTGCTCTTGATCGAGCGCTATCTTTTATCGATTTGCAGACCTAATTATTTTCTCATTATTGCCTTGAAGTAATTAAAATGATACTTAATACAAAAATACCGTTTTTTGCCGATTAATTGGCACAGTAATTTTTATAATTATGTATTTGTTTAGCATTAAGTCTTTTCAAGATATGTCAATTTAATAAAGTGTTTTTCTTCTTCTTCTAACAAATTCGTCAGAGCTGGTTCCGAAAAACCACTCACAATTTATTTTCATAAATTAATATTCCCGGTCCCCAAAAAAGCGGGGATCAATCTACCGAAATATTTTGTTGCCAAGCAAATGCCACCTTCTAGGTAAGAGAAAAATAAGAATAAACGAAAATACGTAAAACTAACTCTTTACCTTATAGAGATGCGGCGTCTTGTCAGGCAGTTTCCTGGCGTGTCTAAGTACTTTCTGCACGTCAGCCAACAAGGCGTGCGGCCGGGCCCACGCGCCGCCCGCGCCGCCCGCGCCGCCGCTCGCGTACGACACGCAAGTACGCACCGGGAACGATTCCGCTGAACACAAGTTAACGAACTTTAGTTAATCGAAAATTCAACATAGTTTAAGCATAATTTAATACTAATATTATTGTTTTACCTTTAATCACGTTTCGGCGCGGTTGCAAGCGCCTAGCGTACAAGATACTTAATTAATTAATATTAAAAATATGAATGTGTGTTTGTTCGTCCTTCCTTGACGTCAAAACGGAGAAACAGTCCACTGTTTTTCTGTACAGGAATTGTTGGAAGGTTGGAAGAGTGGTACTCGTGACTACTTTTCCACACGATCAGATATGTCTCCAATGGGGCACAAGTTGACTATTAACAAATCAAAAAGGGAAGAACTGGTCCTGGGCCCAGTCTCAGACGGAACTCCCATCTATTATCCCTTCAACGTGCTATTTACCTGTGGTATTGTCGTCCACCGGGCCGACCCTTACTCCCTTCAACGTGGTATTACCTGTGGTATTGTCGTCTACCGGGCCGACTATTAGTTACTCCCTTCAATGTGGTTATTACTTGTGGTATTGTCGTCTACCGGACCGACCATACTCCCTTCAACGTGGTATTACCTGTGGTATTGTCTACCGGGCCGACCATTACCCCCTGTAACGTGGTTATTACTTACCTGTTGTATTGTCGTCTACCGGGCCATTACTCCCTTCAACGTGGTTGTTACCTGTGGTATTGTCGTCTACCGGCCCGAGTTGGTCGAGCGGGCCGAGCCAGGAGGCGGCGGCGGGCCCGGGCCGCAGCACACTCAGCAGCAGACACGAGCGGCGCGCGCGCTGCGCCTCGCACCACGCCGACAGCGTGCCCCACCACCCCGACCCGATCTGGACCACTGCTGACATGCTCTCCACCTGGGAACGCACCAGCATATGGGAGAAAAGGCATAAAGGAGCCTTGTTTTGCTAGAGTAGTTCTTTAAGCTCTCGCGCGGTTCTTGGACACCCGTGTGTGCAGGATTTGTATCGCACGCGCCGTTATCAAACTGTTTTATCGATGGTCAGCGGAGTGTTGGCCGCGATTGTAATTATTTTTGCCTGACTGTTGAAAAGGTTGAGCATCCTTGGGCTAGCCATTACGTCACCTAGACGTTCTCACACACTATAGGGAAGAAGTGGCATGAAGATCCAGGTTTTGAAAGAGCTACTTGCATTATTTCGGTAGTTTAGGAACGCATTTGGTTAGTGATTTTATTTTTAAGTGGCAACACTTGTTTTCCCGTCACCTACAGACATAAAATCACCAACCAAATCCTTTCTTAAACTACCAAAATAATGCAAATAGCTCTTTCAAAACAGAGTGTGCCCAAGGCTGCTCAATCTTTTCATTAGTCAGGCAAAAACACTTAAAAATTGCGGCCAACACTCTGCTGACCATTTGTTTTAACAAAATTATACGGGTGACTTTGAATTAGTTAGCGATTAATTAAGGATGTGAATATGCCCATCGAACTGAACAACTTTCTTCAAGGAACATAGGTATAAAGATGAACATTTTTTTCTCATATGTATACAACTAGAGCCTTATTAGACTTTGTAGAGCAAGTCGACAATTTTTTTTTGAGAATTTCGTTTGGGTGTCCAGGGGTAACTTGTTCAGTTGCATGGGGGAAATCACCGCCTAAAGCTAATTTAAAGTCACCCCATATAAAAACAGGAAGTTAGTTTTTTTTGAGCATTACAAATGAACTGATAAAGATTAATTAGTACTTTTGTCTCTAAGAATGTAAGTCTAAGCAAAGTCGTCGTATGGAGACAATTTATTTTGCATTTCGACTTACAAGGTATGTTCCCTCAATTCTTTGGAAAAGTAAGCACATACCTTCATAGCTCCATGAAGTAATACACAAATGTTGGGTATTTTACTCGGGTCCGACATGTCTTCTTCTGTCGTGGTTTCTGAACTGGTGCCTTCCTGTCAATAAATTAAATTTAAATAAAGTTAGATCGCATTCTGTCGCCCACTGAAGTTTACTTTGGTCTATCTACTTAATTCAAACTGACTATTGAAACCAATAATAATAACTGAGCATTATTTTTGCTTTTTATTGAGCGAATTTAGTTTCGCATTTAATTAGTTGAGTGAACTATTAAACCCTCGCGCGATTATTGCACACCCGTGTGTGCAGGAATTGTGTAGCTCAGGTCAGCAGACCCACGGAACTTAAACAATGAATTTAGGTATTCTATGTATGTCAATACACAGTGCCTTCCTAGTGCCTATTGATGCCAAAAGAACCATATCTAGTGCCATCATAGTTTAAAAAATATAGGTTGTTGTTTGTGGGCCTAAGTTCAAATCGCGTAAGGATATCATGGACGGATATCAGCCCAGCAGACCCACCTCTCGTACACGGAAACGGCTAAAGTTAGAGACATGGTTCTAGTTCTAAGCTTTAATACTTTCATTGGTGCCATCGAGAAAAAAGTTTCAAACCTAGTGCTTCAAGCGTTTCGGAGCTATAAAACGATCTTGGTGTGCCTGCTGGGCGGAGGGTTCAACGCAGCAGACCCAACACGATAGCTCCATAACTAAAAGGTAATTGGTATGAAATCTCATATCAATGTTTAGTGTGTCATTAGTGCCTTAGAATAACATAAAAATATCCGTTGAATTTCACATCCAAACATAACAGTTGAACCTCTCAAAGCTCTCCATACATTTTAACTACCGAGGTACCGTCACGCTCAAAACTCAATTTATTAGGTAACATATTATGCCAAGTAATAAACTGCCAATTTCTGACTTCAGATGTCGCCTCTGCTGACTGATCCTAAAATTTGACGTGTAGCTGTCATTCTCCATATTATTTTCTTTAAATGCTCTTAGATACATTCTCTTAAACACACAAATAAACATTAAATAAATCAAACTCATAATTACATATTTTTTGATATTAACTTACCCATTAAGAGATCATTTTTCAACTCTTAAATTTTTTATTCCCTATCTTATATACAGTCACATAGTACCGAGATATATTTGTATTATAAATACAAGACCTAATAAAACCTGAACATATATTTTTATCGTATATTTGACTACAAGTTTGGTCTAGTGGTAGTGGCGCTGCCTCTTGATCGACGGGTCCTGGGTTCGATTCCCAGTCGGGGCAAATATTTGTGTAAAAAGCAAATGTTTGTTCTCGGGTCATGGGTATTTGTGTTTGTCTTTGTGTGTTCCGAGGGACCCACGACACAAGGGAAAACCTTAATGTGGGCCTTTGAGTGTGTAACGTTTATTATTATCGTATATCAAAATCAAACTACGTAATTTTTGATTTAGGTACTTAGCGGTTAAACTGTGCTAATAACTAATAAATTCAGCACGCAGGAAAGAGGAAGACTTAGTAGGTACATAAAAGGTCACTTGGTGGACAAAAATCACCCTTACGAACATTGCAAAAAAATACAAGCTTGTAAAAAAGACATTGAATCCATATTGTATCAACGATGACGTAAAAACTATTGGTTATGTACGCGACTCTATTCATTTTGAAATGTATGCAGTACTTTCAGAGGCTATTTGTTATGTTTGGAAGTTAAATTAAACATATATTTTTATGTTAATCTAAGGCACTAATTACACACTAAACACTGATATGAGATTTCATACCAATTACCTTTTAGTTATGGAGCTATCGTGTTGGGTCTGCTGCGTTGAACCCTCCGCCCAGCAGGCACACCAAGATCGTTTTATAGCTCCGAAACGCTTGAAGCACTAGGTTTGAAACTTTTTTCTCGGTGGCACCAAGGAAAGCATTAAAGCTTAGAACTAGAACCATGTCTCTAACTTTAGCCGTTTCCGTGTACGAGAGGTGGGTCTGGCTGATATCCGTCCAGCAGACCCACAAACAACGACCTATATTTCTTAAACTATGATGGTACTAGATATGGTTCTTTTGGCATCAATAGGCACTAGGAAGGCACTGTGTATTGACATACATAGAATACCTAAATTCATTGTTTAAGTTCCGTGGGTCTGCTGGCCTGAGGCACACCAGGAATTGTATCGCACGCGCCGTAAACAAGCGCGCTACGGTTTTAATTTTTTTGATAGATTTATAATTTTTTATGAATTTCTTACCTTAGTTGGAGTTTTTGAGCCATAATTTTCTCTATTCGCAGCATTCGCACCTGTTTGGGCTTGTGGTACTACAAGATGTTTACTTATCGCTATTGGGGTGCCTGAAAAAGGAGAACGAACGTTGAGTATTAAAAAACGCACAGTAACCCTCACAATTTGTGTCAAAAATGGCTTCTAGTCTAGTGGTTCTAGAACCACTGATGCTCTGCCTACCCTGTTAGGGACTATAGCGTATGTGTGTATGTACTGACCGAGATCTTGTTGGCTGATGAAACCGATGACGTGTATTGTATGAGCCATGGTATGCAGGGCTTCGACCGCGTCGTGTGCGGCGGGCGGGGGCGCGGGGAATAGGGCTACACGCGCCTCCAGCTGGCCACAGCGGAGTGTGCACCAGAACTCGTGGTACTGTTGCTCGCAAAGTCGCGTCATCGCTGCTATTGCCTGCAGTTAACAGTACATTACTAGAGCGGCCAGGAAGTTCATTACTACGCACACATACCTATAACCCTTGAGACCTGGGCCGACGACGTCACCTTCAATGTAAGGTGTGCAAAATTATAGAATATCGAAGAAGATATTCAGAGATATAGCATTTTTGTTACGGATACGTGCTTCGACTCTCTTTCGATATTTTATCATTCCGCACACCATACGTTGAAGGTGACGTCGTCGGCCCAGATCTCAAATTAATTCGTACGGGTTATAGTCCATCAATTATAGTTGTGGCTAAGGCTTGTATAGTACTGTAGCACCTATTCCGGGGGCGAGGAATGAAACATGTAGCTCTTCTACTAGGTGCTATATTTCCAAATAATTACTGGCACTTCTATTACACTTATTGTTTATTGTAAACATATACACAGTTATTTTGTTATTATACAACGCTTAGGAAAGTGCTATTTGCACGCCTATGATCGCATACAAGAACTTATTCCACGAGCTCTCTACAATGAATGGTGGAAGACCAGATCTTCAATCATTTCGAATGCTGACATCGAATACCATTTCAAACCTTTTAAAATAATATTCGAATAATCTTCTTCGAAATGTCCGAATGAGAAAGAAGTTGCGTTATGCCAGATCCTCCATGAAGGTCTGCATACCACAGTACTTTTCTCAAATAGTGCGCGGCAATTTAATACAAATGATGATGACGAACAACATTAATTTTACACGCGTCAAAGTATTCGTTTGTTTTTTTTATTAAATAAACAGCTTGCTACTTGCAAGCCAGTTCGAAATCTAAATAAAACCTTTTAATAATTACCTCCTCGGTTGCCATGTTTCGGAGTTAAAGATCATTCCATTTTTAAATTACACGACAGATTATGAGTTTACATAGTTTATTTGGCCGATACAACACGTCAGATATGGATTTTCATACAACTTTTGTACAGCAATTTCAATTTATCTCGAAGGAGGTTGTCAAAATAATGCTCTTTCCAAGCATGTTTGAGAAAAATACTTTTAGAGAAAAGGGGGCATATAGTACACTGTTGTATTATATGCATATTATTATAATACCTCAATACTGTAGCATGGACTCCTAGTTTAAACATAACAGGATAGATGGCACACATTCAGGATTTTATTCATTATGGATTCTAATTTCTTTGTGTATACAATTCTTACGTCATTGCGCTCATTTCGTACTAGGTATTTCCTTCACAAGCAACGCTATCTAGATAAAATAATCGAAACTAAATACAGAATGACTAACATAAAAGTTTGTTGGTTCTTAAAAATGCCCTGTGGTGGCGCTGTAAGTTAAGATATTTAAAATAGTCAGCTCAAAAATGCAACGCCATCAAGTTTTTAGTCTAAAATTCGAGAGCTACGATTTTAAGTATGACAATCGTCAGTCCTCCGGAGGTATATTACTCCATGTTAAAGGCCTTAATATTCTTGATAAGCAAGATCATAACAGAAGAAGCCAACTTAAGCTGGAAGCACAACAAACAGTGCCGCCAGGCAAAAATCTTCCTAAAGACATATGAAAAAAGAAAGTCGAAGCAACTTCTAAAGCTAAATAGAAAGGACATCAGGATTGTAGTGGGTCTGCTCACGGGACGCTGTCCTCTGAACCGACACCTAACAATAATGGGCCTGAAAAGTGATCCCACATGCCCAGAATGTGACAAGGAGGAAACAAGACTCCATTTCCTGACTGAGTGTCCAATGTACGCGCTGGTAAGATGGGAGACAATAGGCATGGATGAGGTAAAAGAAGAACAAATACAAGAGCTTAACATAGAGGATATAATCGGGTTTGCTAAAGGTGCCGGTAGGTTCAAAGAGGTGGAACTGTCAGTTCAGAGGTAAAACTCATGCGCTGTTGTGGGAAATTGGGTGAAATGGTCCCAAATAAGTGGACTGATCACCCGCCTGTGCCTGACGGGCGTCCCCTCCATAGATAGATAGATAGATTCTTGATATCAAAATGTCATTTGTCACAATTATTTTGCATTTTTTCCTATATAGATCAAAGCATACCAAGGGTTACTTTCAACAAAAAAATATTTTACATTGATCCCACGGCGTCAAAAAACTTAGTGTGGAAAATCTCAGGTTTGCCGCTAAACAAGAGTTAAATATTGATGAACATTAGTTTTAATATGCTCTAGTGCCTTTTAACCAAGTATTAGATCAATGGTTAACCTTAGTAGCTGCTAAAAAAAATCTAAAAATATATATATAAAATTACATTATCAAACCACAAGTGACTTGCTAATTGAGGGCTGAATTTCAGTAGTTTAATGCTTATTTGACATACTTACCCCTGGTATTGTAAGTTGTTCTGGACAGTAGATTGCACCTCGAGAGATGTTTCCATTTGATCCATTACCATTATTATTACAAGCAAGATCCACTATTTTCTGGTATAATGGCATGGCTAAAATGTTAAAAAATGTTTTATGTTTAGTAATTTTGTTATTTCATTCTTAAAAAATGTATAATTTTAGTTCTTAGGTTTTAATCTTTAAAAAGAAAAAAAAATTAAATCCCATGAATTAAAACATTTTGATTTAAAATACTTATATTGTCTCATAAATATCATTTTTTCCGAAATTGACAACTTCGAAATGCTTAAAAATTAAAGCGTACCTTGTTGTAAGCAGGGATCATGTGGAGACACAATAGGCAGCACATGTATTTTGACAGGATATGAGGGAGGCAGCGGCAATGCTTGTACGATGCGATTTCTGCCTATAGCACCCACACCGCAACTGCCATCCGTTACCTACAGAATTCAAATTTTTAATTAATATCACATTTTGTAGAAGGTTCAGACTTTGATGAAGGTATTTTATAAGAAAATTGCCAAACGGGCCGGAACTGGCTAAACTGACAATTACATATGTTGTTGATACAAATTTCAAGAGAAAAATTCTACTAAAACTCATAGGATTTCAGAGATCTTTCAAGAACTTAATGTGAGTTTCTTTGTATATTAAACTTTTATGCCGGTTATTATTACTATGGTTTTTATTTAAAGACTCTTAGTACACTTTACTGTAGTTTTACAAAAGAGGCCTAGAACCTAATATTAACCACTTAAATTTAAATGATAGTATCTTAAATTTAAATGAGACATCAGCCACTGTAGGCGGCTATGCCAATTTCATAGAGTTTAAGACATATTATTCATAAATTGGATTAGCTTGTGTATTTTCTCACATACAAGAATGATTTGCACGGCAGTTTGATAGCCCCATTCATTGAGGACAAGCTGGTTGACTCCAGCAAGGGCCGTCTCTATGCATGTCTTGTCTCCTTCTTCTAGCTGGGGCAGCTTTGTACGAATACTGTCAAAGTCACGAGTAAACGGCACAGCCACTGAAATCAACAAACATTAGTAGTAGAAGTAGATAGAAGATTAAATCTCATGAATTATTTGTAATAGATTTAATCTCATGAATCTAATAGATTAATAGATGAGATTAATAGATTAAATCTCATGAATCTCATGAATGAATTATATGAATTTGATGGCCAGTTTGGTCGAGTGGTAGTGACGCTGCCTCTTGATTGACGGGCCCTGGGTTCGATTCCCAGTCGGGGTAAATATTTGTGTAAAAAGCAGATGTTTGTTCTCGGGTCATGGGTGTTTGTGTCTGTCTTTGTGTGTTTCAAGGGACCCACGACACAAGGGAAAATCTTAAGATGTTTCAGCGAAATTACTTTAGGAACTCGAAACAAAAAACGTAAATATAGCCAATCACACGGGTCAGAAGATTATATTGAAACTATAATGACATTATTTCATGTACATCAGTGAGGATCAACACAGCTCTTAAATAGACTTACCTTCATAAACCGAGGAAAATGAGACCAGAGAAACATACTCTAGTTTCGAATGAACGTTTAAATAGTCAAGAAACGTATTAATAGCAGCGGTGGCGATGGTGAATCGGGTCTGTGTTTCGGCGGCCGAGTCTGTCGATGGCACCGGCCGCGACATTGACAGCGACACGTCAAGAAGTATCACAGTTGGCATTTTTGCACTTTTGCTTAATTCTCATACAGTATCTTCAGTAGAAAACTTTTATATTAATATAAGGAGTTGAAACTCACGAAATAACATAACCTCAAAAATCAGAACCAAAACAAAATTTTGTTGTCGTGTCAATGTCAAAAAAGTTCAAGGGTTTTTCGCGGGAATCGACGTGGGTTCTTACTGTGCCTTTTGAATTTTTGTTTTCCACATTATAAAAAGTTGTGTAATAGTGATGGTGTATAAACTAACTTATAACATATTATTTAAAAGTTCAAGTGATACAGTGTATCCGCTTCATTAGTGCAGTACTCCTCTTGAGTTCTGACAACTCCCGTGACAGTGCTTCTCGCCGCCATAGCTCTACTATCGGCTTACGGCTTTGAGTATGTAGTATTTTTGGCTTACGGAGAATGTAAGAAACTTTTTCAGAAGAAACACATGGCTGAATGGACATTCATTTGCCTCTCTTGGAAGGGATAAATAAAAAACAACAAACAAACATAATTCAAATAAGATGGCTGTATGAGTCAATTTTCCTCTCCATATGTCGTGACAGTAACAAAAAAAGAAAAAAATTGAGTTACCGCGAATCTTAATTTAAACACAGAAAAACTTTTGAACTGTTTTTAACCCCTGACAAAGAAGAGAGGTGTTATAAGTTTGACGTGTGTATCAGTGTGTTCTATTAGAGACACTCCCCCAGCGCATATGCTATTAAAGTAAATTATGCGCTGGGAGTGTCTATAATAGAGTCAATGTGATAAAACTGATAACATTAATTATATGGTCGTTCCAAAAAATTAAATACTAGGTACAAAAACAAGCTTACCATACCTAATGAATAATCGCTAATCTTCATTCACCGTTATCACCAGATTTAATATTTTAGTCGAGTTATGGTTGAACGTAAAACACGAGACGAGTAAAAAATAAACAGAGGTATATTCAGTGTGCATGTCAGAGGAATACAAAGAGCGTTTTGCTGAGCGACGCAAATATTGTACTATTTACTTCATATCTGTATTCTCGGCACACATTCTATAATAACAAAATGTTACATAAAATGTAGCGCTTTCAAACTGTACAAAAATAAATGTATGTAATAGTAGGTACATTATGCTACAAGTGTGCTAAGTTGGATATTACATTAGAGGCGAGTTTAGGATTGGAGCCGAGAATGTAATATGCAATGCGCACGCGTTTCATACGACGTTTTTCAACATGCGAGGAAAGAAAGAAATAAAAAATTTCCTTTGATATTGACGGCCACGAGCTATCATTTGCATGTTACGCCTCGGAAAGTATTTCTGGCGGTGTAGGCACGTAGGTTTCCTGTTCTGCACTTGAAAAAGACATTTTTTGTGTTGTATTTCTGACAATAATAACAATCTGATGAATACAAATGCCGTTTGTGAAAACCTAGTGAAAACACATTGAGCTCGGAAGTTTATACGTCCATGTAAGGTCCATGTGAAAACATCTGAAAAGAGGCGCGATTATTTTTTCTTTTTTCGCTCGCAAAATGAGATTCACATTAACAAGTATGCCATACAGCCAAATAATAAAAAAATACTTAACTATGTATTTTCACGTTTTAGCATAAATAAATGACATTTTCTGTTAAATTTAAATTATATAGTGGAATTATATTTTTATTTACAAATAGTTAAATATTTATACACCTAATTTTAAATATAAAATAAGATCTGGGGCTCTATTTTTGAATCACTCGCCTCATTTCGAGCGATATCTTTTATTGATTTGCGCGAATTCTATTGATTTCCGAACTTTCTGATCACTGCACTTTAGTGAAAGGGTCTTAGCACTCATGGAATTTAGTAATTAAAAAAATCAAAAATCAGTACCATTGACGCAAATCAACGAAAGATATCACTCGAAATGAGACGAGTGATTCAAAAATAGTGCCCCAGATCTCTTTTCTGAAATTTAGAAAAAAAAACATTACGTACTAGTGCTTTATTTTTATTACTCACGGGCTGGGTAATACATATCATTATGAACCTTAAAACAATGATATAAGACCCACTTTATGAGCAAATGTGTTGAAAAGTTCATTTTAACTCACTCCCTTTACATTGGTTCTATATACGCTTCGTAGTAAAATGCTACGCCGTAGCTGGAAACAATCGTTTTGAAATTAGCTTGGGTCTGGTTGCCTGTATTGGTTGGTTGTATATTTAACCCCCGACAAAAAAGAGGGGTGTTAAAAGTTTGACGTGTGTATCTGTGTGTCTGTGTATCTGTGTTCTGTCTGTGGCATCGTAGCTTCTAAACGAATGGACCGATTTCGATGCGATGGTTCAACCGTTTTAAAGTTTAATTGTTATTACAGCATTCAAATAGGTATTTTCTCAAACAACCTTAAGGTTAAAAAAAATGGAAAAAAATATTTGTGCAAAAGTTGTAAATACCTACACTTCTTCAAGATTTTTATAGTAACGCCATCTATAGTCTCTTGTAATCCATGCATTTTTTTTCTAAGTCTGGGTACATACAAGTCGAAAGATCGACCATATAAAGACCATATAGCATCTATCAAATACCTATTAAGTACACCTACATAAATCTAGTTGTGTACCTACATAAATCTAGTAACCAGTAACATCTTGATTAATTTATTTGCATTCATTGTAACGTTAGAACTAAGCGTACGTTCAGTCATGGACGTATGTAGGTTTAGTAATATTAATACGGCCATATTCAGTAGCTTACATGTACTGGAGCTTCTGTTACTCGAAGGCTACACTTTTATCTTGTGAGAAAGGAAACGTAACAGGCCATTGTAACCCACTAGATCAGGGACTTACCAGTCAAATCTTATGTACAAGACATTTATAATTTTGCTAAAACATTTTTACTCAATGGAAAATCCCGATTTAGATGAACAGAACATTTTGGTATCAGCTGATGAAGAGATTGAGGACTGCGAATTTAAGTACAATTTTATTAACATTCCTTGGGACGACCGAACGCAGAAAAGTAAAATTGGTATCGTACTTCTACTGGTCGGTATTGCAGTGGCTATTGGTGCTGGTATCGTTGGAAATTTTATCATACAATATAGGTACTCAAAGAAAAGCGAATTCGTCGGTTATTCTTACATTATCAACAACTTTTCAAACTGTCAATCTCCTAAAGGAGATAATTTTGATTACATAGCTAAGATTTATTCTGTGAGTAACCATGAGCTTCTATGCGTGGGCGCAGTCATTAGTGATTATTCTGTATTAGCGAATGGAGCGTGTATTAAGACTGGAAGAGTTCGTTTGCAATTCGGAAAATCAGAGTAAGAGAAATTATTAAATTACTCACTTACCTATCCTTAATTTTATAATGTAAAGCGAGGACGCAACACGAGTGACTTTAATTATAAAATACGTATAAAAATCCGTAACTTGCTATAAATTTGATACTGTCTCCAGCTAGGCCATTTAAGTACCGTTGGCATTAGATATTTGTTTGTCGGTTACTTAGAAACTCAATAAAACTTTCCTTTCAGTTACTTTTGCAAAAAAGGATTCTCTGTAAACAACGTCAAATCAATACCACATGAAGGAGTTGTTGCAAAAAATTTAGTGCTCCTCCGTACTTTCGAAAGCATGTCGAGGTGTGCTTCGGTGATCGAGATCGGCGTAAGCATGGACCCTGAAAAACGTGCGTTTGTGGTAGGACGATCGCTGATTGATGCTAAGGGCTTCTCGAGACAGCCGGTGATTGTACCAAGGCCGTCTTATAACATGCCTAGTCAAAGGGCTTTAAGCAATGTGATGTGCGTGCAGAGAATCCTCAACTGCCCTGTGTTGGTGGGAGACTTGTTAGTCCAAGATTCACGACTTTATGGCATTGCGTCCACTAGCATCTACAACAAGGATCGTCAGGTCGAGACGTGCTTTGCAGATTTGAAAGCTGTAGAACCAGAGCTCTCAGGATTTGGGATTTATTTGGCCTTATTTTAAGACTGATCTCTTCTTATGGAAACAAGATTTTCATTACTCAAAGTCCAAAAACTAGTGGATTTCAAGTTTTATTAGGGTTGATTTCAAGTTTTATTGCGCAAAAATTGAGCAATTTGTTATTTATTTTATTACATGTCTTGACTACTTATGACTAAGTTGTGTCTGAAAGAAATAACAGAAATAAAAATCTAAATCCAAGAAACCAAACGAATTTACTTATTTAATTAATGCGTTGCTTATAAGAATTACAATAAAAACAAGTGGACTAAAACGGAAAATTGTTAAAGTTAATAATTAAACGAGTTATTCAGTATTCATCATAACTGTAATCGTTATAGGTACGTTTATGGCTCCGTTGGTATTTTTGTTTCTTGCGCCGATGTTGCTGCGGCATATATCCGAGGTCCACTACTTCAGGCTCTACTACTCCTTTCCAATCTTTTGTTGCAAAGTATACAGCCAGCACGATAACGAATGTTAGCACAGTGTATACCAGCAAACCCACTTTGTCATAGTACAACTTCCTGTTTTCAAAACCGTAATCGAAAAACGGGAACATAGCCTTTTGATGATGCGTTGAACGTCTTAACGAAGACATTGTGGCAGTACTTGAGATGTCTTGTTACGTCAGCATAAGTCTTTTTATAGGATTGCTGTCTGCAAAGTATAATTTACGGGTTAGAAAGAATTGCCCAGTTGTGAGAAAGTATTTCTATGTTTTTAATTTACTGTACCTATCAATCAATGATTTTCTACTTAAAAAGTTTCGAGCAACCAAAACTTTATCTAAATAATGGAGTATATCGAGTACTTCATCGAATTATGGATATTGCCAAGTCAATTTTATGGCTATCAAACTGAGACATGTAGCGTTATTTACATGCTAGTGCGTCCAATTTAGCGCATTCTATGGACGTGGTCGAAAATTATAATAACCCATTAAGAGCTCGTCATATGCGTGATTGGATGCCAGTCGGTTGAGGGCTGTGATTTTCCAGGGCACTGTAGCGTGGCAAACTGGCGACCTGTCACCTCAATCGCTGTGATGACCGCACCGAAAACGATCTGACTTCCACAATTAAAATGTTAATTTCATGTTGCTCCAATGGTGTGACGCAATTTCGGAGATAAAACCCTGCTTTTAGGTACTCTCTTGTAACTGCGCTAGGTATAATGAAGTAAGTATATCTTTTTCTTCCTGGCCGATTTTCGGCTACGGCGACTGTTTTTGTTCTGAAGTATAATTATACTATACTGTTTAAATAAAGCGATGCATACCCAAAGTGTGTTGCCCAAAGAGTAATATTCAAAAATGTTAGATAAAGCAACATATTATTTTTTAATTACTTACTATGTAAATATATACCTTATCTCTTGGTCTGAGAGGAACTTCCCTTGATTTCACGACGCAGCATTTGGTGGCCTACAGTGTGCTACCCTGATTAATTTTACAATTTTTTTTGTCTAATTCATTACATTTTGAATTTCAGCAAAATAAAACTGTTTGTCAAAATTTGTTGGTATCTACTTCTGTCAGTTAGTGTCAACCAACTTACGTGTGGCACTCGCGTGTCACAAAAAAATTCACTATGGTACTTTTATTTCTTTTCTGCTTTTGATTGATAAGTTTCCAGAAAATATAAAAGAGACTTGATGTTTAAAAAACAAGTAAAATATTTTAATATTAGTCCGTGCTCACTTTCGGTGAACAACGTGTCGCTCAGAGAAAAGGTAATAACGGGGTGTCGCTACTAAATAACTTATGCTCATGGACCTTATATTACTATTCTTTATACTAAGTCCACGCTTATGCCTAATTAAAAACGATCCTCAGACCTAAAGTTCTAAAAATTTTCCTCATTTTTCTTTGGCTGTTGAGTTTAAGCAAAAACGGGTACACAGAAAGACAGTTTTAAGTCTTCTTTAGTAACTCGGAGGTAAGATAAATGGCTAGATTATCATAATCCTTCAAAAGGGCCGAATGCAAATAATAGCTAATTCGCGACCATCTACTTACTGACGCCTCCTCAAAGAAATTCTTTGATAAATTATACCGACGAGAGAAAAATATCTGTAGAAATTTATTTTTGACTGGGATGCTACCTGGAAGGTGAATGTCAGAAATATTTTTTATTTTTATAACAAGGCTAGATTTCAAATACCATTACATTCTCTCTCTTTAAATCATAATCATATCTCATCCTACTATAAATGAGTAATATAACAAAAATATTTTTGGTTTTATTCGTGCCAGACATGGTTTATGTTGATAAAACATAATCGTATAATAGACACAAAACCAGTCAAACTAAATTACTGCAATAATAATATTGTGTGTGTGGTAAAGGGCCGGTTTATCAACCGGCAATGTATTTAACAACCTTGCAACCTTTTCAGAGGTCTTTTGTGAAAAATGACTTGATAAATCCAATTGAGAAGGAAAATTCCGTGATCAATACATAAAAGGAAGATCAATTCTGACACTTTAATATTGATGAGCGTATGGCGGCCGGCTATAAAAATATTAATTGCTGTCTTGTTTGCCTCGTAAAGACAAAAAGGGCATCAAAATTTAGGTCGTAGGTAAAGATTGCGACTTTTTATTTCACTGTAAAACAAAATGAATTTTGTAGACAGTCTTACCTGTCAACCGATTAAATAAAACGTAACGCTCGGGCAAGTAAAACTTATACACTCTTTTTAGGGTTCCGTTCCCAAAGGGAAAAAACGGGACCCTATTACTAAGGCTCCGCTGTCCGTCCGTCCGTCCGTCCGTCCGTCTGTCACCAGGCTGTATCTCATGAACCATGATAGTTAGACAGTTGAAATTTTCGCAGATGAAGTATTTCTTTGTGCCCTATAACAACAAATACTAAAAACCAGAATAAAATAATAAGGGGGCTCCCATACAAAAAACGTGATTTTTTAGCTCGTTTTTATAGTAAGTCTGTTCGAGGCTGTATCTCATGAACCGTGACAGTTGAAATTTTCACAGATGATGCATTTTGGTTTCTGCTATAACAACAAATACTAAAAAGTAGAATAAATTAAATATTTAAAGGGGCTCCCATATGTACAACAAACGTGATTTTTTTAACAAGTCATTTACTTATTTTATTACATTGACATCTAACACGTCACAGACTAATCTCAAATGAGATTTAAAAACAATGATGGCACAAATGAGTTTGCTTTAACTTAGAGATTCGCAATTATTTGCAAAAATGGAATAATTTAAAATTTAAAAAAATTAAATAAAATTGTAATTTAAAGGTATTAATAAATTTCTTTTAATTAACTTCAAAATAAGTAATTACGTACATCCCTAAAGGCTCCAACAGGTTTATTTTTACATACATTTGAAATAGAGCTGAGCATTAATCTATTTTTTTAATTTTTGGATATTCTCTTTATTGAGTATTTGTATGTAAATTCTTTATTGTACAATAAACAATATTTATTATGAAACACTCTGTATACATATTTATATATTTAAAGTATGTATATTATCAGTTACCACGCCCTACGCCTGCTTGATGCCATCAAGCAGAATATAATTGTAATTATTAAAACTCGTTTTACAGCAACGAACCTGACGCCGCCGGGATACGTGTAGGTGGTAATTACTTCATGTCAAACTCTGATACTTTTTTTAATACTCTTTACAATGCAGTTGCTTGGAAATGGCCCCGTAACATGGCCACGGAGTGTACGTTTACGTACCCCATAAAACACATGTCATGTTATGTAATTTGAAATAAGAAGATTTTGTAAAGAAAAAAAATATTTGAACTAAATGAGCAAATAAACCATTTTTCATATACCAAAATTCAACTACAGTGGCTATTCTGTGATCCAGTAAAGTTATTTTTTTTATCAAATGATGCATAAAAAGTAAGCAAAAAGTGAATAAAATACTGACAAAAATGTATGACGCAATAAAGAGTAGCTGATTTGATAATTCAGTGACCCTTTTGACAAGTGAGAGTATTACCTTTTTCATAAAGCTTCATACTGGCTTTATAGAATGACAGCAAAGAGTTTTTATGCCTGACAAAATAATTATTTCTGACGAAAATCTTGATTTTCAGTGAAATAAAATATAAAAGTAAATTATTTATTTTACTTTTTCAATAAAACAAATCTGATTTTTAACAAATAATTGAACTATTTAATAATTTTTGTAGGCGCATTTGGCATTTTATTTACTTAGCCTTTGCCTCATAATTGTGGAAAAATATTTTTCTCGCCATTGTTTTGCCCGCCATTTGAAATTATTTGTTCAACAAAATTATTTATGTGTTATAAAAATGTTAATTCCTTAATGTTTTGTGTTTAATCGTAAAATATTAGTGCACATTGTTAAATTTTAACGAGTTTTCAGTGAATGTTTATTGGAAATACTACTTATCTTTTAAGAACTTTGGATATACCTATACGATGTAAGTTTTTGACAACATTTTTTTTTGTTTCGTTTCCTCGGCTACTGCATTGTAAAACGTTGAACAATATACGTGCCTTAGGTAATGTGTAACTGGAGCCCTATAAAACACTCGCTTCGCTCGTGTTTCAAATGGGCTCACGTTACACATTCCCTACGACACTAGTATCGTTAATAACTATAATTTAATTGGCAAATGCAAACTGAGTAAATACGTAATACACAGATTACACCGTAAGTATTGGTTCTCACTGTAGGTAGAAATAGTATTTTATGGATTAACAGTTCCTAGAATATTTAAGGGGGCTCCCATACAAAAAAAAAGTGATTGTTTTGCTTGTTTTTATAGAAATTCTGTCCGAGGCTGTATCTCATAAAATGTGATAGTTACAAGGTTGAAATTTTCACAGATGATGTATTTCGGTTTCTGCTATAACAACAGATACTAAAAAGTTTAATAAATTAAATATTTAAGGGGCTCCCATACAACAAACGTGATTTTTTTACCGCTTTTATAGAGGTAATGGTTTTTATAGCGTCCGACTCGCACTTGTCCGGTTTTATAGGTAATGGTACGGAACGGAACCCTTCGTGCGCGAGTCTGACTCGCACTTGCCCGTTTTATTTATCTGAAGAGGTCTTAACCAGAGTCTTTCTTTATCTATAAAAGCACACAATCGTGTGATGATCGCGTGACCCGCTGAAGCACAACTTGAAAACAACGCGGTCAAATGTCGAAAAAGTGTCTAAATGACAACGCCAGATATACAAGGCTTTAGGTATCTCTCTTTCAACCTCTCGGGTGATTAATCAGTCCATGAAACTGAACAACTTCCCCAAGGAACATAGGTTAAAATACGAAAAAAAAATGTTGATCTCCCATACAAAATGCGCTATATGCTGATGAAGTTTGTATGGGAACTAAACTTTTTTTTTCGTATTTTGACCTATGTTCCTTGGGAAAGTTGTTCAGTTTCATGGACTGATTTACCACCCGAGAGGTTAAAAGAGAGATACCTAAAGCTCTGTATAGGCCAGTCAACGAAAGGTATGGAAGGAAATGCTTGGAACACATGATATGTTCACCTCCTAACTAGTCCAAACAAAGTTACGAAGTCCAAAATTTGTGTTCCAAACGTTTCCCTCTAATATCTTTCTTTAGGATTCGTTGCCTGGCCTAAGAGGGCGAGCAAATCTCGCGCAATCAAAGTGAAGTTTCATCGGAGTGGTGTGACGCGCGAGTTTGTCGCTTTACAACTTCCCATACAAATCGCCCTATGTTCCTTGGGGAATTTTGTTCAGTTTCATGAGATTACTCACATATGTAGTTAATTTTCGTTAACTAACTTATCAGACATCCAATATAAAATTCAGTGCGGTTTCAAATGACTACGTTATCGGAGCATCTTCCAATGTGTCGGTGGCCCACGAAGCGGAAGGCCGAAGCCAAAGCCTTGAAAGGTCATTGTCAAACCAATCGATAGTTTACCTAACCGAGCCACTGTCTAAACTCCCGCGTTGATTGTAGTCAGTGGGATCACGTGATATTTTTTTTGAAAACAAAATAATAATATTTACAAGTAAATTATTTGAAGTCTAACGAGAACTAGTCTCTACAACGAGGAATGATTACTTCTTATCATAGCCATAATCATAAACTTATTTTTAAGTCTGTGGCAGGAATTGTAATTGTAAGACGAGCTGGTTTCCGCAACTCGACGACGTGAACATGCGCCTGTTTTGAGTGAGTGGTTATTTAGGATTGCTGTCAGTCTATCCACCCCAGCTCCTTCATGCACTATACAAGTCCCTTAGGGTCTTTCACCACTTCCGGGAGGAACCCAGGTGTTGGCCACCTCCTTGGAGCCTAGAACGACGTGAGTGGATGTCTCTTCCTTCTCCATTCACACTCGGCATAGAGGCCTGTCGGTGATATCTAGAGTGTATAGGTGTCTGTAGCAGGATATTAGGTGAAATACTTACTCCATATAAACCAAAACTATCTGAAAGAAATTAAAAACTATTTCTAAAATTTCCCGGACTGTTATCTTCTTTTAAAACTGAAGCATTACTTTTAATTTATAAATTGCATCTCACTTGAGTTACAGAGGTGGTATACTTATTACTGAAGCATTACTTTTAATTATAAATTGCATCTCACTTGAGTTACAGAGGTGGTATACTTATTAGAGGAACTTACATGTGACATCCTGTAAGGAAGTGGCAATTGTAGAGGTACATAACATTATAATAAACTAAGAACTGGGTTTTATAAAATTTTCGAGATTTAACATTCTCTACAACTAAGTTTAAATCTTAGTTATAGAGGCAATCTTAAAAAAAAATACTTCCAAAGTTTTTACGAGTAAATTATTAACTTAAGTGTGGGTGTTAGTATGTGTATGTGTGTGTTGCCTTTCTAATCGATTTTATCTTCAAAAAACTCTGTGATATTATTATCATTATGTCCCACTCTGACTTATCAGATGTACTTGTTGCCACTCCAGCTAAAATTGCCCGTGTTTAAAGGTAAGTGATTAAGAAGGAGCTCACTGAAATAATGAAATTAAATTCGACGTAAAATTCATTGTTTAACGGTTATAGATACTTTGCTCTTCAACTTACTGCCTTTTCAAAGCATCTATTAAATGTCTAATTGTTTATATGAACATACATACTTATAAGCTCAAATAATCTTATGACTTTTAGTTAGCTAATACATCCGAGTGAGTAGTTAAATATATATATAATTGTCCACGTTAAAAACGTAAGAATCAACCGACTTTAATCCCAACAATGCCCATCAGCAGATAATGACAAAGCAATTTATCACTTATCACCCTCGACATTCGTCGCTTATAACTCTTAAAGAGCTGAACCAATTTTGATTGAAAATAGCTAAGAAACAGTTCGATGACGTCAGCTTTCAAAAAAAAATACCGCATTGAAAACGGTCCATTTGTTTAGGAGCTACGATGTCACATACACAGAAACACACGTCAAAATTATAACACCTTTCTTTTTATTCGGGGGTAATAAACAAGGTTTTTCCGAGGCATAAAAAGTAAGTAAAAATATTTACTATCTTCGGGAACAAGAGTGCCAACCAAACAAGGAGTTGAAATGGACGCCATGGCTGAAATCGGTAAGAACTCATCATCATCATCAAAAGAAAATCGATGTCAACGAGTTCCTCAATTTGACACACGTGGCGCTGCAGTCCAGAAGCAGTTTTTTAATAGAATTGACTTGTTGATAGAGTGTTATATTATATGAAGATCCGTACTATAATGTAGGTATCTACGACTTGGACTGTAAAGTACCATCAAGAAAACTGGCAGTTATAAACGCCTTATCTGGAAGTTTGAACATTTCAGCGATAAGCTTCCAGTCCAGTAGTTCCGAATCTTACCCCCGCCCCGCGGAGGTAAATCTGCAATTCCGAGAGAGTAACAGCGAACCTAATAATTAAGATTTATCTAATAGAATAAGCACTAGCTAGATAGTTAAAAACAAGATAGATAACTGCGTTAAAATTGTAATAGTGGTGTGCAATTTATGATTAAAAAGGACATTTGTATTTACTTGTATTTTATGTAAGGTCGAAATAAAATCAATTTTCCTAAAAACTCACAAGGGTAATAATATTGAAAAGGTTAGAAACCACTGTTCTAGTCCCACCCTTGAACTTTAGCCAGTAGTAAATTTAAAACTAGACTAAAGGTAAGCCTTTCAACTTTTAGTCCTCGTTTGGAAGAAGTATAAATCACATTTATGACACGGTATGACACAATTGAACGGCAAATCGGGGTTAAAAAGTTAGTTTGAATCTTGTTTGAATCGACCCCTTTGGCGAAGATCCAGGGATTGATGAGAACGAAGATTTAATGGGAGATAGGTACTTAGGAAAGTTAAAGATTTCATGTAGGAACAGTTGAAGCGTTATATGTGCTGCTAATAAAGTTCCACAACTTCACATATCCCAACTACATATCTTTGTCTTCGGAAATAAGTTCTGTTCACACTCGTACATCTTTGTAAAGATAAGTACCACAAATGCCTATGAGCATATTACAATGCATCTTAACGATGTTCATTATATTTTTCAAAACGTGTCGTCTATTATAATATTGTAAATAAGAAAAAGGGTTTGTTACTTCCTTCTTTTACGCGTCGCAACGGAGCAATGGATTGATTTGATTTTGCACAGACATACCTAGTCTATGACCCGAGAGTGGCAAAGGCTACTTTTCCACCCGAACGAAGTCGCGGTCGGAAAGATAGTTATTTATATTTTCATAAGTATATTCTTTATTGTTAAAAAGAAACTAAGAATGAATTATTGAAATCGGTTTCTTAAGAAACTTTGTAAATTTTAAGTTTAGTAAGAATATTAAGAAGGGATGTTTTGACTTACCTCGGCTCCAGGAGTGGCGCCGGCGAAGCACCGCCCAAAGCGATGATGATTGCGGAGGCGGTCATTGAAGATGTGACATGAATGGCATCGGCGCATGCGTGTGGCGACCGCCCTCTGACAGATATAAGCACGCGACGAGGGCCCCAAGCCTCATAACTTTGGCGCGCCCATACGTTCCGCAGAGAACTTGGCCAGTCATCGCCACGCCACTTACCCCGAAAATTCGCTAAAAGATCACTTTCTCAATCTATTTTGAATCTCAGTGAGTTGTGTACGAACTGTAAGTGTCTATTTGATTTTTTGAACGCTTTTCGAGAACTTTAGTTCGGTTTACGAAAGTTTTTGCGCTGCGGAGCGGTACTCGGCGGACGGCAAAGGTAAGTTTCCAATTAATTCTTATTAAACTACAAATAAAGTTGTATCTTATTCTTGTACATAATATTGAAAAACTAGTTTCTTAAAAATATAGTACATACAAATTTTGAATAGTTGAAACAAGTTTAGTAGTTGTTTTCCTATTACAATTACATGGCTGCAGAATCGGAAGACTTTAATTTAGTTTATAATTTTTCTACTTATGTTAAATGTCAAATAGGAGACAAGAAGCGCTTTTATTACTCCGAATCGGACTGCATCACCAACGAAGCCGCTTCTTTTTCCATAAAAAAAGATGTTGGAAGTACATATTTTAATCGCAGGTTAACAAGGTTAACACGAGCTTAAAGATAAGTTTACCAGTACATATTATAAAATGAAGTTCCCCATCGTATCTGTTTATCTGTCTGTCAGCAATAAATTTCTTACGGTTTTCACCAATGTTAATGGATGGAGTAATTCAAGAGAAGGGTTTACGTGTATAATTTTTTTTTAATGTTAATGATCGAAACATGAGAAAATTCTGGAGGTCGTTATTTTATACTAAAGGAGAAACACCGGAAACAGCAATGTCCCAACTTTTCTCGTTAACATCTGGTTTTGGGAGTTCGCCAGTCAAAAAACAAATCACACATTGTGTCCTCTAACATACATAAAAACTGTAACAAAAGCAATTCAAGACTCACCAGCAGATATAGCACTTTTTATAAAGAAACAGTTCAAAAGGTCAATTAATTCAGAAAGTTAATTTGATTGCGATTTACTTTACTGCATTCGATTGATGGCGATGGATAGAATCTCATTAAGAAGAAAAATCTCAGAGACTTAATTAAAGTCACTCATGAATTAATAAAAGAAAAAGTGGCAAAAGAAAAAGTATTCACTTGTCAATTTATATTAAAACTATTCTTACTAAATGCTCTACTTACCTGTAAAATTAGAGAAAAAAAAACAAGTTTTGTACTCTATCTACATTAAACTTGTAAACCGTAATAAAAAAGATATACTTATAATAATTATTGCTAGGAAATATTTTAATGAGAAATAGTTATTTTAACTGGCGACGACAGTGTGTTAGTTGGGATAATAACAAAAATGTTATGTTGTTCTAGAATTAATAAAATCAAAATAAAGAATATAAGGATCAAAACTTTTTTAATTCAACCATTTTGAATTTAGAGACTGTCATGCACTAATAGGAAACTGGGAATACTTCCTGTTAATTGTTTTACATTTGAAAAAGTACAACGAACTAGAGGACCCCGGTACTTCTTTCCCGTGGGAATTTCGTAAAATCCTTCCTTATTCCTTAACTACGTTATAAAAGGAACCTTCGGACCGAATTTCAGATTCTAGTTCCAAGGGTTTGGGCGGGTCCATGACTCAGTGAGTCAGGTTCTGCAATTTTGTACAGGGTGTAAAAGACAGCTTAGAAAAAACTGAAACCCTGGACTCAGACAATCATTCTGAATGATTTCCAGTTGAATTATTTTTCTCCGGAAAATTTTCATTTTTTTCATGTTTTTTTTAATATTTTCTGCTTACATTTATTAATATTTAATCGAATACACTCCATTTTGCAATAAAAAACAATCATAACAACAAAAAAGACGAAAACCAGCAATGCACATCGCACTCCGATAGCAGCGCGGCGCGGTTTCGCCAAAGAAGCGCCAAAGTAGGTAAATAATGAAAAATCCTTAACGTCACGTAATTATTACTTATAGCTGATAATAGTTATGGGTAGATTCCACCATTTAGGTATTTGCTAAGCTGTACTACACCCTGTATAGAAGAAGTCGAAATACATGTCGTGCAAAAAATAGCGGAGTCCTGCCCAGGTTCCTTGCCCCTGTATGCGTTGCCTTACTTCACGTATCGGTTTCGATCAGCGAGCGCCACTAGGAGACGAGGGCTTCCAGTCAGGCCGGCCGGGTGGCCATCGAGGTCATGCTAATCCCATTGAACTTGGAAGAAACTGAGTAAATTATCACACTCGGTTGTCAATCACAGTTACATATCTCCCTTGATCTTACGACAATTTTCTAACTCTTAATGAATCGCCTAGTATGCAGACTTCTATGTGTGTATATAAAACTAGTTTTCCGCCGGGGACTTAGTTCCCGTGGGAATTCGGGAGAATTATGTAGCCTATGTGTTATTCTAATTTCCTAGCTATATTACTGCAAAGTTTCATCAAAACCAGTCAGCCGTTCTCGAGTTACAAGTGTTCAAACAAACCTGACTTTGTTTTAAAAGTATACTAGCTTTCCGCCCGGGACTTCGTTCCCGTGGGAATTTGGGAAAATTATGTAACCATGTTCATCGGGGATGATGTAGTATTCTAATGGTTTCACCATTGTTCAAATCGGTCCAGTTGTTTCGGAGCCTGTTCAATGCAAACAAACAAACAATCAAATCTTTCCTCTTTATAATATTAGTATAGATAGATTAAGGTTGCAGATCCTGACTCACTGACTCATCAACGCCCATCCCAAACCCTTGGCACTAAAAAGCTGAAATTTGACCCAAAGGTTCCTTTTATAACATAGGCAAGTTATAAGGAAGGATTCTACGCAATTCTCACGGGAACGAAGTCCCGGACATCCTCTAGTATAATATAAAACTGTGGATAAATATAAAATTTAAATTAAGTTATTTAACAGGAAGTAAGCTGAAACTGAACAGTGGTTGTCAATCAAAACATTTCGGAACGCTATTAAGTGGCTTGAAAACTCTCACTAGAGCATCGATGAAAACGATGTCCATGCTGATGCTGTTGAGTTATCTAACATAGAACTAATTTTTTGTGTTCTATGTTAGATATTCAAAATTTATTAATTTAAAATTTCGATAACTTTTCAAGATTTTCAGTCATCATGTTTTAAGACGAACAGATTATACTTTATAGAAAATATAAATTAAATAGCTTTAAAAAAGGAGGACGTGTCAATTCGACTGTATATATATTTTTTGTATGTTTATTAAGCGATATCTCCGCCATTTTTTGGTGCTAAAGAGATGGTCCTACATAAGTTATATCGAAATGATTCAGCACTTTGAAAAAAACTACAATAAAAAGAACTTTTTGGTTTGTGGTTATCTTTATAGGCGCTATTGGGATTGAAGTCGGTGATTCACACATTTTAACGTGGAAAATTATTGTTTAATTCATTTCCTTTTTTATATAAAACCAAGGTGGATCTCGCGATAGTCTAAGAACGTTAATGAAAAAATAAAGTATGAAAGGAATTTCAGTAGGTAGGAAGATTAAAGACTTCTAAATTTACTAAAAATACCTATTTCGTATAAAAGTGCGTCAATGATACACGAGAGCCAACATTAAAATTAGTTATAGTATTACCGCAGGAGCTTTCAATGACAAGGATCCCTTCAAGTAAAGAAAAGAAACAGAATTCAATTGAAATGAATACTTTTTATAAATAAATTCAGATCGATAGAATTGGTTTGTATAATTAATTGGCTACATTCACGAAAGAGACTTTATATGCATTTTGAAAAGAAACGGCTAGTTCTCCCATATGGGTTTGCAAAAAAAGGTTTCAACGAATCTACCAAACACAAATATTTTTTCTTTGTTTAAGTTATTTGTTAGTAAGGTGCATGTTTATCTTTGTAAAAAAATAACATTTTTTCCTGTCCTGTGAATGATATGAAGCTATCCTGTGGGCTGATTCACTTGTTACAAAGCAGGCCGGTCAAAGCAGATCGTTAGGGCGCCATTTCCTCAATTTGTCTGTGTTTTATGAAAAGCTCAACCATGGTTCGTTTTATGTGAAGGTTTCTCTAAAAACATCAACCTTATTAGACGTCCAGAGTAATCACTAATGACAACTCTTGTAGCAGGAACTAACCATCCACTATCTAATTGAGAAGATTGTGTTATAGTGTTATGTTTAGAAATGCTGTGACGTAAATCTACTCATTTTTATCTATTTAACAATTCAAACATTTATTTTCAATGCCCCATGGTATTTAATAAAGTAGGTACTGCAAAAGTTACGTTATTTTAAGGATATATTTATATTGATCTACATTGCATTATGTACAAGTACATGTAGCTAGAGTTCAGTTGTATAGAAATCGTACAAGTACTTTTTATCTACATCTACACTAATATTATAAAGAGGAAAGATTTGTACCTATTTTTGTATGTTTGTATGTTTGTAATGAATAGGCTCAAAAAGTACTGGGCCGATTTAAAAAATTCTCTGTCTGCCCCGATAGGGAATTCAGGTGTGAGTGAATAGATGGGATTAAATTGTATTTGCATACAAAAAGTAAAAAACTAAAAACTATTTTAGGCTCTATCTACTAATAACAACCTCAGTAGTAAAACAGTTTTCATTTTGCGCACAGTATTTACACTAAAACAATGAAACTCGCGGAGACTTTGTGGTTTAGTGAACAGTAACAAGAATAAACTTTATACATAGAGCTGCTGACGGACAAACAGCCAAGTGGATCCACGGACAAAGCCCGGTGGACTTTGAATTATTTCTGCAACTGTGATTAGGGCTGTCCACCTGCCTAACTGAAGTATTTCACCTGTAACAAAAACACACGATTAAACGATTTTTAAATCTTCGACTTTTAATCTTATTAAGTTTTTTAATATTTTACTGAGCCTTCTAACGGTTTTCAAGCCGCTAGTCTTCACCTTGTCTTAAAACTACGTATATAGTCAACCGAAAAAAGTAACGGTGTAACTTGCACTCCGAAGAACGAAAACGGTCCTGATTTTAGCCACCATGGTTTGCCACCCATCAAATTACGCTGCCCTATGACAATTGCCTAATTTCACTGATCTATTTTATTCTAAACAGAGCGACACTGGGCGCTTTATGACTACGTGCACTGTGGATTTCTAACATCATAAATTGAAAAGAAGTGATACAACAAGTAGTATATTTATTTATTGTTATGCTAACATATATTTAATTATTGTTATACATACTATAACATTATCTTGTAAAATTACATTATTTAGGTACATTGTAAAATAACGCATACACAACATTGAATTATACTGTTTTAGAGACAACAATTTATGAGAATAGATTTGTAAAAATGAATAAGAAAGAAAAAGTAAGTGCCTCAAAAACTAAAAATTGTGAATTTAAATTTTTATTAAAGTATTATTTATTTTTAAGAATATTAATAATAATAAAATAATGGTGCTTTTAATCGAGTTTTTCACTGAGTTTGTCTACAAAGCTATTTGGCCTCTTTCATCTATTTTTTCTCGAACAAAACAAATAAAATCTCTGAAGTCAACGTTAAATGAAAAAGTTGAAGTTTCAATTAGATCGCAGTTAGAGACGCGAAGATAAGACGCTAAGAAGTGAACAAATTAGTTCTTGTTAGCAGTTAAAGCAAGGATAGTAATACTAACTTAGTGAGGTATATATATGTATAATATGATGAGGCTTCTTCAGTACTAATAGGAAGATTCAGTTAGACTAGATAAGACTTTTGTAGGTTCGGTTAGGTTAGGTAAAGTTGCATTAATATTACAAAAAAGTCCATCAATGTGAAATAAATTGAGGCAGTTCAAAAAGTACCAAGACATTATAATCTTACTAAGTGAAATTACAGTATTACGGGTTTGAATGTTACCGTGACAGGTATATTAAAAGAACTCCAGTTTTCATTCAGTCTTTAAGGACTCTAACCTTTTTTCTATTTAATAGGTAATATTTTACAAAGATACCCAGCTGAAACTCAACCTATTCTCTACTTTACACGTTAGGTTTCTTTTCTACACTTCGACATTACAATCTCCGCACTTGCGCAAGAAAATTAGAATAAAATTTACTTCAGACTCATTCAGTGCAAATTTAATTTTCTTTAACTTTGTGAAGACAAAATCTTCCATATGGTAGAGTTGGCATCCCTTCAACGCCAAAACGGTAGATGTAGGTGTATCGCTGATCTTTAGAGCACTGTCCATTTTGTCATCAGTCAAATCCCAGGGTGGAGAGAATTTGATTAGCTCACTAACCACCTGATTGTGGGCCCAAATTGAATTGGGCAACGACTTATATTAATAACTATTAAGTTGGGAATTGAAATTTAAGGAGGGTAGGAGTTGTAGGGAATTAATTGTACAGGCACTAGCATATCAGGTTTGTCATAAATGTTTTTACTGTAAAACTACTTAGTCCAATTTACAAAGAGGTTCTGCTATGTGGGATCAAAATCTGGCAAAAAACCGATTCCACTATAAGCGTGTGCGCGTTGTCTTTGTGTATGCGTGTGTGAGTACTCATACTCAAGTGATTTGTGTAAGACAACAATTAGATTACACAAGACGAAGCGCAACGCATTATTATATAAAAAAGCCCATCTTCAGCTGAAAATACCTTGAGTAAGTACAAATTAGCAACAGAAAATATCTTAAAGTATTAACGGTATTGTATTTTCAGAACCTCTTCAAATCTTAATTATGGTTCTGTACTTTAATTTATTTTAAAAAATTTAAAAACTTTGTCTATCGTTACGTAACTTTCAGTCTCAGCTTATGTTTCAGTTTCATCTTGTTTGTATCCTCAAAATTTTGTTTTTAATTAAGTTGCCTGTTTCTTGTGATCTGTTTGGGTATAAAACAAATTATTTCTAAGGGTTACAAAAAACTGAGGGGCAAGGAAGCCCGTAACTTACTAAGACAGTCTACTTTTTTAAAATGTATACCTTTGAAGTTGCAATTTTCAATTGTAAGTCTTCAACAACATGTCAATGTAACTGTTAGGTAAAAATGCACGTTTATAGTTTGATAAAAATTAATTAAAACTAAATTATGAGTTAGAAATGTTCTTAAACATGCCTACTTATACTACATTAAGGAAAAACTTGTTCATTATGTAGGTACACTCACTCACCATTAGCCAAGTTTCGATTGTTTCAAATTGAAGCATGTTGTTCTCGAATGAAGGAAAAGTTATCCTCGCGTGGTTTGTAGTTTTGTATACTTTTAGCTGCAACATACACACATCAACACGGATATTGCACGATTCTTCATACAAAAGAGGTCTGTTTGAGAAGCTTTACACGCATACTCGAGATACATGGAGGGCTATAATTTTCAGACGAGCAAGTGCTAAACCTGAATTTTCAATTTTAGACAAGAAATTTTGTTTTACTTGAAATTTGTGAAAACGTGACGGAAATGAAAACGAAAATGCACATTTTTTGCCTGCCTTTTGTACGAAAATGGTTGAATTTACGCCACTTTTTTTTCATTTTCGTCACGTTCTTAAAAATTTCAAGTAAAATAAAATTTATTGACTAGAATTGAAAATTCAGGTTTAGCACTTGCTCCTCTGAAAATCATAGTGCTCCATGTATCTGGCTGGAGTATGCTTTTGTAGCTTCTCAAACAGACCCCCTTTTGTATGAAAAATCGTGAAATATCCCTAGACCGTGTTGATGTGTATATTTATTTGCGTATAATCTCAATATGTCTCTGAAGGAGTAGTACATATGAAGACTATGAAAGCTCATTCTTCAATCCTTTACACTAATTTTAAGGCTATAAACCATAAAATTATTTAAAATCTCATGTGATTTAGACTTTTTTTAATTCTAAAAAAAGATTCACCACAAACCAAAGAAGAAAAGTAAAAAAGTTGTGTAAAAGGATTTTTAAACTGAACCTGACCATATCACGCGTTTATGTTTCTCAAATAATATTTTCATATCTTTTTTTTATTTTCATGAAAGTCTAGTCTGTCTCTGACAGAAACACGTTTCAGTCAACTTTCAGCGTAACTACAAGTATCTACAACGAAAACGGAATTATATTAGAGCTAAAAAAAGCTTCCCCTTGTTTTTTATAGTGAAAGCAACTTATACAGGGCTTTAGGTAAATCTCTTTCAACCTCTCGAGTTGTTAATCAGTCCATGAAACTGAACAACTTTCCCCCAATAATAAGTTCCCATACAAACTTCATCACCATATAGCGCATTTTGTATGGGAGATCATTTTTTTTTCGTATTTTGACCTATGTTCCTGGGAGAAAGTTGTACAGTTTCATGGACTGATTAACAACTCGAGAGGTTGAAAGAGATTTACCTAAAGCCTTGTATATGTACCGGTGTTAGTTGTCATTAGTTGCTATTGTACATAATTTATTTACTTACCTAAACCTGCTATGTTATTATAGTATTAGTTGTATGTTGAACAAATGTTTTCGAATATTGAGTCTTTAATTTACATTGTAACTAGCTTTCCGCCCGCGGCTTCGCCCGCGTGGACTACAGGTTACAGCGTGCCCAGCTTTGGGACAAAATGTAGCCTATGTCCTTTCTCAAGGTCTAATCTATCTTGGTACAATTTTCACCAAAATCGGTTCAATAGTTAAGGCGTGAAAGCGTAACAGACAGAGTTACTTTCACATTTATAAAATTAGTAAGAAAGTAGGGATAATGTGTCATGCTTTCTCTCTTTGGGGGTACACAGGGGCGAGATGACCACATTTCCACTCATTGTACATACGTATGTGACCAAGAAATTAAAAATGAACCGCTTTGGGGCTATAATAGGGTTAAACTTTTCAGGAATTTGTATAGAAAAAGCTATCAAGCCAGCCGTGTTTAATTTTTATCAAGCATCAGAAAGGAATTGTTCTAGTTGTGAACAATTGTGCCGTGGAACAACTTTTTAATCTTTACAATCATAACAGTCTCGGACAGTCTGAGGAAGCCTTAAGTCCTTTTAAATCGCAATCCGTAGCTTCTTGAGCATTTTACGGTTTTGAGACGGTTTTGGACGTAATATTTCGGAATATAGTACTTTTCTTATTCGCATCTGACAAATAAAAGATCATATATAATAAAAAAACCGAAGTAAAGCCCCTCTTGTGTGAGTGTGCTGTATGCAATGAAATCCGTTTCAAATTTCAAAAATGGAACTTATAATTTATGAATGAATGAAAATATTTATTTCAGACCAACAACTTCATATTTTATTTGTAACAAGAATCTTATAACTATGTTAGTAGAATTTAAAATTAACACTGTTCAGCACATCTAGGGATGACCCCCTCTATGAAATTGCTGTTTTCCATCTAAAATATTTGAAAGATCTTTTTTTCATACGAACATTCTTGACATTTTTCGTAAAATCCAAAAACCCATAAAGAAGGTTGAGACAATATTCAGCTATTTAACGCCGGACTCCAATCAAAAAAGTTACAGCAAAAATAATCATTGAAACGGGTATCAAACGAGATTGGACTTGAGTTTGCTTATCAGTAAAAAAATAAAGCAAAATTTTAAAAAATGTACTCTAAATCACAATCATAATAATATAACCAAATACTAAAATTTAAAATTAATTTGGAAGTAGAGGTATCTCTATCAGAGAAATCAGAGAAATTATGAAGTAAAATGTTTGAACTAAGTCCCAAAAACCTCTTTAGGTAGGATGAAATAAAATCACCAACCAAGTTATAAATCGAGTATATATTTCAAAAACACTCAACCTCATACATAGTTTGCGCGTAAAATTTCAATACCGCTTTGTACAATACATGCAGCGCCATCTGTTGGCGCTGACAAGAAAATTAACTGCTTAACGCGGTTGAACAATGTTATTGAGAAAACATCAGCAATTTCGTGAATTTTAAAAACACAATATACCTACGAGTACGCATTGCGAAAAAAAGTAGGTCTGTAAAGTAAGTTTTATAGGCATGGACCGATAGACATTTGGTTTCGTACTTTATTTTATCTCTTTCCTTTAAGTATGTCAGCACTTTTTGAATTTCTATAACAAGTTTTTATTCTTCAGCCTCCTAACGACGGCTCTGTTTTACTTTGGAAACATTTTCTCGGATTACCACAGTTTACTGAGTTTTCACACTTTGATTTTGTTGTTTTGTTGTATCTTTAATATTTACCTTGTAGTTCACTTTTAAGTAGGTACCTTTGTAGGACTATTATTGCTTTGAAAACGATAACTTTATATTTATTATTGTCATACTCATTATAACATTTTCACATAGTAAATCATAAACAAAAACAATTACTTTCACTTATCGCTCCCACTATACTATACAAAAATAAACAATCACGAACACAAATATACACACCACACACACCACACACACACATACCCAATCACTTTTTGCACAACTAGGAAATCTACAAGAATTGTCTCAGTATAATCTTTATGTACAGATAATCACGACACAGGCCTGGCCTAGTGTGGTTATCTCAGCAAAACTATGTTAAGTAAATGTATTATTCGGACAGTTTAATAAATCATTTTTTAACAATTGGAAAAAAATTTAGGCGATTTTTTTCATGACACGGTACATGTAACATACAACACAACACAACACAAAGAATTATATATGAAAACAGAAACAGTACAATAAAGAAATGTTTACCTCACCTCACATTTTATCAACACTTAATATTATAAAGAGGAAAGATTTGTATTTTACGAATAAACTTTAAATAACTGCTGGACAGGTTTCAACAATTCTTTCACCATTAGATTTTTTTAAAATTATAAGATGGGTTAACTCTTGACCTCAATAATGTAACATTATCCCTGAGTAACATAGGCTACATAATTTTCCCGAATTCCCACGGGAACGAAGTCCCGAGCGGAAGGCTAGTACCTCATAAATATGCAGTGAAAATAACTATTATATTAATTGTATAAATAAATTGAAAGTCTCAGCCATTCTTCATCTAGTTCATCTCTCATACGCAAAAAAATACAAATTCTCTAGAATCACTTTAACCTTACTTTAACGTACTTAATACAGCTTTTTATTTTACTCTCCAGTGTTTACCTGTTAAAAAAATAAACGTTTAATTTTCCTTTTTATTAGATTGAATCAGGAAAATGCAAAATTAAGGCCCGTGTTCAGCAAAAATATAACCAACGGTTAAACCGCGGTTAGAAGCTAATCAGACAAAATGTCAAAAAAAAGTATGAAAATGACATTCTCAAATCTTTGGTTAGCAGCTTATTTCACAAACGGAATAACAATAGGTTCCAGTTTGCTCATTATTAGACTCTACACACTCACTCTACGGCCCCCACTATGGATTTATCTTATGTCGTAGGTTCCTTGGAACACACACAACGACGGACACGAAAACTCATGACCCAAAAACAAACATCTGCTTTGCACACAAACATTTGCCCCGATTGGGAATCAAACCCCGGACCCGTCGATCGCTACTACCACTAGACTAAACCGGCCGTCAAAGTTTAATTAATAGTTATTAGTGTTATTACTACAATGACGTTAGGCTAAGTTACATAACAGTGTTATACGATTGAAATACCTATTTTATTAAAAGTATGTGTTGTTTTTTTAACAGTCAAAATGAGGAATGAATTACTTGAAAAGCCTGAAGTATGCTGTTTAGCATTGTTTGCTTGGTAATCATAGGATTATTACAATACATGCTTAATTTACTAAAAATTAAAGCCGGAAACAGTAATTAACTTTAAGACTGCAACATTGTTAAAGGTTGTTAAGACCTTGAGTTAATGAACTTCATCTTACTACCAAACTTTACAACTCCCGTCGTAAACTAAATTTTATAAGAAAATACAAGATCAAGTGACTTTTTGACTTTAAAATTTAGTACCTAGCTTCCCAAGAGCTCATAGAAGTACATCATAAGTGTAGTTCTGTTTCCTAATAAAAAAAGATGGTTTCCTTTTTTTATTGGTTTACTTTGTAACAATATTGGTCTTTTTTTATCAAACTAACGATTATAAATCGGTTGATATTGTGATATAACATGTGTGAATGTAATTTTTTAAATTTTATATGTCTTGTTAAAATGTCATGATATGTTTTTTGTCGAGTGTAACCGTTTTTTTTTATTTATACGTTGTAATATTTTACTGAGTGACAATTTTGAATTCAAATATTCAAAAATTGATCTCTAGTTTTTGAGCTTGATTCTTAGCTGTGGCCATGTTATGTTTATTTTACATAAGAAGTTTATTCAAAAAGTAGGTATTTTATTGGCTAGGAAGAAGATATATAGAGACTAGTCTTTGTTCCGCGGCCCCATAGAACTGTTGATAACATATTTCTAAAAGGACATGAATTATTACTAATTTACCACAGAATTCAAGAGAGTTTAGATTTGATTGAGTACGTACGAAATTATCATTTATCAGGAGGTAAATTGTATTCTGTTTCCTTTCATGAAGGCTTGCGGTGAAATCGTTCTGACAGCAACACGAACCAATCTTACCTTATATTAATCACGTAAATACAGCTTCTATGTCTTGTTAAATTACTTCTGCGTGTCTATTACCCTATTAGCTTAACGCCTTCACGTTGCCGTTGGTTCAATAAAATACGATATTAATATCGTATATATATCAGCTTTGATGGGGTGTGTGGGGTATAACATCTTAGCTCCAAAATCGTGAATATGACGGTGCACCGATGTACTTCAATCTGTAAAGGATTTCTTTACTTGATATTGGCGACTTTAACATTCTATATTTTAATTTTGATTAAAATATTCAAACATTGGCAAAATCACGAAAATCGGGGACGCCATTTTATCAAAGAATTGAATTGTAATATAATTGGCCAGCAGGTCTAAAAGGGTTCACTTTTTAAAGGAAATGTCTTGGGAAGCTTACTTTATATTAGGTAGAAAAGGTAAAAGTAAGCTAGGTAGGGGTCCGTGATATTAGATCAGTGACCACGATTGTGGACGCTATTTTTCAAAGAATCGATTGTATCAGCTGTGATTTCGTATTGTAAAACTCGTAGTAATCTTTCGATACCGTCTGGGGTGTAAAACATATTACATAAGAGAAATAATAAGGATACTTTAAACAATTCTCGTTTTTAAATGGGTATTTACGTAATGTGTATACAAATGCGCTGAATAATGAATGACGTGGGCACATAACAGATTTTGGTACTCGTATAGCTTTTCAACTATTTCTTAGGAACTGCTTGGAAAAAATAAATAAGTTAGAAAAGTGTTTCCTTTAATTAGCTTTTTATATGAATGTCCCTTTTTTGTCGTGCACAGTCTGGCAGCCTTTTGTTATCTTTTACATTTTGTTTTCTAGTTAGTGTATTAGGACACATAGAGATAAACAAATAGTCACGCCTATATGATGTTAACGTGATAATTTAGGTAGTGATTTTTTAACCTCCGACAAAAAAGAGGGGTATATAAGTTTGACGTGTAAATCTGTGTACTTGTCTGTGGCATCGACCGTAGTTCCTAAACGAATGGACCGATTTCTATGCGTTTTTTTGTTTGAAAGTTGATGTAATCGAAATAGCTCTAAGTTATATTTGATCAAAATTGGTTCAGCCGTTTAAAAGTTATAAGAAATCGAATGTTGGGGTGATATATTTTTTAAAATTTTAGAGTGATCGTCTATATATTATAAGTATGATGAGATCGATGAGTCATATAATTAATTTTGTCAAAAAATAAAATGGTCCGTGAAATGACTGGAGACTAATTATCAAAGAAACGTTTTTATATTATTTTATTTATACAGTCCCGTGCGTACTTTTTAACGCTGTGCCAATTACCTTTGGGATGACGAAAAATTTTTAGGCTTAATATCTGTGTCAACGAGCGAGCGTGAATTTTATGATATGAAATTCTTTCAACAAAAGTTATCATTTTCCGTACTCGCTTACAAAGGGGATTTGGCGCTTTAATACACGGTAGTATATTATGCATTTTAATTTATATGTGGGACTGTAGCACAATGTTTGTAATTATGATGACGACACAGCGCCGCCTCTTGTAGACTAAAGTTCAGGCACTTGAAATTACCACTTTCATTACAAAAACTTTAGCACGTACAGTTAAGACTAACTAAGCGTAACAGATTCAACCTTTTCCCGTCACGATAAGAGCGAACCTCCCAAACTAAATGTACTCGTAACTGTCTCAAGTGTTGTTGTTCTAATGCGATAACTTGAACTTGGTGAATTAACAATGAACTTGTATGCGGGCACCATCCTTCAGTGATACCTACAAATATGTTACGTAATATTCGGCCTTACTTTCTAATGCTCTTAAGTAAATTAGGTAAGTAAGGGAATTATTAGGATTATATTCATTTAGCTACCTCGACTTAAATATAGCAAGGGCAATTTAGTGATAATCTTAGTTCAGACTGTTCAGACATTCTTCACCTAGGATATTTTAAAAGCACGTCTGGTTATACATTTGCTCTGCGAAAACCGGGGCTATTACAAACGACAAAGGGCGATGTCAAAGTCAACATGTAGGTACCTATAGACTGTTGTACAGGGCCGCAATGAAAATGGGGTAACCTGCGTTGGCCTCTGTACCTACTACCGTGTGTGTCCACAATCTTTTATACTTCAAGTGGAGGAAAAAAATAGCTGCCTTACTTACCCACTCAGGAGTACCAAGGGTTTGCCTTGGACCTAGAAAGTTAAATTTTTCCACAGATGTTCTCTGTATGACGAAAACAAGAAATAAAGCATTTTTAAAAATCTCCTACGGCAATGATGTTAAACTTTACCAATTTGTCATTTCCTTTTTTACGCACGGGCACGATTACACAACAAACATTTAGTCTCGTCACACAGTTTTTTTTTCATTACGTATGCGTTAGTGGTATTTTAAGTCATAGCTGTTATATTAGGGATAAAACGTTTGAGTTTAAAATCATGACTAAACGACTTCAGAACAGAAATTATAGTTGGACTTTAATCCAATAGGATTTTTGTGATTTATCTTTATAAGATATATCTTTCTTTCAAGGAAACTTAGAGGTTAATTTTTTTTTCAACACATTTGCTCATAAAGTGGGTCTTATGTCATTGTTTTAAGGTTCGTAATGATATGTATTACCCAGCCCGTGAGTAATAAAAATAAAGCACAAGTACGTAATGGTTTTTGTTTTCTAAATTTCAGCAAAGATATCAGATCTTATTTTATATTTAAAATTAAGTGTAAATATTAAACTATTTGTAAATAAAAATATAATTCCACTAAATCAGAGGTTCCCAAACTTTTTTTTCTCATAGACCACTTTCAAAATTTTGCTGGTTCCGGTGGACCCCCTACAGCTACATTTTTTTACCAAAAATAGGTTCGCTCTTGGCCACAATCCAGCTTAGGGCAATTTTCTACCATATTCCCAAAACTCGACTTTTTTGTGAAGATTAGAATGAAGATTAGATCTACGGCTGAATTCCAACCACGAATTAACGAAAAAAAAGTGAGTACTGATTGGTCAATTGATTGTTCTGTGAGTGGATGTCAAAAAAGTAAAGTTGGCCAATTAAAAAAGTAATTCTATCCAACTTTACTCTTTCGACATCTTCTCAGAGCACAAGGAACCAATCAATTCTCAGTATTTATTATTTTATTTATGTTGATTAATGTCGTCTTAGATATAAATAATTTTAGTGCTTCACTATCGAAACCAGATAAATTTTCGTGGATCCGCTCACGAATTGTGAACCCCCATTTTTTTATCACGCCAACGTAGACCCCCGTCAAGTTTCCCGCGGACCCCTGGGGGTCCACCTGGACCACTTTGGGAATCAATGCACTAAATCATTTAAATTTAACAGGAAATTATCATTTATTTATGCAACAACGTACAAATATATATTTTAGTATTTTTTTATTATTTGGCTGTATGGCATATTTGTCGATGTGAATCTCATTTTGCGAGCGAAAAAAGAAAAAATAATCGCGCCTCTTTTCAGAGTTTTCACTTGGTTTTCACAAACGGCATTTGTATTCATCAGATTGTTATTATATTGTCAGAAATACAACACAAAACATGTCTTCTTCAAGTGCAGAACAGGAAACCTGTGGGTACACCGCCAGAAATACTTTCCGAGGCGCAACATGCAAGTGATAGCTTGTGGCCGTCAATATCAAAGAAAAGTTTTTATTTCTTTCTTTCCTCGCAAATGTGTTGAAAAACATCGTATGACACGTGTGCACATTGGATATTACATTCTCGGCTCCATCTAAACTCGCCTCTAATGTAATATCCAACTTAGCAAACTTGTAGAATAATGTACTATTAGCTCCTAAGTAGTTGTACAAAAATGATATGACCATCATTGCTTGCAAAAAAAAAGGTCATTTCTGTGTGTTGTACCTACCTAGCACGATTTTTCATTTTTCGTTGGGGGTGAAATCAATTTATGGCCAGGAGTGGACGCCATCTTCACAAATAGCATGATTCTCACCCCAACAAATTAAACTTCAGTTAATTAAATCTGTTCGGAAAGTTTTTGTTTGACTTCAAAAGTAAATTTATGTTTTTCACCGATTTATTGCTGGGTTAAACGCGTTTTGAGTTTAAACTAAAATAGAGTATAGTTTTCTATACTTTTTTATAAATTAAACCTCGAATAATATTTATCAGATCAATCAGATATTAAAATATAAATGTGCTTGCGCAATAATGGCCACGTCTACCGGAAACCTTGCTTTGGATGTACGAGAATTCCGAAATTGTTAAGAAAAATCATGTTTAGAAATTACCGCAGTATTTAATTAACCCCCGACAAAAAAGACGGGTGTTATAAATTTTACGTATCTGTATATCTGTGTGTCTGTCTGTGGCATTGCAGCTCTAAATGAATGAACTGATTTTGACCGGGACAGTTCTTAGCTATATTTGATCAAAATTGGTTTAGCCGTTTAAGAGTATTAAGCGATAAATGTCGGGGGTGATAATTTTTTTAAAATTTTAATGTTATTTCACTGATATATTAATTTACAAAGGATCTTTTTTTGTTCCATTTTACTTACAGAGCACTTGAACTTGATCGCAGGCTTTACAGATTAGATGATAGCTACTTAACCTTCGTAATCCTAGTAAGTAGGATGACTTGATTGTTTTAGATTTTATTATTATGTATAAACTCTACTATTAAACGAGCTAACCTTACACACAAACTCACGCCTTATATCACTGTCGGGGTAGGCAGAGCATAACGTGATTCTTAAACCACTTGACGTTAAGTTTGAAATACATTATGAGGGCTATTAGATGGAACATGCTTTCAGTGGTGATTGGATATCAGCCTTTCGCCTACAATACAGAAATTCTCCTCACATTACAATATACCGGGGAAGAGTTAGCAGCTGGCATATTCTAAGTTTTTCCTTCACTTCCAGTCCGGCGTGGAAGCTAACCTTATATAAGTTTATATAATTAGGTTTAATATAAAATGTAACGGTTTCTTGGATTTTGATGAAATTTACAGGTTAGGAGTATGTTGTATCAAATAATTGATTTTATGCTGTTATTTAAAATTGTTAATTCCAAGAAATACAAAAGATGGCGCCACCAATCAACTCGAGATTCAGCTCAGTCACCGATAGTTTATTATTATGCGTGCGTTCTCTTATTTTTATCTCACTGTAAGAGCGTAAATTTTAATTGCTTAATCGGACCCAATTTTCAACTCCATATGTTCCAAACGGCTTTCCGAGCCGTGGCTATAATTCTTCTATGAAGCTGCGACGTGATTGGCTCTTGATTAAACCCGTGTCATAAAGTTCCCGGTGCAATGTGCATAGCCCAGCTGTAGAGCTCGATATTCCCACATAAATCTGTCCGCACGTATTGCTCGCTGCTTATCATGCAGTACACCATAGCCAGCGGGAAAAGGACAGACGTTTACTGTTGTAAATTATTTGTTTAGGATTCCGATAGAGAAATTTAGTCAATTAAGATTAATCAACACAATGTCCGAAAGGTCTCAGATCCTTTGAAGTCCCTTCAGAGAACAATCGTGACTCGAATTTTTATTCCTTGTAATCCTAAGTCTCAATATAAACAAGTGAAACTGAAACTTAAGGCTGAGACTGAAAGTTAGGTAACAATAGACAAAGTTTTTCAAACTTTTTTTTCTACTTTACCTACTAGAAATCTATAGGATGATTTCTGTGATTAAGTATCAGTTATCGAGCGGGTAAACAAAGAAACACAAATGTTCTAGTTTAAATCTCCACTCTAAACTCCTTAGTAAAAGTAGGGTAACCTAAAACCCACAATTTTTTAAAATTTTTTGTAATTCAAATATTACATAAATATAACTATTACATAAATTTGTCTGCGGGATCCATAGTTTCACAATACTTCGTAACACAAAAACATTATAGAACAAAAATATGTATTTTATTTTTTTGAGAAACCAAAAACGTTTACATTTGAGTTTTACAATTAAGTTTAGTTTATATTAGCATCATATTGTGATGAATCAAACAATCGGGAGCATATTCATTTAAAAAGCCTCTTTCTGTTTTGTTGCCATACACTTTACACCCAGGTTGTAGGTTGTATTATATAAATCCTACTGCTAGTAATTAAAACTAGAGATCTTGAGGAGTGTGTTGATTTTTAAAAACTTTTTCCAACTTGCGATAAACCTCTACTTTTCTCAGCGACTGCCAGTTGCAAGAAATGCAATTAATAAAGTTTCGAACAAAAAATGCAGCTGGTAACCGATAAACGGAAAACTGTACTTACTAGGTGGCAGTGCAAGCGCGAATAAATTAAAAAAAATATAATTAAAAAAATAGCATTTCTGAATTTACTACTGAAAATAAAGCCACATAGGTACCTGTCTGTAAATAGAAACAACCAAAACTTAAACTGTTTATTTGGATAGACGACATTAAATTCAGCTATACGTCGGGTTCGGCAAGATCTTTAGGCGGTCCACTGGTTTTTAAATCACCAACTCACCACTACGCTACCTGTTTTCCAGCGTTAAAAAATGTCTGCTTTGGTGGTAATAGGACGGCAGCGGTGGCGGGTCCAGTCGCCCCAGGCTGCTGATAGAATTACCTTAACGAATTTAACTCTCCTTGCAATTACTAAGCTCGCCCGCCACACGAAAATACGTATTTTCGACAGATTTTCGTCTAAAATTTCAGTATCGGGGCACACTTGAAAATAAATCGCTAAACTGTAAAAGGAACCTGACTAACAAATATTTTCTTAGTATTTTCTAATTGTAAAAGAATATTAAGTATCTTTCCCCAGAATAAATTACCGGCCCTAAGGACGAGTATCAATATTATTACACAATGCCCTCGGATATGTATAGGAGCCGAAACAGTGGAACACGTTAACACTGCTAAAAACTTAGGTCTGCTCTTGGATGGAGAGATGCGTTATGTAGAACATATTAACATGAAAATACGAAACGCGTTTTACAAATTAAAATCTTTGTATAACATCAGAAAACATCTAGCAGAAAGTGTTAGAGTGATCCTTACTGAAGCACTAATTCTATCACCTTTTAACTATTGTGATACGGTTTACGGCCCCAGGCTTCTAGACCAAACCAAAAGAGCGATCCAACGAGTCCAAAACGCATGTATGCGTTTTTGTTATAACATAGATAGATAGATAGATAGATAGATAAAAACATTTATTCACATAATCACAGCACACGAACAATCAACATAAAGCATTACAACTCACAAAAATAAATTAAACATGGAACACAACACAAACAAGTACAAAATTAGGTAATCAGACAGGTTAGAGAGAGAGAGTCGTGTACTGTGCCGGTGAATGGGCTTTGGCTCAGCTTAATGTTACAGCAGAGCTGCAACGCTGATAATTCTGCCAATACCCAGAGCATTCGAAACGCACCTATTCATCGTATCTATTCATAAATGAATCACTTAAATCTATTCATAAATGAATAGATACGATGAATATACATATGCTTTATTAGAGATAAATTATGTAATGTAAAATATAAAATATTAACAGAGAAAAAAAAAAAAAGAATAAAAGAGGTATATACAAGAAATTACCTCAGATACATAAATATATAATTGGATTGTGGTATGATAAATTAAAACAATAATTATATAAATCAGTGTATTTTAAAATAGAAGGCCAATTTTTTCCGGATAGTAGTTTTTTTATATAAGTTTTTGTTCTGAAATCAAATTTTCTTTAAGTTTGCACTTAAATGTCACGAGTGAATTAAGAGTACGGAGCGGTGGGGGGATGTTATTCCAGCATTTAGTAGCACTGTACCGGAAACTTCCGCGAAATGCTGCCGTTTTATGCTGGGGCACAACCAAAGGGATAGAGCAGACACGTACAGCACAGCTGCGCATGTGTTCACGCCATGAGAGCTTTCTAAACAAATAATCAGGCTTTTTAGTTTTTATTATGCCAAACAACATGCATGCAAGGTAAAGCTTTTGGCGTTGCTTCATCTTCAAAAGACTGGAATTATTAAGGTACGGTGTTACATGCGATCTAGGTGGGATTTTAAAACAATAACGCGCGCATGCGTTCTGCACACGCTGAATCAAGCGTTGCGATCTTTCCAGCAAACATGGCCCATAGACAGACAGACAGTGGTTTACCCTTGAGAGAACCAGAGATTCGCAGAGCTGTACCCTAAGGTCAACACTTAAATAGTCACGACATCTGTACAGTACTTTTAACCGGTAGAAGCAATTCCGTACAATGTCGAGCACGTGCTCCTCAAAGCGCAGCTCACCATCCATAACAACGCCTAGGTTACGTGACTTAACAACACATTCAACGTCTGCACCCATCAGCTGTATTTTTGGGCAAGAGTCAGCAACACGTCGGATCATGTTTTGGGAACCCAGTACGATGTATTTAGTTTTAGCAGGATTCAAAACGAGCGCATTCGCTTGTGACCACTGAGAAATTCTATTTAAATCATCATTTATCTTATCAACTGCATCCGCGATACAAGAAGCCTCCGTAGAGAAATCAATATAAATCTGTAAGTCATCTGCGTATAAATGGTACCTACTATTCCTAATACATTTGACGAGATCAGAAGTATACAATATAAATAATACAGGGCCAAGGATAGAGCCCTGAGGCACGCCCCTATTTACAGGATTTAAGCTAGATCTACATTCGGATCCGTTTGAGGAAGTGATAGCCACTTGCTGCGAACGCCCGCTCAAGTAACTACGAAACCAATCAACTGTCAACTCATCGAAACCATAGTAAACCATCTTAGCTAACAAAAGAGTATGATTGATAGAGTCAAATGCACGAGAATAATCAAGCAAAACAAGGAACGAGGCTCGCCCCCTATCCCTAGCAGTAAGCACATTGTCAATCACGTCAAGTAAGGCAGTAGCAGTACTACGACCCTTTCTGAAACCCGACTGGTATTCAGGAAAAATGCAATTTTTTTCGCAATACTTAACAAGCTGGTTACAAACGACCTTTTCCAAAATTTTGGAAAGATAGGGTAAAATACTTATCGGGCGCAAGTCCTTCACTTCCGAAGGGTTACTTATCTTAGGGATGGGTCGCACTATCGCCGTTTTCCACGTTGAAGGAAATATTGAAGATTGGATTGACTTATTCACCATGGCAGTTATAACAGGGAGAGAGTTCGGTAGCGATAATAACACCATGTCTCTGCTTAATTTGTCCACACCAGTAGCATTGGTCTTAATGGAAAGAATAATCCTGCCCACCTCAAACTCACTTACTGATGAGATTCGGAAGGAGCCCGAACCGTATCGATTTGTCCGGAAAAATAATAAATCTAAGGCCTGCACTTGATTATTGCCAGGAACATCAAGAAAATGAGCATTAATGGCATTAGGATCATCAAAGTTAGAGGGAAGATCGCTAGTACCTGTACTGGGGATAATAGTGCGTTTAAGATTAGTCCATAATCTCTTCGGGTGTTTAATATTATTATTGATATTTGATTTGAAGTACGCTGCCTTTTCAGAATGTAAACTAATAGTGACCAAGTTTTTCAGTGATTTATATTGAGATTTGAGTTGTAGTTTAATGACCTCATCCGTAGATTGGCGGTATTTTGTATATGCTTCATCACGCAAATGCATAATATGACGAAGATTGCCAGTGATCCACGGCGTTTGACGGTCCCGGATGCGAAGGGATTTTAGTGGAGCATGAAAATCCAACAACTGCAGCATGCAAGTATTGTACACTTCAACAATCTCATTTACTGTGTCCAACCCGATAATATCGCTCCAGCTAATCTGGGAGAGGTCTCTATTAAAGGAGTCAAAGTCAATGTCCTTCAATGGTCTGAAAGTTATGCTGCGAAGAGGAATTTTCGGTTTTTTAATTTTCAATTCAGCTATGATCATAGCATGCTTACCCAGGTCCGCTCTATGGTCAACCAAAATATTAGAAACTACGTCATCGGAGCAAACAAGATCAATTAGAGTCTCACTAGTCTCTGTGAAATGTGTTGGTTCAGTAACATAGTTCGAAAGACCACAGTGCTCTAGGAAATGCATGAATCGGATAGTGAAGCTATCATTCTCATGTAACAAATTGATATTGAAGTCACCAAGAAGAATTACTCGGTCAAACTGCGAAAATGACATACCGAGGAGGGCTCACATCTCGCCTTACATCAACGAAAAGGGTCTCTTTAACATGTCCACTCGAAGACACCTACATCTAGCCGTTATGATTCGGAAATTGGTAGAGTTCGAGAAGCCGTGGTATTTATTTGAAAAATTGGCCTGGGTTAGGGATCGAAGGATGCATACGTTGAGGAAGCAAAGGGAAAAATGTCTTGTTGTCCCGAAACACAGGACGGTTAACTTCCGTGGTTGTTTCAAATTTGCGGCATCCAAAATATGGAATGACCTACCGCCGCCGGCGCGGGAGCCTATGTCGTTACCGTTATTCAAAAAAATTATAAGAACTTTTTTCATGGAAATACAAAGGCAACCAAAAGGCGGATGCGGCAGATTTGACTACTACAGGTAAAATGTCAAATGCCTTTATACTCGTATTAGTTAAGAATAACGTACACGCTGACACACTCATCCACACACACACACACATATACACACACACACACACACACACAAACACACACATATATACACCTGAATATTTATACACTGCGTTACCTAAGTTTTTATTTATATTGTATTTTGACTCGACAAATTTAGATAAATCTAAGTTTTACATTTATTTATTTCATAATTATTATTTTTGTTTTTTGTATTTTTTTTTTATTATTAAATTAATGTCACTTTAGTTTCACTTAAGTGTTTTTTGTATTTTTTTTTATTATTATTAAATTAATATCACTTTAGTTTCACTTAAGTTTAAGATGCGTAAAATTATATTATTACTGTTTTCTCTTTTGTTTAGTGTAATATTTATACACTGAAAGGTAGTTAATGTTTGATCATATACTTATGTTATAATTTTTGTTATTAATGTTTATATTATTATTTTTAAGTAACTGCAGCGGCCGACCGGCCAAACAGGGTCAAGCTGAAAACCAGCGCTGTACAATTTGTTGTACAGCACAATGCTGAGCTTGGCTCCTTTTGCTTAGGTTAATCTAGTTCTTACTTTTTACTGTTAATTTAGTCATTGTATCGTAGGTTTAACCTTAGCAATAAACATGATTTCATTTCATTTCATTTCATTTCATTTCATTTCATTTCATTTCATTTCATTTCATTTCATTTCATTTCATTTCATTTCATTTCATTTCATTTCATTTCATTTCATTTCATTTCATTTCATTTCATTTCATTTCATTTCATTTCATTTCATTTCAAATAATACGAACATCACTAAAATTCCTTCAATGGTAGTCAAGCTTGATGAGAAAGTATTCAGATCCCAAAAATATTTCTTATTTCAAATAATTTTACGACTTTCGTGTTAATTTGGGGAAAATTTCTTTGAATTAACAACATAATAACTTTTTTCGTTTGCTTCTTTTTCGTCTCATTTAAAAGTTTAGGGGTAAAAAGTAATATCGGTAATATGAGAGCTTTTAAGGCTCTTCAAAATTATAAATAGCACCGTATTTACCGTCATTCAGAAAAATGTTGCTCTGAAACTGTGTTATCCTTATTTTATGTTATAATGAAGCTATATTGTTATGGATAGTTGACGTTTCAATATATAACTAATTCATAGCTTTTTATTATTATGTATATTTGTCAATCCGAAAAATTTGTAAATTTACTAAGCTGTAGGTGAAATTAAATCTTAACCCATCGAACCTCAAATCTTTTAATATGTATACTGCGATCTTCGTTTTTTGTTTTATTGATATGTAACAAAGTATAATACTGTTTAAACGGAGTTGTAAATATAGCAAATAATGACAACATATTACGGCCGCTTTAACAAAAATTACTGTAATACTTAATTACCTAAGACTAAAAGATGGTCGAAGCGGAAATTCTGGTCTGAAAATAAAAATACTAGGTCACTTTTGAACGTCTCATACACGTGCAATGACCTAAGTGAGGCTATTTTAAATAGTGCGACGCGCCCACAGCCCATGGACTATGATTTATCGCTGTTTGCTCACGGTACAATAAATCAGTCCTATTGATTTGTAGCTGTGCACTCCATACACACTGTTTAATTACATTACAATTTTAACACAAAAACTATTCTGTCGTTGCATATTTTGTTCAAAACAATCTATGGCTTTAGCTGTAGCTACTGACGAACGCAGCAATATTAAAATTTTACTCTAGGAAAGCAGTTTATGTCATACGGTGGTTTTTTATACACTGAGAAGAAAAAAAACTAGGTTGTTTAGTTTAGGATTTAAGCATCAGTCATAAAAAAAATTGAAATCCTCTCGGAAAATGGCAGATTTACACTAGCCAACGTACGATATACACATACAGCACTGTATTATTAATTTACATATTTAGCATTCATATTTTCTTAGAAGATATTTGTTAGCTGAGTTTCAAGGTTCGTCTTAGAAGTTAGCAGGAATTTCTGAAAAGTTTCAACTTAAAAGTTTTAAAAGCCTAATATTTAAACAATGGTATTAAAACCTGACGGAAACTTAATACTAGTTAGGAAACTTGTTTTTCTTAGAAATTATAATATCTTGCTTTCAGATACTTAAACTAGGGAATGCCCGGGACATCGTTCCCGTGGAAACAGTGTTGCCACATGAAGTAGACATGAAATCTGTATTTTCATTACAAAATCCGTATAAAATCCGTATTTCTATTTTATTGAAATTCCGTATGAATATCCCGAATTATGATTGAAATTCCGTATGAATTCCGTATAAAAATTAAACGTAACATTTTTGAGTCAAGATTTAAATCAAAAGAGGATGATTTTACTAGAAGTTGTTTAGTAGTAGCGGGTCCGTTATCGTCGAAGTACAGTCAACAGCACATAATTATTACATAATTGTTTCTTGGTACATTATTCTTGGTGCTCCTGTACATAATTTATTTCTTGATTTCGTCTTCATTGAAGAAATTTTGCTGTACTGCCGCACTACAGTGGAGTAAACTCACCAGCGTTGTGACGAAATTGGTCAAAATTAGGTAAAGAAGGCTCCTTTTGAAGGTAATTATGTGTTTAAAGTAAATCCGTATAAAAATCCGTAATCTTGATTCATCCGTATTGAACTTGCAAAATCCGTACAAATACGGACGAATCCGTATATATGGCAACACTGCGTGGAAACATGTCCTTCCTTATTACTTGATAGTTGATCGAAGTTGCTTACGCTATAAAAGGAACCCTTGTCCAAGTTCCAGCTACCATGGTCCAACGGTTTTGGCTAGACGTTGATCAGCGAGTGAGTCAAGATCCTGCATTTTTATACATTAATATTATAAATACGAAAGTAACTCTGTCTGTCCGTCTTTCACGCCTAAATTACTGAACCGATTTTGATGAAATTTGGTACAGAGATAGATTAGAGCCTAGAAAAGGATATAGGCTATATTTTATCCCACAGTTAAACACGATATAACCTGTAGTATACGCGGGCGGACAACAAATTTCTTACATAATATTGACGGCTTATTTGACTGGTGGTGAAGCTAGTTTTAAGATAAGATGATTAATAGGTTTGAAGCAGGTATAGGGGCTTGCTCCATCACATATATCTATTGGATAGCTTCAAATAGTCTTCGTAGAATTTTATAAAGTGATTGTGTGCTTTAGGTAGTTATTAATACATATTTTACACCTCTCCTTTTGTGGGAGTCATAAGAGGCAACTAAAGAAACATAAATGAGACCTGCCTCCTATTCATTCATCCTAGGCAACGATACCTCAATTAGTTTTGAATCTGAGGTGGCATCCTATGGTCCCAAGCGGAGTGGTAGGCTCTCTATAGAGCCGTCAGGTTTACGATCGCTCTCCTCCCAAAGTCCGACGCTAAACAGCTTCCTGTGTATTAATAGGCATTTTGTGTGTAAATTCGCCTAGTCGTCGACCTAATCTAGGACCTTGATTAATAATGTGGTCAAAAGTTGACCCATCTCATATTAAAAAAAATACTACTTATTTAATAATTGACTTCTGGTTAGTAACACACTATGCATTCACTACACACACACACTATGCATTTCAGGCAGAGTAAAATTGCTCTAACTAAAATATTTAAATAAAGAGTCTATTGTCCTTCGTATTAGGTGAGCAT